>OY728145.1:1541252307-1541852307 GCA_963277665.1 Viscum album | reverse complement strand
ATTGAACTGAATGGTTTCAACTCTTCCTTCTATTAGGAAAATCGGTGTCTTTTATAAGCCTTAATTCATGATTTATTATATAAACACACATATAATAAATTCCAATAATATTGAAAGGCCTATTTTCATTGGTATGTTATGAAAATGACCTAATAATATAAAATAGGATACAATAAAAATATTTAAAACACCTTAACATACTCCAAAAATTCCACCATTCTTCTAAAACATCACAGGCTAACTTGGGGACGTGCATAATAAAGGGGTAAACAATAATTATTAGTAATATAAAAATCAATGCATTAAATTATGAATGTAACAAATATTCGTAAATACACACAATAAGGTGTTATAAATAGGGTGAGAATCTTAAGCAGGAACATCGAAGCATGATATAAGATATAAGATCCTCGCAACTGAAGATTGTGGTTACACTATAAAAACATAAATCATAAACATGATTCAAAGCCTTAAAAATGAGATATAATAAGATATTTTTCATAGTATGAACTTATATGAATCATATGTTTTATCTCAATAGATAAAAAAATTACTCAATGCATTGTATGACTATATAATTACTTGCACACCGACATATTCATATCATGTACATGTGTTACTGTGCCACATAGATCATTCAACATAAAGATGCCTTTAATAACTTGTATTCCCATGATAGAGGATTTTGGGTTACATACATAGAATCCCCAATCAAATTAATGATATTTATATCTATGAGAACACCATTGAGTGGAAATAGGGATGTGAATTTTCTACACAACTGTTTGGCATGAAAAAATCTCAGGATAATTTTGGCAACATAAAATGTGAATACAAAGGATATGGGGATGGTTTAATTGGTGTGAAATGTGAACTATAATAATTTTTATATCATTATTATATTAAATTTATTTCTAAAATAGCATTTAAAAATGAAATATGGAAAATTTAAATTCCTCATATAAAGAGATCCCTCGAACTAAAAAGGAAGACGGGTGATCCCTTACCATGAGAGGAAACTTCTAAAAGAAATGTATGAGATTATTAATAATTTTAAAACTCCTTGGGATGGATTTATAGAGGGATAGGGAGAGAAAAGTTTTCATCAATGATTTTTTATTAAATATTTTTTGGAGGTTGAGTGTGTATTTCTAGCAAAAGATAGGGGATTTCATTATTAATTTCTAAAAGTTGGTTTTGGAATCTATATGATAAAATATTCAAAACCACAAACCATAAAGGGGGTTTTCCAATGGTTTCTACCAAATATCATTTTTTTATATTTTACAGTCCCATAAATGGAAAATATTTTAATAATACCATTGTTGATAAGTTAGTTAGTCAAATTTTTCAAAATTTATTTTAAAACATAAAATACAATATTAGTTTTGGAGGATTCATTAGGGGTTTATAAAAGTAATAAAATATCTTAAAAATATATTATTTTAAATTATAAATATAAATTTTATATTGGATTTATCTTAGGTAATTTATTACATCATTTTTGGGTTATTATGATATCATAATATAGAAAATTTATTTATATTATATTTAATTCTTACCAAAACATTTCACTATCTCAATTTTTTTAAAACATTCACCATTAGATAATTTAGATGTAATAATTTAAAAGTTAATATTTATTTTATCAAAATAATTTTTTAAATTTAAATATTTTACTTTTAAATTAAAATCTCTATTTAGTACAAAATTGCAGTTTTTAAGATATTAATTTCATTCTGGCCCTTATAAAAATTCCATTGGGATTCATTAAGTTATATTATGATTTATTATAAAATAATCATTTCATTATAAAACTATTTTATTAAAATGTAATTTATTTCTTAAATTACAATATTTATCAAAATAATGTTTTGATTAGAACTTTATATTTTCACATAATAAAATTTTAATTTCTTCATGAAATTTTTTATTTTTTATCAAAAACAAATTACATAATCATTGATAAATTATTAATTAAAAGATATGAATATAATCATTATTTTATAAAAATAAAAACATTTAAATTCATATTTATAGGGTCTATATACATAAAAATTTATTATACCATTGTATGCCCTAAGGTTAAGGTTTGCAATGGTGGTGCAATGTTGGTAAGGAAAACATGGTTTGGGTAATGATATTGATAAGCTTAAAAATCTCTAATAAATGGTTTCAATGGATCTTCTATTGTGTAATATCGTATTAGTATTGGTCATGGGTAAATACTAGAGAACCCTTGGAAGCTCCGATATATGGTATTCAAAGGGTACAATCCTACTAGATGATATCTTCGCTCCTTCCATATGTGCCAGTTGGAATTTATCAAAACCATTGATACATAATAATTTTCATGGACACTTTATTTTGGATATATTATTAATGGTTAATAGTTTTAATAATATTTTTCATCAAACATGCTATATCAGTCCAATTTAACCAATGTTGTGAATGAATTTTCTATAACTATATTACCCAATAATGAATTTATTCACTCATAAGAGAATAAAATTTTTAAAATTTTGGGTCATTACATTATTTCCCATTTATGAATAATACCCAAAAAATTAGTTTTGTACACAAGAAAAAATGTGGGTACTTTTTGATTCATAGCCTCTTTCGGTTCTCATCTTTCTTCCTCAAACAAGGGGTTCTACCACAATACTTTGACTATGTGAGTTTTCATGATTTATATAACATTATCACTAAGATCTATTATATTACCCAGCTGCTCCTCATATATAATTGTCTTATCAAATGATACTACTTTTGGATTCATCACATGTGAGTGGTTTGGTATGTATTTCCTCAATATAGATACATATAATAGAATATATACTTTGTCTATGTTATTTGGGAGCTCTAGTCGATAGGATATAGCTTCGATGTGATGAAGGATCACAAAGGGGCCAATGTATCATGGAATAAGATTCCTATTCTTGTCGAACCTCATGAATTTATTCCACAGTGATGTGTAATGGAACACTATATCTATATCCTAAAACACATGGTCTCTCTAATGATTATCTAAATATATTTTCTATAAAGTTTTTGTAGATTTAATATGATGATGAATAGTGGGAACCTTATTTTTCATCTCTTTGATAAGAATAGGTTTCATAATATTCCACTCACCAATGCCAATAGAGCATGTTAAAGTCTGACACCCCATCCTATAAAAAATCATATAAAGATGAATTTTAATTCTAAAATGGAAATTTTTGTTATACAAGAACTATACTAGGGGAATGTATTGATCCCATAATCCTAGGAAATACAATGAACCTGATCTCAGAATACCTTTTAGAGTTTAGAGGGTTCTTTTAATATAAACATTCATTTGAGGGTGATAAGTATTATAATAACTGATCTCTATATCCAACACTTATTTAAGGATTCTCCAAAACCACTTGTTAAACTTTGTATCTCAATCGGATACAATTAAGAGCGGAACACCATGCAGTCCTACCACTTCCCTTATATGTACCTTAGTGAGTTTTTTTGAGAGGAAATACTTATTTAATATAAATTAAATTCACTAACTTTATATGGAAATAGACTACAACCCATATTGTGTTGTGACATTTTAATTTTTGATGTATTCCAAAAAAAACAATCATGGTTATGTTTTCCAGTTTCAATAATTTAAGGAAAAATGGCCGCATCATGGCCTTAGACTTATATCATTGTTTACTGACTTATTAGAATAACAATAAATGAAATATAAATTATGAAATATTACTCTTTATGTTATCCCACATAAATGTTTTTCTTCAAATAACAACATATATTATTGATTTTGATACGAATAGTGAAGGATGAAATATGAGTATTATTCATAAGTTTCATCTTAAAATATTATTCTGATAGGACACATATCTAGGTTATAATCCTTATAAAAATATCTTTATCAGTGTTAGACTCTTTAATATTCTTTACCATTTCAATATCTCCATGTGAACTTTTTAGACCTCTATAATTCTATCATGAATGGATGGTTGAGTAGTTTTTTGATAATGGTAGGATGATGATTATTTTATTGTTTCCATTTACTTCCTTTACTTCTCCAAGATGATTAGACCGAATTAAATACTATTCATCAATAGGGTTCCAGACCATTTTTACTTAAAGTATCTATAACTTTTCTTCCTTCTCATAGTGGCAGTGGATACAAAAATCATAATCCTTGATCGAATATAACAAACTTATTTGACACATAGGTAGCTTCTTTTATTTGAATATATACATAAGGATTTTATTATCCATATATATGTCACACTTCTCTCCATAGAAATAATTTTGATAAATCTTATCTATGAATCTCAATACATCCAATTGTAGATCAAACATTGGTAATTTCAACTCATGAATATTTAATTGTCTAGTTGAATGGGCTATCAATTTTTCAAATTACATGAGTATACATATTAGTACCTTTTTTATGTGTTATTTTAGATCTCAATTTCATCCACACCTATGGGTAATGTGAGAACATGTAAAATTATTAGCCACCTATTTAGGTATTTAAATATATACTCACATTCATCGATATAGAAAAAAATCACTCCCTTATTAGTTTTTTTGGTTAGTGGGCTTGAAAGTCATGAGAGGTTTCTCATAAATCGACGATAGTACACAGCTAGTCCATGGAAACTATGAATTTGAATAATTAATATTGGTCCTAGCCATCCGTTAATTACCTATATTTTTCAATGGAATGTATATATCCATTTTTGTGATAAAATTGCCCATTAATGTTAATTAATCAATCCAAAAATTCAATTTTTGTACTTATCACACACCATTTCTTTTTTCATGTTCTTCAGTACAACATTAAAATTATCCTCTTGTTTCTCTATTCTTTTGATGTAGATAAGAATTTCATTTATATAGAATTCCACATATTTATTGAAGTAATACCTACTCACTCAATTAATTAGTTCTATAATGAGTTATAGATAACTAGTGAGTCCAAGTGGAATGAATATAAACTCATATTCCTTGTACCTTTTACAAAAATCATTCTGGGGTATATCCTTTATCTTTACCTTTACATGACAATATCCTAACGGAAGATCAACCATAACGATATACTAGTCTCCTTATATGTATTTGAACAAGTTATCAATCCACCGAATTGGATAATTTTTCATTCTCATGATCAAGTTGAGATCATAAAAAATAGTGTAGAGTCTCCTTGACCCATCATTCTTCTTGACAAAGAGGATTGGTGTACCTCTAGTTGAAGAACTTTGGCATAGAATTCCATTATCTAATTTCATCAACTATATCATATTTATCGCTTCTTGTTTAACAATATCCATTCTATATAGAGTGTTATATATTTTCAAATATCTATGTATAAGCTCAATTTATAGATCACCCATATGGATTTGAGGTAAAGAAAATTATACTTTAGGAAGAACATCTGTATATTCCTGTACAATGGTTATACTTCCATGGATGATATTTCCCTTAACAAAAATAATTTGAGATAAACACACTTTCTCGTAATGCAAAAATATACATGCTTAAGATGATTATTCCAAAATAGGTTTATCTTGTTCCTTTCATTGGTATAATATCAGATGGCGATTTACAATATAAAGGGTAATTTTCCTTCTCTCATTAATTTATGTTTTTTCTACATTAAGAATGTCAATACATACCCATAATTGCATCAATATCCTCTAAAGTTAGTATCACAAGGTTCACCTGGATGTTGAGATATAAAATATGGATAGGGTATTAGTTATACACTTGGGAAGAAATAGTTTCCCTATTTATCATTTTCACAGGTAGGTCAACATCCATGTTTTGCACTACTATTTTCATAGTTATACTAATCTGGTGTTATATGGAATAAGGTTTTGAACCAAAATTAAAAAGTTCATATGTTATCATTGAATGAATAACTATCATAATCATCAACACATAATTATCTAGATCCACCATAGATGTTGTGACAGCATAATCACATCCTTACTCTATGGTATTTGGAGCTTGTTTTCATCAGTTATAATCAGCAACCCTTGGCTTAGTGCACTTATTTACATAGTTTCCCCATTACTTATGATTTTATCATTGTATAACAGATTATAGGTTTACAATAGAATTTATTTGTTACATCACATTGGTGGGTCTATATTGTCGGAATTTCCTATCAAGGAACCTTTCCTTCCAACCCGTAATGAAATTACTTTTACACTACCGAAACTTTCAAGGATTCTTTTTCCCACAAATTGAATAGTGTGATGTTGGACATTATTTACCCCTGATATTTATCCATAAAACTTAAATAACTAAAATAATTTCTATAATTTCTATCTCTTGACCTATTAAACCCCTAAGATATATTAATATGTTTTTCATCTTTGAGGAAACATCATACAATTTCTTTATAGCTGTTAACATTTTAAACCACAAAATATTTTTATAGACTAATAATTATCCTGACAAAGAAGTGGAAAAAATTACTTTCAATATCAATTAAAATAATGTAGGTTTATTAAGAATGTAGTACGAATCTCACCTCATAAACCCTAATGGATTTATCATCCATTGGATTGTGGATAAATAAAACCCTCTATATTTTTAGTCAAACATACTGAAGAAAATATTTTTTATATAACCTTTTCTTTAACTATTTCTTCCCTATTGAATTTATCAATTCCTCAAGATTCATATTTTTCAGGAATGGACATCATTGATATTCTTATGCCTCTATATGATACACATACAAAATAGATTTCTATTGATAATATCATTGAAGGTTAAAGAATATTTTTTTCAATGGAGCTGATATATTATTCATCTGTTAATGGATCTAAAGTTACAATGAATGTCTAGGGCCTTTATTGCATAAGAATTTCAATTTCGACCTTATCTATATTAGGTGTATATGGGATTTCTAGATTATTAATGTTTTGTTTCTAAACATTATTTAATTGAGTGCATATTTTCATAAGGTTCTTGACTCCTTAACCCATTGGGTTGGGCATATCATTAGGTCATTTCCCATCACATTGGTTTTTGACATGATTCATTTTATTTCCTTCTTTCTATTAAAAAAATGGTAAAATCAGTGACAAAAATTCTTAGTGTATTAAACACATAATAGGGAATCAATACAAATTTAAAGGATAACTCAAATATGACATGAATTCCGTAAAATATGAATTTTGGGTTTCAATCTAAATTATCCATGTTCAATTTTTAACATAAGTTTTCATAGGAATGTTTCTCCCTTCATTAGGGTTTATAATTTGCTTGTGAATTTGACAAAAAATATCTCTCGAGAGTGTTAAAAATGGTGTGTAGTAATGATTCTTTATCATACACAAGGTTAAAATTGATTAAATGGATAATGTTTCCTTTTCAGGGTTGTTACCATTATGTACAACCATTCCAAATCCATATAAATTTATAGTATCCAGGAAAATATTTTTATTCTTATAAACCACTAAATCGATAAAATACCAATATTTTCTAATTGTTTTCTATGTTAAGACTTATCTCTAAGTAATTAACTATATATTTATAATCTCATTACCCATAAATAATTAGAACTTTATATGATACCAATTATAAAAAATCATGTATTTTATAATCCTTAATTCATGATATATTTCATAACGGCACACATAATACAATCAAAAAATAATAAAAGTTTGAGGGTCTCTGGATAAATAGAGACATGAAATTAAAATATAAAACAAGGTTACAACAACATTATTTAAAACTACTAAACACTCTTTTTAAAATTCCATCATTCCTCTAAAACTATATTGGAACATCTGGGGACGTTCAAAAGATAGGACTGAGATATAAATCCAATTAAAGGAATATTAAAATAATAACATGAGGAAAGTAATACATTATAGTCAAGAGGCTTATGGAGGCGACATAAAATGGGATAAAATCATAAGTATGACCATCTAATAATGATAATAAATAATAACCTTAAGGTGATATTGAAATATGGAAACAATATAAAACCTGACATCATATGAATAAGTCTTTGATAACCACAAAAAAATCATAAAATAATGTGCATAGGATAACCTCACATGCACCATAAATGATATATAATGGGAAAAACGTTACCCAAGGAATTGGAGGGCTATATAATTATGGTTCCTCCCTCACATTCATATTAGGTGCAAATGTTAATGTACCACAAATATCATTCAACATAATCTTGTATTTCATTACTTTTAATCGGACAACTATGGAGTGTGGTATACATAAGTGAGAGTCCCTAATAAATAAATAATATGTAAAAATATTAGAATTATCTTGAGAGTAAATTTGTATGGGAATTCAATACAGAATACTTTTTCATTGAAAAATCATTGGATAATTATGAAACATAATGGGAGCACATAAAAGTTCACAGGAGGATTAATGCGATTTAAATGTGGCATATTATTACTCATGAATAATAAAGACAATAATGTTATGCATAAAAAAACATTATAATATGATAAATTGTAAATCAAAAGGCCACATTTAATGAAAGTCTGTAAAATGAAAAAGAATATGGGAGGATCCCTTACACTGAGAGAGTTCTTTTAAAAGAATGAGAAGTGGTTTTTAAGTGTTTTTTAACACCTCGGATGGGATTTAGAGAGGAATAAGGATAGTAAATTCTCGAAAAATGGTTTTTAGTTATGATTCACTGTAGTCTGTGTAAGTATTTATAGAAAAAGAGAGGAAATTTCCTTAATCCTTTTTAAACAATGGTTTTGGACTTTATATGATAGAATAATCAGAACTTCAAAACATCACATGGTTTTATCCTATGTTTTAATCCAAAGATAATTTTTTTTTCAAAATTTTATAAGTAAAATAACTTAACAAATTTAAATAATTACATTCTTGATGTGTTAGTGAGATATATTTATAAAAAATTTATTTTAAACTTTTAAAATATAATATTGGTTTTGAAGAATTCATGAAGGATTTAGAAAACTAATAAAATAACCTAAACATTTATCATTTTATAGGATCAATATATATATTTTCATGGATTTTTCTTATTGATTTTTTTACATAACTTTCTATTCATTAGGATGTGATAATACAGACAGTATATTTATATCCTATTTAATTTTTAGCCAAAAATTTGACTATGTTAAAAAAATATGAAACAAATTGGATAATTTTAACATGATTATTCAAAAATTTAAATTCATTTTATCAAAATTAATTTTATAAATATGATAAATTTAACTTTTTATTAAAAATCCTTATTTATTGGAACATACTTCTATAATGATATTAACCACCTTTTGACCCTTATGAAAATTATGTTGGACTTTGTCAAAATATATTATCATATAAATTAAAATCATTATTATATAATAAGAATAATATATTAAAATATCATTTATTTAAAAAAAATATTTTGTTTATCCAAATAGATTCTTAATTTAAACTATATATTTTCAAAAAATACATTCTTTATGTTAAAATCTAATTTTTTTCAAACTATGTGTAAAATAATTAATAAATAGATATTATAAAGTGATTAATATAATCATTATTATATTTTTATGAACATATCAAAAATTTATTACAAGGTTCTAGATACATAACCCATTACTACACCAGCACAAACCCTGAGGGTAAGGTGTGCGATTGATGTTTTTATAGGTGGTTGAAAGAGCATGTTTTCTTCCATGATCTCAATACTAATTAACATATACCATAAATTATTTCTCTTAATAATTATCTTTAAAATCATGAATTTGGATGTTTCAGGGGAAAATCATAGGGATTCCATCTTCCTTGGAAGCTACGATAGACGAGCTTCATAGGGTATAATCCTACCGGTTGAGCCCATTTCACCTTATACTTATGTGTAGCAGAACTGATCATAATCCTTGGTATATAATAATCTTAATATTAAATTTAATGAAATTATATTATCAGTGGTTATCATGGTTAACATACATTTTAATCTAACATATTATATTGGTTGAAAAAACACAAACTCTCACATGTGTTTTCTATAATAATATTACTTAATAAGGAATTTATTCAATCAGTAATGAATTTCATTTATAATTTTTTGTCTCATTACATCTATAATTGATCAAGAATGATGGATTATAGAAATTGGGGATATATTTTTTTGAAAATATCAATAGATGGTTATTCAGCTTCACTTTCACGGGTGCCTAGCACCCAACATTATAGTTAAGTATAAATTCTATTATCTATATTTTATTCATGAACTACTTATTAAGGACCCTAAATAAATTACCAAAGACATTGTTTTCCCATATGAAAAATATTATCTGGTATATTTACCCATATCAAATTACTTTTTCTCCTTCGATACTTATCATTATTTCATTAGTATTCTAAACATCTATGATTATTTGGGGTCCTTTATTTTGAATAATTTAATCACAATTAAAATGATCATTATTATATATATAATTAGAAGGAAGGAACTACCTATAGACACTATTACCCATATTATAGGAATTCAGTTAACATATAGTTGTTGATTTTATTTACAGTATGCCTAATCCATGGACCACCACATCATGAATTTTTTTTGGTCTTGGTATATAGAATTATTTGGGTAAAATAATTGATTTAACTAACATAATGGAATCCTTTGAGTCTCTTATCATCTCCATGTTATTTCATACAATAAATAATTGTGCAGAGTTTTCACATATTTGTATTCTATAAATTGTGTAATAGGCACTATGGTGGGAACAGAATGAGTCCATTCCCAATTTAATGTCATTATCCTTTAAATAAATTATCTATGTATGCATTAAATACATCCAATATTTATTGGCTGATAATAGAGATGTTTCTATGTTGGGAATCATTCATAAATTTTGAAAAGTGGTTCTTCTCTTAAGGAATAATCCAACTATTACGGCTATAGAAAACTAGGTTCAATGGAACTCTCCAGATCTTGGATTCAAAATGAATACTGATGGATACGGTTAAAAAAATAATATGATAAGGGGATGCATTTTTTCAAGATTAGTGTTTTCTGGTGGTATTGGGGTTTTCTATAAACATTTTCTATAACACCTCACTTCTTTCAACGAATAGGAAATTAGTATTTTTTAGAAACTTGTGTCATGATAGGGGTATCCATATGAATTTTTTTCAATAGTTTGTTGTTTTTAAAATTATGTATTTGAATAACCTGCAGTTATCTAACTAGTCAGTCTCTTATCTTATCATGGTCTATGATATCTAGATGGAATATGATTTTATCATCCATCACATAATTAGTGAATCCAATATTATGGATGATTATATTTCATTATACCAAAAATATATAAGGGATATTGAGGTTTTATTTACTCTTAAGAGTATTCCTTTTCCATGAATGTGGTTTTTTAGGTTTGATACATCAGTCTTCTATATCTTTAATCCAAATTAATTCATGGATTTCTTTTTATATCTTTGGACTATCGTGAATACTTTTTATATCCATTATTTTATAAGGGAAAAACATAATTTAATAATGGTATATCATTATGTATGATATTATATAACACATTACTACTATTTTGGTGACACATAGTGTAAGACATAGTCATATGATAATGTAGTTGGTCAGAACATTTGATTACCATAGATTTATGGTTCATTAGCTGGTCAAAGGTCAAGTGTTAGCTGTTAGCATATGTTCTATATAGGCTAATATATAATTAATTAAAAATTTCATAAAATGAAACATTGGGAGGATGATGTGGTCTATGTTCCCAAGAATTTTAACCACATATCATAAAATTATTTGATTCATATTGTATGAGTAAATTCTTTATATTCCTAGGGAGTGTCTTTGAGGTCTATTTAGTGTGGATGATTCCAATTTAATGGTTTTTTTTTGAAACATTCTCATTCCTTTTTTAAATTATCTAATATATATATTCCTTATCATTCCTTTTCAACTCAAGATACTAGATTATTGTAGATGAAAAAGGTTATTTCCCAAACTTTTGGGTGATTTTGATCAGTATGTGGATACACCATAGAGGTAGGAACATTTTAGTTTCTCATTAAGGACATTTATCAATCAATGTAATAAAAGATTACCTTAGTAAATATATTGTAAGTCACCAAAAATATTCTTAACTTATATTTTACTCATGGTTTTTCAAATCATAGAGATGGTGGGAATTTGAGGTTACTAATATATGTTTCTTCTAATAACATGTTTTTAATAATTATCAAAATTGCATACATGTGTTTCTAGATTTATATGCTTCATAATTCATGAAATCATGTCTAAAAATGAAAAAATTTTGATATAATATTTTTATAATATTTTTATATCCTCAAATAAATCTAATGATAAATTTTGGTTGCTCTTATGATATGGGGTATCATAAGTTTTCATATGATGACATAATATGATATGTGATATTATAGTAGGCGATACTGAGAAATACTATTTTTTTTATTATATTTTAATTTATGATATCACATATTTAAAATATTCCATTGGTTGAAAAAAAATTATTTCTTATCCACTATTATATAAATGATATCATAAATTATGATTTATTGGTTCTATATGATTACATCAGAGGCTTGTCCTAATATATGATTATTAGGTGACTTTAGGTTATTGTCACAAAGGGAACTTTTTGTTAGGTTAATATTATACAGTTCCATAATAAAACATAATATAACTATGATACATTATATAACTTAAAAATATTTTTAATTAAAATAAATAGTAGTTTTTTTACCATAGTCCAAATATTATCAGTTCAAAACAAAGATACAGGATTAACTCTATAAAACATATTTGAATATGTATCTATCATTAAATATTTTATATGTAGAAAATTTTTATTTTTCTATTTTGAATCCTCAAATGGGTTATATATTTTTTACATTATAAAAATGTATTTTGGTATATTAATTGAATTTATAAATGAGTTCTTAAATTAATTAATTTAAAAAAATTATAGCTAGCTAATTAAAGCTTTAAAAAATATTTTTCAAATAAATATCAATAATATTAGTAATTAATATTAAATAATTTTTGAAATTAGATAGTGTTACGTGTAATTTGGATATGAAGTGAATATATAAAAATTGAATGTCTAATTTATATATTGTTTATAAATTAAAAAAAATATGGAATATTATAAATAATTTCATCTTTAAATTATGAATTGTTCATAATTTTTCATTTGAAATGTTAAAATTAAAGGGATTATTTGAGAAATTTTAAAAACACTATAAAAATGGTTTATGATAATTGTACTAAAGAATATTTAAATACTACTAAATATATGATATTTAGCTTATGAATTTCTTTTAAAAATTAGAATTTGATTCATTGAAAATTTATAAAATAAATTCAACCCTTTAAACTACATTATAAATTTATTGAAAATAGAAAACGTATACCTATTTAGAAAAAATATAATAAACTAAATAAATGAATAACTCATTTCTTTAAATGTGATGTAAAATATTTATGAACAATTTAGATGTAATGAAATTATAAACACTTCAAAAATATTCCATGTATTATGGATACAACATAATTAAATAAGTATAAACATGTAATATTTATTTCTAATATTATTTCCTTAATATTATTCTTTTATTTGACATTATACTCAAATATATGATACTAAATGAAACATATACATAATGAGTCATATGATATGTATGAAAATTAATTTAGTTTTATTTTACCATGAAATTATTTTATATTATGTTTTGATTAGGAATTTAATGGTTGATTATCTTTTATACATATTTGGTGTTATAAGTAATTATATTATTTATATATTCTGTGAGTAAGGTAACCTTTGTTACAAAGAATTTTATTTAGATAACTCTTTAACCTCGAGCCTTATGCCATATCAATAAAATTTTGGGTTTACAATATACTTCCACAAGATTAATCTTTTGTGGATTATGGATTTAATAAGATTCTAATACTCTTTATAAATGTTTTTTTACTTATTCGCAAGATGCATATGGATAAATGTGAATATAACGGTCTTGTGATTTTTGTTAGTAACACAATATGTTATTTGTATAATGACTAACACATAAATATGGAATGAGAATTTCTATTTTTGGAATAAATGTATCCAAAACTAAATAAAAATAATACTGAATACATGTTAAGGTTATACATGAGATAATATGGTGATAATATATCCTCTTAAAAATAATAATTTACATTTTAATACTAAACTAAACACATTTCAACACCTTGATCATCTAGCCTGGTAGGTTTGAGATAATGTTGGGAGCCCATGGATTATATTCTATAAGGAATGAAATAGATATTAACCATAATATTTAGTAAAAATGATCCACTATGATATTCAGGATACACTAATCTAGAAAAACCTATAAGATATGATATCATAGGAGTAATGTTTATTTTACATGTATGATGCCTTTAGAAAAGAGTTTTCTTTTAACCATCATATATTCTTATATTATATTGTAGGTAAGATTGCCAACCAAAATAACTAAGTATTGATATGAACAAAAAAGTGTATTACTTAGTTAAATATAGATCTTGACCTAGTAATGGATATGATGTAAAATTATAAAGGGTTCAAAATTTTAGTGGAGGAATATTTAATAAAATTACGCATTTAATGAATTTAAAAGATTATATGCATCTGAAAAAATATTCTACTATAGATAAATGTAATCATAATCCCCCAAAAAAAGTAAATTCAATAACATATAAATGTCAGATAAATGTATGAAATTTATTAGAATGGTATAATATATAATAATTAATCATATGTAAGAAAAATATGTTTGTGCTAAAGTATACCCAACCTAATTACAAAATATGTTGACGATGTTAAATATTTGAATCTAGAGGCTTGTGATAATAATAAAATTTTTAAAATGATGTTTAAAAGGAATTACAAATAGTCTGACTGAATGAAATTTATTATCAATTTATATACTCAATATGATTGATCCTACTAATGAATTAAAGAAAATATATGTTTCCTTTAAGTATTGATATCGAAATAGAATTCATTTTATAATTATCATTTAAAATATTATGAAAATTCTAATGAGTTTAAAAAAATGTATCCCTATTTTATAAAATCATTTAGTATAAATAAAAATTAGATTTTATGTCTACGATATATGGTTTTTTGACCTTATAAGTGGGTAAAACAGCATACTAGAAGAATAAAAAATAGTTAGAAATTGAAAAAATTATTCATACAGCAAAAATCCAAGGACATTGAAACCTAATGTAATATTTTGGAAGGATAAAAAAGGTATATATTTGATAAAAGTATCTGTTATATTGAAATGGGATTGATTAAAACCATTAAAATTTCATAATAGCAATTAGTATTATAGAAATAAATTCTTTATTTCTGAAGGGAATATGTAGCCAATGAATACTTTATAAATGTTATAAATATAAAAGAGATAAATATTAAGGTAATAATTAATTAATCTGGTGTTTTTTTATTTAATTGATGAAGAAAATGGTTGTTGAATCCTGATATTGAATGAAAATGAATATATTAATATCAAATAGATATAAATAAATTATTTTTATTTTCATATTATTTATCTTATATGTTAAGAGATTTTTTTTGTTAATAAATTTTTTTATTAAAAATATTATTTAATATAGGTGTTTATGGTTAATTGGTTTCTGTAACATGTTAAGAAGAAGCTGGGGGTATAAGAAGGATTATTCAGGATAAAGAGTTTATCAAACACATTTTCAAAAAAACAAGTAATTGAGATTCCATCGGAAATTAATAAAATATTTTAAATAAAATTAAATGGATTTAATGGAAATAATAAAAAAATATGGAACACTATATAAGATATGGATAGAATGTTTTATTGGTTAAATATTCCTACAAAAAGAAATAAGTGTAATTATTAAACATGAAGGAGTTTTTGTATCTTAGTATTTGACTTAATTAAGTTCAACTACAAAAAATAAATTAGTAAACTAGTCAAAAATAAAATTGAATATCAATTAATATCCTATTATTTTTAATGTATGTAAATAAAGAGATATTTAAAAGTTGCCTTCAATCACCACAAATGAGATAATATTAATCTATATGATAATGGTTTTTATGATATTTTGTTAAAGGAGGATAATAAAGTTCGGAGTAACAATAGTTACCATCTGATATCAAATTAAATTTCGATGAAAAAGTTTCATGAGTAGTTTTGATGATTGAGTGAGAAGTAATTATTAGTAAAAAACAAGTTATTTACATTATAACATTTGATCATGTAAATTAATGGAGTTTTAATTCTTGTTAATTTATTTTATCATTGGGGATAATATTTTTAAGTCTCAATTTTTTTAAATGGATTACATCCTAGATGATAATCACTAATGGTGTTTAGTGGGGCGGTTTTATCTTATGTACATGCACATATGGGGTTAGGATTACATAGGGATGTAATGAGTTTAACAAAACCCAAAAAGTGCAGCAAGAATAAAGCCTCTCTACTAATCTACCATAAATGATATGATGATATGATCTCTTATTTATTTTTTATATTCTTTATAGTGTTTAAGAATATAAAATGTATCATTCTAAAAAAAATTATTTCACCAATTTTCCATTATTTGATGTTTTTTGTATAAATTATGTGATGTGAAATAATTATTAAAATGAGAATTTAAGAATTTGATCTATCTTAGACATATTTTTATAGAGTATTATAGGTTATTATAAAATTTTATGGTTATAATGAGTAGAAGTTTTATATATGAAATAAACTCATGAGGCACAAAAGATGCTTTCAATATTTATTTTCCCTAGTTATACCACATTGAGTGGCATATACTATGTCATTTATATATTAAGGGTTTATGTTTCATATTTTGTATTTCATCATTATTGATAGTATAAAGATAAAAATCATGAGAACCTTTATACATATATACATTCCATACGAATGCCTTAGGGTTTAGTTAATCATTGGGTGGTTTAATATGTTGTCGATCATCTCATCAGTTGATTTCGAACCAAGATGGGATTTATCTGCTTCTATAAAGAGTATAATTTTTTCCCTTCGATGATATATAACAAAGGGTTGAAATCCATTACCTAGATAATACATGTGATTTTATTATCTATTGGATGAGGTTTATTTAATGATCTCATCCATAATAGTGAATGAAATGTGATGCATTACTGACCTTGTCACTCTATACAGAAAGAATATAGAACATATAAATTTTCTATAAGGGATTGAAATTTAATGTTTCCCATGTTACTCAATGTCTTACATAATGGTATAATATGAAAAATTCATTTTTGTATATGATATGGCTGTTGGAGATGACTATAAGGATACATATTTAAAATAGGGTTTTTTTAATTATAATTTTTGGTTTATATTTTTTTATTCTACTTGGAAAAAAATGATCATGTAAATATTTAATTAATATTATGATATTTTTTCAATTCATAATTGAAATCTTATTGTGTTTGATATTAGTTGGATGTATAATAATAATGATAGTTGTTTTTATTTTTCCTGAAAAAATGAAATAGTAATTTGTTTATATATAAATATATATATATAGTAATATATATATATATATATAATATTTTTAGAATAATTATTAATTAATTAATAATAATTAAGTTGATGTGATATTGTTGTTTTCATTTTGAATTTAATTTGTTGCATAAAAAATAGTAAAGGTAAGTGGGTCGCACGATATTGTATTGGGAAACTAGAGGAAAGTTGAAATGAATTAGGAGGCGATGAGTTCTATATATGATTTTAATAAGAAAAAACATTTAATGATTTAAAAAACGATACTTCCAAAAAATAAAAAGATATACAATAGAGGGACAGTTGAATTTTTTAAGGTAGTGTATTAGGTGAACAATATTCATCCACTATCTCATCCCTGTATCTTATTTATTCCCCTAATATCCCATTAACATATTCTTATCCTCTCTATTAAATATCCCTTTCTATATTGATCCTCATTACGTGTGGTCTTGATCATTGGATTTTTATCTCCATGTATAATTTTATCCATTGGTTTTTTTTATGTGGGCATTGAATTATTTTACAATGATTAAATTAAATCTGAATTTTATGTTTTAATTTTAAAGAATATAGAGTCTTATTATAGGGTATTCAATTAGAATAATCTCATGGTGGAGGAATAATAATCCATATTGTGAGTTAAACTAATTAATGTAGGTTTAAACATGCATAGATTATCCAATTTAGAAATATAGTTTCTTGATTATTTCAATACCTTGTATTGTATGTCTTAATGTCTATATTAAGTTTATAAATTTATCTATTCGAAATGAAGTATATTTATCGTTCAGTTTACATTGGATATAAAAAGCGGTGTCCACATATTTAACATATAAACTCTATTTTTCATGTAACAATAAACACATAGAGTTTTTTAAATTCCCATGTGACTATTTTCAAATTATTTCTCCTTTTCAAAGTACTTTTTGGTTTTAAAATAATTTTAAAATTTTTTATATTCATTTAAAGGGTTTTCTGGTATTTAATAAGTTTTTTCTATTATTATATTTTATCATTAGATATTATTTTGTGATTTTTGTGATATTGATTCCAAACAGTATTTTAGAAGTGTTCCCCCATCCTGATTTAAATATACCCTTGAATTTTGCCCCTCGGGTTGTTTTCTAAAAGTTAAATTGTTGTAATTGAATCGGTTGGGGGATATGATTGTTATATGTTTATTATATGATATTCTTGATTAATGGTTTTTATTATATGAATGATTTTTGTAGGAAATTGTGTATTATGATTATTATTTAGTATATATTTACCTACTTGTTTTAATGATCACAAAATAATGACTCTAATAATACTTATAAATTTCTTATTCTCTATAAGTATTCCATAATATGAGATAGGTGAAGATATTGACTACGTATATGTCCCCAAAAATCACTACAATGTATGAGTCATCGTTTTGGTGAATA
Source organism: Viscum album (assembly GCA_963277665.1). NCBI lineage: Eukaryota > Viridiplantae > Streptophyta > Magnoliopsida > Santalales > Viscaceae > Viscum > Viscum album. The sequence continues at coordinate 1,541,833,318 of OY728145.1, read as the reverse complement.
CACCATTAACATGTCACACCACCAAGGCAAACTCACACGCAAACAAGTACTGATAATTAGGATGTCATACCACTAAACTGGAAAATTAAAAAAATTATGATAAAATGTATCAAATGGGTCACAGTTGTCCATGACTCAATATCTGTATGAAAATTACTCTAAGCCTAAGTCATCATCATATAATACTCTGAAAGAGTATAAAATTGGTAAATAATGAGATTATTCTTATACATATAACCGTCAGGATGTCATACTGCTGGAACGTAAATTTTTTAATGTGTGAGACAACCCCATCTTTACCTACCACCTTAAAGATGATCTTCTGTCAGATGACTCACTGCCAGAGGTTTTACCTATAGACATGGATTTTGGATACGTATAAGACACCACCATCTTTGTGTTACAATTGTAATGAGATACCACCAGACTTTCATACGCCTTCTAATCGAGTCAGTAACAGACTAATACACTGCAACTATTTACCTAATTTATATTTATTTTGAATTATTACTAATTGATAGTTTATTTAATATAATTCCAAAGTATATTTTATGTATTGTAACTTTAATAATCTATGGAATTAATTAAGAAAGATCTCATACATGTTGTATAAGGAAACAGACTATCTGGATTCATGTGGATATTATCCCTATGGTTTTTTTAAAAAAGGAAGTAGTCTACCTCATGAAAATATGCCTGATGTAGATTTTTAGAATGATAATAAGTCACACATAATGAACACAGACATATAGTTTATGATATGAGATGTTTCATCGTGTAAACACTTAACTGAGTAAGATGAAGCTCAAATACAAATTATGCTTTCGTCTGGTAATGAACAAGAGTCTACGACACTCTGTTATACTAAATGACTTCAAGAGAACTCAACTCATGATGCATTTCAAAAAAAATCCAGTATTCATGAGTTTTTCTACCATAGACTAATATTTTCTATCTATATAGGTTTTTGATTTCTTAGTTATGTTTATTAATTCTTACATTTCAATTAGTGTGTGTGAATACACTATTTTACCATATGCACACTGTCTCATGTGATGAACTAGAAAATACATGATATCTTCTCTTAACCATTCTTACATCATCATTCCCACACATAGTTTTTATAGAGGTACCTATGTGACCTATTTTTTTGTACTCCCATGGTTAAAAGTGGAAGTGGTCATTTGTGACTTAGACTGTAACACCCCAGGTAAATAAAGAATATGACATCTGTATATTTATCCATATTTGTGAATCAAATATTAATATTACATTAAAGGGGATGCTATGCTCGATGGCATACCCAATACGCAACAACGAGTTTCTTGGGAATCATACGTTGCACTCTAATAATAAAATAATATTATTTTAAATGGCAGTTAACATGTAGACGTTTTATTGGCGGGAATGGATAGAAATAACTAAAATATGATTATATATGTTTTTTAAATGTTTTTACATTTATCCAAAGGCTTAAAATACGGAAAGAATTCAATTTTAGGCTTTTATACCCTAATTTTCACTAAAGGTTCACTTATCGCCTTTTGATGGTGAACTGTCATTAAAAATAGTTTTGATCACTCTTATACATTATTTTGGACCAAATAAAACTCTTCTTTATAATCGAGACATCAAATTTTACTTTGTGTAATTTTTTGGTATTTTTCCGATAAAGTTCATTTTTTAATGAATACTGTAAAATGTTGTTTTTAATTCAAAACCTATTTTTAATCTAATTTATTTATATTATTAGATTATATTTTTAATTGGTTTTAAAGTGAAATTATAAAATATTTTTACCATTAAATCCAATAGTGGTCGTTGGAATTAATTTTACTTTGAAATCGGACTTAAACTAGTGTCAATCTTTTGATACTTATTGTTTCATAAAAACACGATTTTTGCTCTGACAGCGGGAATTAATTATTAAATTAATTAATGCAACTTATATGTTTTGAATTTTGTAAAATGGACTTCATTTTTGAATTCGGAATATCAAATATAGCTTAGGGTGAATTTTTGGTATTTTTCTGAAAAACTTCAATTTTTGATGAATAGTGAAACCACTAAGTGGTACTTATATTAAACTGATTTTTCGTTTAAATCAAATTTTACCACTTTTTTGTTTTGAATTTCAATAATCCGACATACATGTTTGTCATTAAGATGTAAAATGTGGTTCAATGAGATAAAAATATTTTTTTGGTGAATAGTAACTTATTAAGTTTTTAATCGCGATTAGAGGTAATTAGTGAAATTTAAGGCAAAAATGATATTATAATAAAATGAAAATACCTTGACACATGTCCTACCCTTATTTTATGTGTCATGGCCGACCAAGACAAGCCATGGGTCAACTTGGGGACCCCATGGAGCCACTTTGGTTGGAAAATGACATAAATACCTTTTATTTAATGTCAATGTAAAAAATGGCACAAACATGATATGTTTTACTAATTTTTTTTAATGGGGTCATACAAGTCACATTTTTTATATTCATTGGAAAGATAAAAATATTTCCTGCATCATAGTAATTATTTTTTTATAATTTTTAGACATTAAATAAATTAAATTATTTATGACATAATAATGATGCAGCGATGACATCATTATGTGACGATTTAAATAAAATGGAAAGATAATGTAAAATATATGAACTAAACATGTCCAAAACTTATTGGATGGGTGGATTTCGAACCCTTATCACCTTATCCACGAATGATATCAATTTTGGACCTTTTAAAACCAAAACACATTTTCAAATAAAGTAATATTTCTTTACTTTCCAAAAGTGCCCCTCCTCTCCTCTTATAAAAGGCCCCCACCTATACCTCATTTCACACACTCCTCAAGCCTTTGGCTCGGCCAACCCCTGCCCATTTACTCTCTCCACATCCCTCTCCTCATCCTAGAGGATTCCCTTTGGGTAGCATCCTTTCAAAGGAAGACTTTAGGCTCAAATCAAAAGGAGATACACTTTTAAAGGTAATTCATTCCCTCATGTTCATTTGTTTTATTTTGCTTCTCCAACCCCCTAAACTCTTTTTATTTACTTCTTTTGTAACAACACCAGTATCTTAAATATACTAGGATGTTGTTATAAGATTTATTCGAGCTACACTCTCACACAACTACATCAAATGGTTAAAGAACATACGGTTTCCGTGGATGGCGAAATTCTGCCTCCCGAAACGATGATTGTTCAATACTCATTTAACACCTTCAAAGGTGGCCATTATGATGTCACTATTTTTATATATGATATATAATATGTTTATGATTTCCTTAAGATTATGTTTTTTTCATTTTGGGCATACCTTTATGGTTTCCATTATGGGTAAACACGATATCTTCATTTAAGGAAGTGCGGACTACCGCCCCCTCAAATTGATTTGATTCATTAAATACCATATGTGAGACATATAAAGGATGGAACTATGATATTATATATGATATTATACTTTAATTATAATATACCTTTATATAATTATTATTCCATTCTATAAAATATGAAATCGAAATGAAAGTAGCGTTCATGCGTACGTACGGCTTACCGTCTCCATGAACGGTGCATTTCACTTCTTACCTCTAAATGATTATGTAATGTTATAAATGCATGAATGTACTGGATATATATGACATATATGATATCTAAATCATTAATACAATTCTGGATATATAACAATTTGGCCACACAAACAACATGTAATTGTAAGAAGTCCACTTTCGACATAAGAACCAAATATCGGCAAAACAAATATTATTAACTTAAATTATTACATAATGTTTATGACATGGTAATAAGTGATATAAAAGGAATAATGAACTTGAAAAAGGTTCTTAATGAAGTAGAAATTAACTAAAGTTTATTATTCAGGAGATTAAAGAACGATCGAGTCAAGTCGGACCCGAGGTAAGGGATCCTACTCCTCTCTTTCTTTTTAAGTACACTCTTTTATGTCATTCCTTTTAAAGATCATATTTATTGTTATTGGGATGTTATCTTATATTAATCTTACTGTAATTTTTATGTTCATGTGATGATAGAACCTATTCTCTCTCATCAATCCATTTTGGAAGTTTTGAGTGGCACCGACAGGCTGCCGAATTTTCGTAAGAGATCTAACCTCTCTCTTTCTTTTAAATTACTCTCCCTTATGTCACTTATTTTAAGCTCATATTTGTTATGTTGGGGGATGTTCTTTTATATTCCTCTTTCTGTAAACATTATGTTGATGTGATTAGAGACCCTATTTCCTCTCATCAATCCATTTTTGGAAGATTTAAGTGGCGCCGTTAGGCTGCCGAGTTTTCGTAAGGGAATTTTCATCTCACTTTTATTCCTGTGAGATTTATGCTACATTTGCCACAATTTCCTTTGATTGGTGTATGTAATGACCATTATTTTACACATTGTGTAATATTATTTCATTTATGAGTATTTACATCAATGTTGTATTGTCCTTCCTTCACGGGGTGTATGTTTTGAGTGATACCCAAGTCAGTAAGGGAACCTTTCACCCTCCTCTTTTTAAAAGACTTCTTTTGTTGGGTATTTTAATTTACATATTGTTATGTTGGGATATGTTCTCATATATCCTTACTGATGTAACTTTTATGTCCAAGTGATGAGATACACTTTTTATCTCTCATCAACTCATTTTGGTGTGAAGCCGTTAGGCTGTCAAGGGAACTTCTTAGCCCAATTTCGATTTTCTTGGGTTCAACATGTAGTTATTGAATATTCCATCCTTTGAATATGTGTGAATGAACTTTGATTATTTTACACTTAATATCCACTTATATTTGGTTTATTCATTTGTCACACAAAATTATGTAATTGATTTATCCTTAAACCAAGGATACCATATTTGTAAGGGACTTCGTCTCAATCTCCTTTCATTGAGGCATATTTCGTTTTATACACAACTTTCTTTTATACGGTGTATAAAACCCTTTGACTTTTACTTTTATACAAAAGGAATCTTTTTCTACGAAGCGTTTTACAAAACGACAAAAAGGAATGTTTCTTTTAACGTACGCGGTGACAACGACCTTTTCCGCCGCCGCGAGTATTATTTGGTCTTTGGCTCCCTCAACAAGCCGTAATGTTTTTAAAATAAAATAAATACCATATACTCTTTTATGTATTTTGGTATTGAAAATGGTTTTAATAAAGGAATCTATTATGTCAATATATTTATGATATATTGTTATTGAAATGTGGAAATGTTATCATTCCTTTATATTGGTTTTTTGTTTTATGATTTTATATTGGTACTTGGACATTTTAATGGGTGGTTATGTTATAAACCATATGACGGGTGGTGCCGTGAATACCAGGACGGGTGGTTACGTTATAACCTCCAATGCATTGGGTATGGAAGTCGGCCGTATGGCTATTCCATTTAGTATGTATGGAAATTGGCCGTATGGCTATTCCATTAAGTGATATGTGTGGGAGTCGACCGTATGGTTATTCCACTTATGTATGTTTATGTCCAAAATTACCTTTGTATATGTTATGTGTTCTTTATATGGGTTTTATGGTAATCCTTTGGTTACAAAAAGGTAAGTAATGATATTTTATTTAGTGAAGAGTTTTTTCTACTTCATAAAGGTGAAAAGTATTACCTTGATAAAGTATAGATGGTTTACTTTTTGTTTTGATAAACTAACAGTTTTTTTGTGTATCCCTTATTGAGTTTTTATGCTAATCCCATGTTATTGAAATGTTTTTCACAGGACTTAGCATGGAATAGGGTCAAGGGTGGGATCAAGGGAAAGCCATGCTACCTAAAACATGAAACTAGACTTGTTTCTTTTTAAGAGTTTTTATTTTATGGAAATTTAGTAGAAGAGACTACTTTGTAATCTTTTGAGATGTAATAGTTATGTCCTAATTCTCTAAAACTCTAAACCTGAAAATATCCTCAATGTGATTATACATTTAATTCAATTTTAAGTAAGGTTTAAGGCTGGGGCCTTATAGTTGGTATCAAAGGTCGGTTTAGATAACTTTAGAGGTTAGGGTATTCTTTAAGCATAAGTGACATTACCATAATGGTTAGGATTTCAGAGAGAGTCCTAGTTTTAGATAAAGTGAATGAGTAAGAATATCTTAGTGTTTATCTTCCTCATTAGTACATGATGGTTTTGTTGTTATACTCACACTGACCCTTTTTGGTTTTAGTAAATGGTCGGATCTAGCAGGCACCAAGGTAACGGTGGATGTGAAGGAAACTGTGACAGTTTTCTGAGCGAGCAACTGAATGATATGGGATCTGTAATGAGAACTCTTGTGTTTATCCTCAACCAACTATCGGGAGTTATGATTGACCACCTAAACCTTGGAGATTTCTCTAAGGCATCATATATGCAAGAAACAAATCCCTACGGAAGTACATGTAATAATCATAAAGGTAAGTGTGTTCAAAAACCTATGTGTCAAATATGTGGAAAGAAACACCTAGGAAAATGTTTCAAAGGGACATAAATATGCTATATATGTGGAAATGAAGGTCATAAAGCAATAACCTTCAATGGAAAAAGGAAGCATCCAGTTGAATCGAGGAAAGGGAATGAAGTTCTTTCTGAGGGATCAATTTAATGTTTTAAATGTGGTGTGCATGGTCATTATGCAAACACATGTCCTTTGAAGAAGTTTCGTGAATGGGGTCACCAAGAGCGTACCAATATTCGTTTACCAATACCCAATGCCATTCCGATTGAGGATGAAGAAACTGACAATGACCAATCAAAGGTATGTACTATTTCATGACTATTGTTTTCCTATTTTGGAATCCTAGGATATGATTCATGATTTTGTTTGTAGGAAAGAGTTATTTCAGAATAAGTTGGAAAGGAATGGATAATGGATCATGAAGAATGTTGAATGAGTAAGATGTCAACATATAAGGGCTTCAAGATTTATGGTGAAATTCTTAAGAGTATTAAGTCTCTTTTGATGATGGGGTTACATTAGAAGACTTTTTATATTATGTGTAACCCTGATGTTTAGTATAGGCAAATTTTATTCAAGTAATAGTTATCTTTTCTTTTGTGGACATAGTTATAAAGAACCATTTGGGTTTATATGATCCTTACTTTTGAGGTAATTATGGGTTACTATATGTTATGATTGAAGTGAAAGGCATGAGATAAAATTGAGGTTAAATTATTTTATGGTTATATTTGATGATTTTATCCCTTTTTGAGGAATGATTTGATAATTATATAGTTTTGGAAAAAGGACAACACGTAGACCGTGTGACTACCCGTCGCGTCGGACAAAGCTGCGGGAATCGAACCCACAACCAAAGTGCGACTGGTATTTATCGCCTACCACTGGACTACGTGAAGTCCTTGGTTAGTTTGACTGATTCTTTTTTATAAGAGTAAGTTGATTTTGGGTTATTTATGAAAATGATTAACCTATCATGGAGGATATGTGATTAGGATAATTACTTTTCAATGCGGGACTTTAAGAGAATCTGATTTTTTTTGGAGATAAATGTTACGATTTAACTTGGAAGACTATGTGACTAAATCCTTCAAATGTTTGGGTTTCAATCTTAGATTGGTTTACTTTGAGGAATTTTATGGACAAATTGCTTATCGGATGGTCCTCGTTGAACTTTGGGTTTTGTTGGACAAATTTTGGAGATTAAGAATAGATTTTCTTTCTAATGGGTTATCCTTTTCTGGGTTATCTGATCTGGTACTAATCTTTTGGGTTTTGGTTTTGGTTAAAGTCTAAATACCTGGGATGTATGTAGTTCTCTTTTTTGGGTTAGGTAATTCTCTAGAAGTTGATTATAGTACTCTTAATGTGAACAAGTCTTCCTAAATACTCACCTTTTGGAGAAAATATGAGTTTGTGTAAGGAATCTAGTAAAAGTTGAGAGTCAACATGAAAAATGATTATGTTTCCTTATGAATAAATTCCTCCATAAAAAGTAACTTAAAACAAAAATGTTGTCTATTAACTTTTCCAACTAGGGAATCTAATACCGTTTAACCCATCACAAGTTTGTGATTTTCTCATGGTTAACTTTCTCCTAAACATGTTTTCTATCACTCTCCATCAGAACATGACCCTATGTTTTCTCCTCCATGTCCATGTTTTCATACCTGGAATCCTAGTATGGGTTAACTCGGGTGACCTTTGTACTTATCTTTCTTTATTTTAAAGTGATTGTTTTACCGACTCTTCTCCGATGTGGGACTTTCAAGGATGTTTCCAAGCCCAATTTTAAAATTGCGAGGACGCAATTCCCAAAAGAGGGGAAGGATGTAACACCCTAGGTAAATAAAGAATATGACATCTTTATATTTATCCATATTTTTGAATCAAATATTAATATTACATTAAAGGGGATGCTATGCTCGATGGCGTACCCAATACGCAACAACGAGTTTCTTGGGAATCTTACGTTGCACTCTAATAATAAAATAATATTATTTTAAATGGTAGTTAACATGTAGACGTTGTATTGGCGGGAATGGATATAAATAACTAAAATATGATTATATATGTTTTTTAAATGTTTTTACATTTATCCAAAGGCTTAAAATACGGAAAGAATTCACTTTTATGCTTTTATACCCTAATTTTCACTAATGGTTCACTTATCGCCTTTTGATGGCGAACTGTCATTAAAAATAGTTTTGATCACTCTTATACATTCTTTTGGACCAAATAAAACTCTTCTTTATAATCGGGACATCAAATTTTACTTTGTGTAAATTTTTGGTATTCTTCCGATAAAGTTCATTTTTTAACGAATAGTGTAAAATGTTGTTTTTAATTCAAAACCTCTTTTTAATCTAATTTATTTATATGACTAGATTATATTTTGAATTGGTTTTAAAGTGAAATTAGAAAATATTTTTACCATTAAATCCAATAGTGTTCGTTGGAATTAATTTCACTTTGAAATCGGACTTAAACTAGTGTCAATCTTTTGATACTTATTGTTTCATAAAAACACGCTTTTTTCTCTGACAGCGGGAATTAATTATTAAATTACTTAATGCAACTTATATATTTTGAATTTTGTAAAATGGACTTTATTTTTGAATTCGTAATATCAAATATAGCTTAGGGTGAATTTTTGGTATTTTTCTGAAAAACTTCAATTTTTGATGAATAGTGAAACCACTAAGTGGTACTTATATTAAACTGATTTTTCGTTTAAATGAAATTTTACCACTTCTGTGTTTTGAATTTCAAAAATCCGACATACATGGTTGTCATTAAGAAGTAAAATGTGGTTCAATGAGATAAAAATATTTTTTTTGGTGAATAGTAACTTATTATGTTTTTAATCGTGATTAGAGGTAATTAGTGCAATTTAAGGCAAAAATGATATTATAATAAAATGAAAATACCTTGACACATGTCCTACCCTTATTGGATGTATCATGGCCGACCAAGACAAGCCATGGGTCAACTTGGGGACCCCATGGAGCCACTTTGGTTGGAAAATGACATAAACACCTTTTATTTAATGTTAATGTAAAAAATGGCACAAACATGATATGTTTTACTAAAAAAATTTTTTAATGGGGTTATACAAGTCAGATTTTTTATATTAATTGGAAAGATAAAAATATTTCCTACATAATAGTATTTTTTTATAATTTGTAGACATTAAATAAATTAAATTATTTATGACATAATAATGATGCAGCGATGACATCATTATTTGACGATTTAAATAAAATGGAAAGATAATGTAAAATATATGAACTACACATGTCCAAAATTTATTGGATGGGTGGATTTCGAACCCTTATCACCTTATCCACGAATTATATCAATGTGGGACCTTTTAAAACCGAAACACATTTTCAATTAAAGTAATATTTCTTTACTTTCCCAAAGTGCCCCTCCTCTCCTCTTATAAAAGGCCCCCACCTCTACCTCATTTCACACACTCCTAAAGCCTTTGGCTCGGCCAAACCCTACCCATTTACTCTCTACACATCCCTCTCCTCATCCTGGAGGATTCCCTTTGGGCAGGAACCTTTCAAAGGAAGACTTTAGACTCAAATCAAAAGGAGATACACTTTTAAATGTAATTCATTCCCTCATGTTCAGTTGTTTTATTTTGCTTCTCCAACCCCATAAACTCATTTTATTTACTTGTTTTGTAAAAAAACCAGTATATCCAATATACTAGGATGTTTTTATAATATTTATTCGAGCTACACTCTCACACAACTACATTAAATTGTTAAAGAACATACAGTTTCCGCGGCTGGCGAAATTCTGCCTCCCGAAACTATGATTGTTCAATACTCATTTAACACCTTCAAAGGTGGCCATTATGATATCACTATTTTTATATATGATATATAATATGTTTATGTTTTCCTTAAGCTTCTGTTTTTTTTTTCATTTTGGGAATACCTTTATGGTTTCCATTATGGGCAAACACGATATCTTCATTTAAGGAAGTGCGGACTACCGCCCCCTCAAAGTGATTTGATTCGTTAAATACCATATGTGGAACGTATAAAGGATGGAACTATGACATTATATATGATATTATACTCTAATTATAATATACCTTTATATCATGATTATTCCATTCTATAAAATACGAAATAGAAATGAAAGTAGCGTTCATGCGTACGTACGGCTTACCGTCTCCATGAACAGTGCATTTCATTTCTTACCTATAAATGATTATGTAATGTTATAAATGAATGCATGTACTGGATATATATGACATATATGATATCTAAATCATGAATACAATTCTGGATATAATAAACATTTGGCCACACGAACAACATGTAATTGTAAGAAGTCCACTTTCGACTTAAGAACCAAATATCGGCAAAACAAATATTATTAACATAAATGATTACATAATGTTTATGACATGGTAATAAGTGATATAAAAGTAATAATGAACATTATAAAGGTTCTTAATTAAGTAAAAATTAACTCAAGTTTATTATTCAGGAGATTAAAGAACGATCGAGTCAAGTCAGACACGAGGTAAGGGATCCTACTCCTCTCTTTCTTTTTAAGTACACTCTTTTATGTCATTCCTTTTAAAGCTCATCTTTATTGTTATTGGGATGTTATTTTATATTAATATTACTGTAATTTTTATGTTCATGTGATGAGAGACCCTATTCTCTCTCATCAATCCATTTTGGAAGTTTTGAGTGGCGCCGACAGGCTGCCGAATTTTCGTAAGAGATCTAACCTCTCTCTTTCTTTTAAAGTACTCTCCCTTATGTCACTTCTTTTAAGATCCTATTTGTTATGTTGGGGGATGTTATTTTATATTCCTCTTTCTTTAAACATTATGTTTATGTGATGAGAGACCCTATTTCCTCTCATCAATCCATTTTTGGAAGTTTTAAGTGGCGCCGTTAGGCTGTCGAGTTTTCGTAAGGGAATTTTCATCTCACTTTTATTCCTGTGAGATTTATGCTACATTTGCCACAATTTCCTTTTAGTGGTATATGTAATGACCATTATTTTACTCATTGTGTAATATTAATTCATTTATGAGTATTTACATCAATGTTGTATTGTCCTTCCTTCACAGGGTGTATGTTTTGAAAGATACCCAAGTCGGTAAGGGAACCTTTCACCCTCCTCTTTTTAAAAGACTTATTTTGTTTGGTCTTTTAATTTAAATATTTTTATGTTGGGATATGTTCTCATATATCCTTACTGATGTAACTTTTATGTCTAGGTGAGGAGATACACTTTTTACCTCTCATCAACTCATTGAGGCATATTTCGTTTTATACACAACATTCTTTTATACGGTGTATAAACCCCTTTGAATTTTAATTTTATACAAAAGGAATCTTTTTCTACGAAGCGTTTTACAAAAAGACAAAAAGGAATGTTTCTTTTAATGTACGCGGTGACAACGGCATTTTCCACCGCCGCGAGTATTATTTGGTCTTTGGCTCACTCAACAACCCGTAATGTTTTTAAAATAAAATAAATACCATATACTCTTTTATGTATTTTGGTATTGAAAATGGCTTTGATAAAGGATTATATTATGTCAATATATATATGATATATTGTGATTGAAATGTGGAAATGTTATCATTCCTTTATATTTGTTTTCTGTTTTATGATTTTATATTGGTACTTGAATATTTTAACGGGTGGTAACATTATAAACCATATGATGGGTGGTGTCGTGAATACCAGGACTGGTGGTTACGTTATAACCTCCAATGCATTGGGTATGGAAGTTGGCCGTATGGCTATTCCATTTAGTATATATGGAAATTGACCGTATGGCTATTCCATTAAGTGATATGTGTGGGAGTCGACCATATGGTTATTCCACTTATGTATGTTTATGTCCCAGGTTACCTTTATATATGTTATGTGTTCTTTATATGGGTTTTAGGGTTATCCTTTGGTTACAAAAAGGTAAGTAATGATATTTTATTTAGTGAAGAGTTTTTACTACATCATAAAGGTGAAAATTATTACCTTGATAAAGTATACATGGTTTACTTTTTGTTTTGATAAACTAACAGTTTTTTTGTGTATCCCTTACTGAGTTTTTATGCTCATCCCAAGTTTTTGAAATGTTTTTCACAGGACATAGCATGGAATAGGGTCAAGGATGGGATCAAGGGAAAGTCATGCTACCTAAAACATGAAACTAGACTTGTTTATTTTTAAGAGTTTTTATTTTATGGAAATTTAGTTGAAGAGACTACTTTGTAATCTTTTGAGATGTAATAGTTATGTCCTAATTCTCTAAAACTCTAAACCTGAAAAGATCCTCAATGTGAATTATTCAATTAATTCAATTTTAAGTAAGGTTTAAGGCTGGGTCCTTATATATACTATATATAATTAATGGTAAAACCCAATACTGTTAGTGGATAAATTTTTTAATTTCATATAAATTTCTTGGTGGTCGGTGATCACAAAGTAGATAGGACTAAGTCTCATCTTGAGATTGAATCTCATGTTTCAGATTTATTTTCTGAGTTTTTGTTTAATTTATTTCTTCTTTTAAAACTGAAACAATTTTAATAAAAAAAAATAAAAAAATTATAGATTTTATAATATTTTAAGTAAGTAAATAGTTTTTAATGGACTAAAATGTATTGTATATTATGTACCCATATAACATAAATTTCTAATAAACCTTTTGAAATATTATAACATAATATGATCTACTCTGTAGATTAAATGGGCCATTTTAAATTTATTAGGGGATTTCAAAAAAATCCATTTTTAATAGATATTTTATTGGGTACTCAATTCACCCCCCTCTAAGATACTCACTCTTACCAATATTTGGTATAAATGAATTCTTTTAGTTTGTATTAAAGTTTTCAACCAGGTTTATAACATTGATTTTAGTTGAATTTTAATGATCTAAAATTTATATAATTTCTATATTAAATTCCTTAAATGGATAATAGAAAAAAGGTTATTCTTCTAACATACATATCTTATTTAATTGTAAAAATTATTATTAAATGAATATTAAAATTAATCTTCATATATAAAGTATAAGTTTTGAAATCAGGACTACTTTAGATGAAGAATATGAATGTATTAAAACTTATATAAGTGCATGGAATGATGCCACTAAGTTTTCTTATAATAATTAATGTAATTAAATTAATGCTATTTAAGGTTCTCTAAGAGGTGAAGAGTTTAACAGAATTTATATATATAAAACAGTGTATGAAATTTGGGATAGTTTGTCTCTTTTCCATGAGGGAACTCCTTATGTTAATATGTTAATACTTGACAAATATACTATTAAGTGTGATGATTTTAATATGAATCCTGATAAACCAATTTCTAACATGTACCTCAGGTTGAATGAAATTATGATTACCATTATCACAAATGGATGTTCAAAATCTAATAAGTATCATATCATGTAGCTGTTAATATGCATACATAAATAATGGAAAGGAATATATATTTAAATCAGAGATTTATATATCACTCAAAAACCACTAGTTAATTAATTAATTGGTAATTTTATAATGTATGATGAAGATAAAATGGTGATATTTAAATAATATGAAGAGCCTAAAATAAGATCAATTTCTGTCAATACTACTCCATCTGAATATGAGGAAAAAAGAATAGAAAAAGGAGTATGTCCAAGATGTAAGGTCAATTGATATTGAATCTACACAAGACAATGATGAGGAGATGAATCACTTAGATAAAAGGTTGTTGATGTTTCATAGGAAAATTAATTTCTTCAAAAAATCCTATTATAAAGGAAAATATGACTATAAATTAAGATTGAAAAAAGATTGGATGAAATATGAAAATGAGGTTGTCTGTTATGAGTATAAAAGGATAGTAAATGTCAAAGCTGAAATTCTACAATTAAATTATAAAAAGAACTATGATGATAAGGAATGAAGATACCAAAAGGATATTAAATCTATATGGGGTGTTTCTACAGACATCTCATGTGATTCAAATTTATCACATGAGATGGAAGCATATAGAGATAACATGTTCTATATGAAAAGAGAGAACATGGTACAAACTTTTTCTAGTATTTTACATATACATAATGTTGAAATTTATTAAAATTAAAAATAATGATGATGATATGTCTCAAGAATATATGTTTGAATATTGTAGAATTATGGAATATGATTTAAATGAGCTTTAGGAAAAATAAAATGTTTGAAAATAGAGAATTCATTGTGTGAAAATATAAATTTAGAACTTTCTGTTGGAAAAGAAAAAAATTCTCAACTTATTAAAGATATTAATGAAGTTAAACAGTCAAATAAACATTTAGTTAAATTACTAGAAAATATTTCACATAGTAGAGTAAATATTTTTCAAATTTTGGGAAATAAAGATACACCTAAGTATGTAACTGGAATTAGATATCATCTAGGACAATGGAGAACAATTAAGAACACATTTGTCTTTAAATATAGACCTAAAAGTTTAACATCCAAGAATTTTTTATAATTAACAAACAAGGTTTTTATTTTAAAAATAATTAAATATATTTATAGTAAACCTATTAGGAAAATATGGGTTCCCAAATATTTTAGGAATCGCTTCATGGAAAATTTGATGAGATAGATCCACATGGGAAAAATAATTCCCTAGAAAACCTCAAGGATAATTTATCAAATTTGAGCATAAAATCTAAAACTTTTGATTCTACTATGAAATAGTTAGAAAATTAATCCATTTCTAATGAATTTTCAGAACATCCAAAAGCTTAATATATGAAACTGAAAGTACCCAGTTCTACATTTATTAACTATGTTAGAACACTTAAGTATCATGATTTAGATGTTGTTGTTGGAGATCATGATATAGGTACATAGAATAGATATTCTCTATGAAATCAGGTTGAACATCCATCATTATTCTCCTAGATACAACCTATGAACTTAAATAAATCTATTAATGATGAATTCTAGGTAATATCCACGCAATAAGAATTAAATAAGTTTGAAATAATTAATGTGTCGTAACTTATAGACAGATCCATGTAAACAGTGACTATGGAACTAAATGGGTGTTTAAACACAAGGTTAATGAGTCATGAAATATATTTAGAAATAAGGAAATCCTTTTTACACAAGGTTATAGTTATGAGGAAGCAATTGACTATAAATAAATCTTATCAACAATTTCCCAACTTGAATAAATTAGAATTATTATTCCATATGGTTCACACCTATATTTTATGATATATCAAAGGGATGTCAAGATTTCATTCTTGAATGTTTTTATATTTGAGTATGTTTTTTAGAACTACCCCATATTTTTCAAAATCCCATTTTCAAAATCATGTTTTCAATTTGACTGAAGCTTTATATGGTTTAATAAGGGCTCTATGATATTGGTATGATAGGCTCATCAATTATCTTATTTCAAATGGATTTCCAAAAATTTTTTATGACCCTACAATTTTTATAATACATATTTAATAATATTTTTTATTAGTAAAGATAAATTATAATTATATTGTTTTTGGATCATTTAGAAATTATCTATGAGATGATTTTTCTAAATGATGAAAAATGAATTTTATATGAGTTTAATGGATGAACTCAAATTCATTCTTGTATTTCAAATCCTTCAAAATAAATAAATAATTATTCTAAATCTATGTAAATATAAAAAATACCTTTAAACATGTTTTGACTCAGAAAGCACTGTGAATATTGATACTCCTATGAGTACCACCTAAAATTTGGATCTTGATGATTTTGAGAAACTAGTTGATAAAATAATTAAAGAGGAATGATTGGAGGTCATCAATATATTACTACTAGACGACCTGATATAATGTATAGTTTTTATGTGTTCTCAATTTCATGAAAATAAAAAAAGTAAAACATGGTTTCTGTTAAATGAATTTTTAAATACCTCAATTATACTACAAATTTAGGATTGTTTTACCCTAGAAGAAAAGTATTTTATTTAGTCTGTTATTCTAATTCTAATATCCATGGATGAAATATTTATAGAAAAATAACCACTAGAACATGTCACTTTTTATAAAAGTCTACAGTTTCATTATAAATTAAGAAACAAAATTATGTTACATTTTCAATTGCTAATATTTAATACATAGCTTCTAGCAGTTGTTGTGAACAAATTTTATGGATGAAAAACACTTTACCAGACTATGGACATCAATTTTGGCATGTCCCTATAAACTATGAAAACAAAAGTTCTTTAAACCTTTCCAATAGTCAAATTTCACATTATAGGAAAAAAACATTGATATAAGAAATCACATTTTAAAGATCATTTCCAAAAAGGGGATATCACTCTTCAGATTAATGGCACATAACATCATTTTTCATATATATTTACTATGCCTTTTAATTTTGAGATAATGAACTATATCAATCATGAGATAGAAATATTTAGTTTCATTTATGCCTAATTATTTGGGTGACATGTTTCTAATGACACATTGTTTGTTGAAGCACTGTTGGGTGACACAATGTTGGGTGACACATCATCTAGTGAACCACCTTTGGGTGAAACATGTTGGGTGACACACCATTGGGTATCAACACTATTGGTCGTTCATGTCTTTGGAAAATTATAAACATCTAATATTCTGAATTTTTGGTTTATTTTCCTTGTTTATGTTATATCCATGACCTGATATGTTTTTTTTCATTATACCACATTCAAAATTTATTTTCCAGTATTATTTATATTTTTTTATATTTTGGATATTACTAAATCACAAATGTAATTAAAATAACACTAGTTCAATTTAAAACACACCTCGAGCCTAGTGTGACACTCTCGAGCCTCAATCGACAATTATTCCCCAAATCTTCACCTTCATTTAATGTAAACTAAAATTACCATATTGAATCGACTTGTATGTCAATTAAAAAGATTCCTTATATGACTTATCATAATGAGTCATGATCAGCTAATAAGATAGAGGTTGAACAAGGTGTTCATACTCAACTAGAAATAGTTATCCCCAAAATTGAAAATAGAGTTGTAGTTGTTAAATGGGATGTAAATGAAAAATTGTTATTGTCTACTAAATCTATTTTATTTAATGATATATAGATCCAAGGATGGATATATAGGTTTTCCTCAAATAAGAATCCTTTCTATAATAGGTTGGTGCATCTATTCTGTTAGTATGGTGAGTTTGTATTTATTAATGAATAATAGTAATGGATGAGGGCCATAATAAATGGCCAACCAATTTTGATTTCTTCAAAACAATAGGCCAAGTGTCTTGGTGTACCCCATGAATGGATATATGATTATTATAAAGGATATAATCCTAGTGACATAATATTTTCTATATATTAATATTCTATAGAAGAACATATTGGTAATGAGTTAATTATAATTAATGTTTCCGTAGAGCTGAATGTGTAGTGTATATTATTGTTTTAGTTCTTACAACATATGCTCTGCCCCATGAAAGCTGTTTTCTTTTCACCTTGACATTCAAAGATGATTACTTTATTTTTCTTATAAAACAAGTTCATATGATCAATCTATCTAGATATCTCATGGTTTATATGTATGAGATGAAAAATCCAAATTCATGACATATCTCATTGATTTATGAAAATAAGATTTCCACAGTGTTATAGGATAAGTGTCTAGTTGATAAAAAAGAAGAAACAATTATAAAATGTGGTGGTTTCTATATGTAAGAAGCTATCTATTCAAGGATGAATATTATATATAACCCCTATAAAAGATAGTGGGATGGAGATAGTGAGAAGTTTTATGAGAAATTTATCCCATTGGATCATCCTATTAGACGGAGGGATGAAGTTAATCTAGTCCTAGATCCTAATGAGGTTATTGAATACTCTGATGTTGATAAATTAGGTGTTTAATAATAAGAAGTTGAAAAAAAAACAATCTTTTGATGAAGATAGTGTCCCCGACATGTCACCTTTATCACCAACCATGACATATAGGGATCATAGTCCACCAAGAAGACTTCCAAAAATATAAAATCTCATAAGAAGTGATGATTATGTGACTGAGGTATCTAGAGAAGAGAAATAAAATAGTTTCAAATCAAATGAAGTATATGATGATGATAATTTTGATGATGATGATGAATATATGAATGTAAAGGAATGTGAATATCATAAAAATGGTAATTTTAGTGAATCTAATGATTAGTACTCTGACTTGGATATAATAATTACAAATAGAGATGTTGGGAGGCCTCTGGAGATTCTTGGTTCATGTGGTAAGTCTGTTGAGAAACATGACATGACTAAAATGTATACCGAGTGCTTAAAGAAAAAGATGAATTTCTTTATGGGGATAAATCCACATCATTGTAATTAATTCAAAAGGATATGTTTGTTGATGGAACAAAATATATATTATTTGGTGATGGTCATATAGTTTATGATTTATCTATGGTTGAGTAGATGGTTGTTATTATTATTGCAGAAAAATATGTGGCAGAGCAAGATAAGAAGGAGGTTCCTTCTTTTGATAATGGTGGTGATGAACATTTTGGTTTTTTGTCCATATATCCGCCACTAGTTTATACCCTTGTATAATATGAACTGGTTTTTATACATATTGTTTTTTTACAAAGAACAAGTATTTATACACCCGATTTCCAAATGAAATAAGTAACAGATATTTAACGAAATACTTCTTCCCGACGTATTTAGACATCTATTATTACACATGGAATCATTTTATATATACCTGTTATGGTACCTCCTGCTACTATTTCAACCATTTTTGTGCAGTCTAATATTAAAGTTTCACATACAACTTCTTTAGAAAGTATGGTTGATCCCATGATATAATATTGTGAAAAATTCAATAAGATTCCTCCAATGAATGGTGGAACAGAGGTTTGAAATGATTAATATACTAAGGGACCAATGATTGATCAAATAGACAATGTAGGATTATAGAAAAAGCATTCCTCTATGAGACCTCATGCACCTGAACATGTTTCACCAACGCCTCTATCTGTTCCAGTTGATGTAGTCCCAAGGAATGACTTAAATGCTATTGGTGAAAAGATGATTTCATATTTTTATATGTTATTAAAGAATCATGCTCATATCCTAACCAAGATAAGTTAAAATGTTACGAGGTATCTATTTGAATTAGTGATTTTTCACATTCAAAAAAATATGATGCATCATATTTATGAGATAGAGATTTAAAATAATAGAATTAGCAGTTAGCTAGAAGCCATGAAGTTTATGATTAAAAGAATGGATTCTAAATTTGTGGCTAGTATAGATAGTCTACTTGAATGGTTTGAAAATATTACCTTAGTGGCCTCTAGAAAATGTTATCCTCCACCTCTAGTGTTTGACGCTAAAGTGATCATATCTACAATAATATAATAGTTGAGAAATACCTCATATAGTGATTCAAGTGTTCTACCTGATAATCCTAAAAAAACCTTGATTGAATTAATATATAATATTGATAATGTGATTATATTCATTACATCATATTCCCATGAAATTAAATCTAAAATAGAGACTATCAGAAAAGGGATCTATTATTATCTATCATGGATCTACACAAATCATTCCATTGATGGAAATTTCAATTTCTTATCTAAAAATTTAATTATTCCACATATTACTCGTGACTTTAAATAAAAAGAGAGACAATGGACAAAGATGAATCTTATGTTAAGTCCGTTTATTGAAGTGTTGGGTGATTTATTTAGAGAAATGAAAATAGGTGCCCATATCATTATGGGTTTCATAAACATTATGAATCAATTTCTTCATGTTAATAGAACTACAAATGCTACTCAAGAATATATTCCCATTTCTACAATGCTATCTTTCATACCATGTGTGACTAGATATCCTTGTGCACATTTTCCTACCATGTTCCAACCATTCCCTATTCCTCCTACTCAATCTATGAGATAGCTAAGGACATTTACTATTATAGAGGATCATCCTCTTCAAGCCATAGCTAGACAACCAACTAGTTTTCATAATACATAGCCTATAGAACCTTCAGATCCTATTGTTTTCAACATAGATAAATCCAAAGGCAAGGGAAACGAACCAATAGATCCTACGAAATTCCTTAAATCATCATACTTTTTTGGAATTACAAACTATGTCTTTGATGGGACATGTTTTGTAACAAATTCTTGATAATAATTTTGAATACCATTACTGAATCTAATATTGTTATTTCTATTTGTTTTTACTATCATTCTTATACTCTTACTTATATTTTTTATAATCCCAAAATTGGGAGAAATATATATGTATGGAATATATTTTTGATCAAATTCTATTTATTACTGTGATATTTCTATTTTTTCTTTGATACTATTTTTTTTACTCTTTTTCCATTTAATACATGATGATTTTATTTATTTTATTTATTATTTATCATTGATAGTATCTACATATAATGTGAATGTAATATCATGAATTTCATTTTAATATTACATTTAATGTCATGTGTTTTATTTTTGATACCATGGATGCCATGATTTCTAACAATCCAAAATGGAGTGATTGTTGACCTCCTTGTTTTAATGGTCAAAAAATTATTATTCTAATAATAATAATGAATTCCATATTATCTGTAAGTATTTACTAATCTAAGACAAATGATAAAATTGGCTAAATATGACTCACTTTCAGTCACTAATATGGATGATTTATTGTTCTGTTAAGACACCACCAATCCAGACTCACCTCCAGTCAAGGAATCACCATCAATATGTCATACCACATAACTAAAAAATTGACATTGTATGAGACACCATCGCATATGAGTCACTGTATTATATGACTTCCTATAGGCATGAAAATCTCAGAAAGTCTGACACATGATCACACGAAACACTGCCATTGTATATAATTGGTAAAGTATGTGATACAACAAGGATATCTCATAGTTAGTATATCTTGTTTCCATTAAATAAATTTTTCAATGTTTGATATGCCTCCAACATGACCTACTTCCAGAAGGATGATCCTCTATTAGAGGACTCACCGCCAGAGAAGTTACCTCCAGACAAATCATTTTTCCATGTACAATACACCACTAACATTTTGTCTCCATTTTATTTAGACACATCCACACTATGATACACCATTATATTGAGTGACTTCCAAACCAAGACACCATAAATTTTTTCTTAATTTATTATTATTTTGAAGTATTACTAACATATAGTTTACTGAATTTAATTCCAAATTCTATTTTAATAATTATATCTTAAATGATTGACATAAGGCATTGAATAGGATGTTAGGTGTAACACCCCAAGCTTCCACAGTACGTTTCCCTTCGAATAATGCGATAGCGTGTGTTGTACGCAACCTCGAGTTCTAACACACACCACAACTAATTAAACTAGCCGTTGTGAATAGTAATACCTACTTTTTGAAATCATATATATTTTAAATTTCAAAATGGACTTCATTTTTGGATTCGGAATATTAAAATTATCCTAGGGTGAAATTTTGGTACTTTTCGGATAACTTTTATATTTTGATGAATAGTGAAAATTACTAAATTTTAATTAAAAACAACTTTTTTAATCAAAATAATTAATAGTGATAAATTGTGAATTTGAGTGGTTTTAAAGTATATTTAGAATATATTTTTACCATTTAATATAATGTTGGTCATTGGACTTAATTTTACAATTAAACCGAACATAAACGAGTGTCAATCTTTTGATAGTTATTATCTCTTAAAAACACGCTTTTTGTTTTGACAGCGGGAATTAATTTTAAATTAATTTCTGCCACTTCTGTGTTTTGAATTTAGAAAAATGGATTCCATATTTGGAATCAGGATGTTCAAATTGTGTAAATAGGTAACTTTTATTTTTAGACATTTTGAATAATTACTGCGGTAAATATTTTATTTACCATGGTTAAGGGTAAATCCGGTAAATAAGGGTTAAAAAATAATATTATAATAATACTAAATTACCCTAAAACGTGTCTTAACCATATTGGTTGATACATGGTCGACCATGGGAATCTTTGGGTCTATTTTGGGACCCCATGGATCCACTTGTAAGTGATAATGACACATTATATTAATAAAGCTTAAATAAAAATAAAAATGGCATAAGCTTACATCTTTTAGAAGAACAATTTTTACATAGGGTTATACATGTTGGATTTTCTATTATAAATATTCATTAGAAAGCTAAAAAGATTTCCTACATGATGATATTTTATTTATAATTTTTAGACATCAAATAAGTTAAATTATTAATGACACAATAATGATGCAATGTTTACCTCATTAATAAATCGTTGAAATAAATAATATTATAATGATTAAAATATTATCTAAAACCTGTCCAATTCTTATTGGTTGATGTTATTTAGAATATGCGTCATCTTATCTTCGACCTCAATGATTTTGGGACCATTATAAACCGAATATAATTATATTATAAAGTAATACTTTCACTCTTTCCTAAAGAGCCCCTCCTCTCCCTTATAAAAGGAGACCACTTCTACTCATTCCTCACACCTCTCAAGCCACTTGGCTCGTCCAAACTCTGCCCAACTAAGCTCCCCACATCCCTCTCCTCCTCCTTGAAGCTTCCCCTTAGGCAGAAAGAATTTCAAGAAGTCCTTTGGTTCCAACCAAAGTGAGTTACCTAAATTAAAGGTAACAATTTCTCTTAAAGTATTTTCATTTATTTTGCTTCTCCAACCCCCAAAATCTTTTTATTTCATTTCTTTTGTAACAACACCAGTATCCTCAATATACTAGGATGTTGTTATAAGAAGGATTCAAACTACACATACACACAACTCCATCTAATGGATGATGAACATAATGTTTCTGTGGATGGAAAACTAACGCCTCACGAAACGATGATTGTTCAAATACATCTTACCACCTCTCATGGTGGCCATTATGATGGCACTGTAATTAAATATGATATTAATGATATATATTTTATATATAAGCTTCTGTAATTCCATTTTATTTCATTCCATTATTCGTTTCATGTTGTATATACATACGATAATTTCATTTGAGGAAGTGCGGACTACCGCCCCCTTAAAATGATATGACTCGTTCATACCACACATGGAACGTATAAAGGATGGTGTTAATGAACTTAAGTAACATATATAAAATATTATATTATACTGGAATAGTAATATACCTATGTATCATTTGGACTTGATTCTTTTAAAATAAAAATTAAATGGAAGTAGCGTTCGTGCGTACGTACGGACTACCGTCTCCACGAACGCGATAAGATTCGTTCTCCATCATATCCATTCAAGTATTATTCTCATTTTAGGGTTAAAAATAATGTTAATATCATTATTATTATGAATAAGATATAATATATCCATTACAAACATGTCTTACGTAACCAAACATTTAAGAAGAACGAATCGATTATCACCCGAAACGACGATAATACTAAGATATTATTAATAAAGCAATGTTAAAAGATCATATATGATATCATATTAATGTATATGATTCTTGTACAATTTAATAACAATTATTTCACCATTATACAGGAGGTTAACCTACCCCAACCAAGGAAAAGTTCAAGGTAAGGGTTATTTCACAATCTCTTCATTATCCGAGGTTGTTTATACGTAATAATCTACTGGGATCTCTTTATCATCCACATCCATGTTTCTTAAAAATACATTTCAAAACATTTTTACTATTTACTAGAATATGAGTTAAAGTCATTTATACCCTTTTTGACTTTTATAAGTGGTTTATAAAGGAATCTTTCGGTCGTTTTCAAAACAAGGTCCTTTTTAACCTTTTCGACATAATTAAGGTAAGAATTTTTTTTTTAACTTATACGGTGGGTGCGGCTATTTTCCGCCATTATAAAATCTTCAAAGCTTCCCTTACAAGCTTATAAGAATATTTTCAAAGAAAATGTTTTATTTTATATGGATCTTAAATGATTTAAAAATAAAAGGAGATATTTCTTTAAAAAGAATTTTGATTTCATCTATGTCAACATCCTTTGATGAATTTTAAGATTATTTGAAGTTGATTTATTATGATACAAAACTTCAATATTGTATTGAAGGTTTTGTGATATGTTTGACTGTGGATGTTCTATTTTTATACCATTCATAGTTTATGGTGAAATTATTGACATTTCGTATGCTAGTTTTAATACGAATGTTTATGTTATGTTTAAACCTTTTCATATGGGAATGCATTGGACTTAATAAGTGACGGGTGGAGCCCACTATAGCTCCCCGATGCATCGGTAGGTCTCATGAGACAAACTAGTGTCTTGGCACAAGGCCTTGACAAAATCTTATTTGTAGTCCTGGCACGAGGCCTTGGCTATGTGGTTATGATAGTCTGGCATTATGCATTCCAACATTATGAAAGTGGTTAGTGATTTTTTCATGTGATTATTCGATTAGTAGAATATCCATGTGAATGAGTAAATGGCATTATTTCATTTTACTTTTTCCATATTATGTTGATGTTCAAGTTTAAAAGGCTTTTGTTTTAGTAATGCATTGCCTTAAATGTTTATTCTTATTTATGAAAGTTTCAGCTATATTGTTATCCTTACTGGGAATTTGAGCTCACCCCTTTTCTATGTTTTATTTTTCCCAGGAAGTGAAGAAGTAAATTATGAATGACCTGCAGGGATTTTATGAGGGGATAATAGTGTGGTCTATTGAGACATTATGTTGTTGTAGTAGTTTTTCATTTTATAATGTAATGTAAAACTTATGAATATATCTGGCATTTTCCAAGGCTACTAAACCAATCGGTCTTTCGAGATTTGATCTTTCTTATGATCATGCCAATGTTATGTAATAATGCACCGACTCTAGGCAACTAGGGTCGGGGCGTTACAGTTGGTATCAGAGGAAGTTTAGTACAAACCTTGGAAGCTAGATTTAGATAAACTCTGATTAGAGCACGTAGACCTAAGATGAACTTTGAGGATTAGTATAGAAGAACTTCCTAGAATTTTGGTATTGTAGAGATTTTGTGAGTTTTCCGAGCAATACATCCCTGTCTGGATACGAGCAGGTAGAGGCGGCTCTGGCACAGATGTACCTAGGTGTAAAACCCGAAAACACCGCTTTGAGCTAGACTCGAACGAGAACTGGTGCACGACAACGGGCCTTGCTGCACTCTTGGTTACGACACTCCCGGGGGATATGCTTAGGATAACTCTCACTTTCTTTACAAATCATTATGAAGGGTTTATGAGTATATACTTCCTCAAAGAAAACATTTTTATGATTATGGATTATATCCATAAATAGTTCAATTTATGTTAAGTGTTTTATAAGTATGGGATTATGTATTTTGATTCATAAACTAATCTAGTTTATGCCATTGTTTAGAAATGGCGCCTAGTGGAAGAAATGGAAACCGTATCAATGCACGAACTCCATGTAGGGATTGCCCTCCTGCTCAAGATAATTATAGTGGAGCTGGTGATGCAACTGGTGCCGATCAGCTAATCACCATATTGGGACAACTTACTCAGGTTATGAATAATAACCTTACCTGTATGGAGCACCCTGATCCGCAGCGTGGAGGATCAATGTTAGATCGATTTATGGGGCAACAACCACCAACGTTCAATGGGAGTACAAATCCCTTAGTAGCTGAGCAATGGATATTTTCCCTAGAGAAAATATTTCAGGCTTTGGGGAGTAGTGAAAGGGAAAAAGTTACCATGGCAGTTTACCGCCTCACTGGAGATGCTGATCAATGGTGGTCATTAATTCAAAACATGAAGGAAGATGATGAAGTATCAAATATGGAATGGAGGGAGTTCAAAGATCTGTTTTTAGAAAAATACTTTCCTCGCGACCATCGACCAGATATGGAAAGGCAATTTCTAAGTCTGAGACAAAAGGTGGATGAGAATGTCACAAAGTATGAGGCTAACTTTACAAGGTTATCAAGGTATGCTGGAGATTATATTCGCAACCCAAGAAGTAAGATTGATCGTTTCTTTGATGGGTTAAAACCATTTCTCCGCCGAGCATTAGTCTCACAATCCTTTTCATCGTATGAAGACATTGTCTCATGTGCTATCAAGACCGAAAAGGAATTCTCTAAGTCTTATGACTTTAAATCAAAGCAAGAGAAGAAGAGACCTGCTGATCAATCTGGGAATGGAAATAAGGGGAAGATGGGAAAGGTTGAATATCCATCTTGTG
Source organism: Viscum album (assembly GCA_963277665.1). Taxonomy (NCBI): domain Eukaryota; kingdom Viridiplantae; phylum Streptophyta; class Magnoliopsida; order Santalales; family Viscaceae; genus Viscum; species Viscum album. The sequence continues at coordinate 1,541,806,624 of OY728145.1, read as the reverse complement.
GTAAATGCGGGAAGAAACATCCTGGTACTTGCTTGAAGGGAATGGGAGTCTGTTACAAGTGTGGTGAAAAAGGCCGCCAAGCTCATGATTGCAAGGGGAAGAAGGAAGCTACCAACGTTCAGTGCTACAATTGCAGGGAGATGGGGCATTATGCAAATGCATGTCCTAAGCGTCAGGAGAACTTACCTCAGAAAAGGCCAAGGGATCAAGGCCAGGCTTATGCTATCACTACTGCTGAGGTAGAAGCTCCGAAAGACGTGGTGGTAGGTAATTTAATGGTTTCCTCAAGTTTAGCAAATGCATTATTTGATTCTGGATCATCGCATTGTTTCATATCTTCCCAGTTTGCTAAGAAAATTAGATATTTCCAATTTGATTTAATAAGGGAGTTGTCAGTTAAAACTCCTAAGGGAAGTATCATTGCAACAAAGTTTTGTGAATCAGTCCCCATTAGAGCACATAAATTTTCTTTATCTGCTGATCTCATCGTCATACCTATGATTGAGTTCGATATAATCCTCGGTATGGACTGGCTTTCGGACTATGATGCGAAGATTTATTGTGAGAAGAAAGAGGTTATGATTCTTGATGATAATGATAAGGAACACCTTATTTTTAGAGCAGAATCGTCACCACCTAATTCTTATTTAGATCCACCCCCAGTAGCTCAACTTAATTCAATTATTGGGGAGGAAGAGAATGAAATAACTGTCGGTGAGGAAAAGAATGTTCAAATAGAGGATGTACCTATTGTGAAAGAATTTTTAGATGTATTTCCGGAAGATTTACCTGGGCATCCTCCAGAACGAGAAGTTGAGTTTTCCATTGATTTGATTCCTGGATCAAGGCCTATATCGAAGACCCCTTATAGAATGGCCACTGTAGAATTAGTCGAACTAAAGAAACAACTAGAGGAATTGAGTAATAAGGGATTTATTCGCCCTAGTGTTTCTCCATGGGGAGCCCCTATTCTTTTTGTTAAAAAGAAAGATGGATCTATGAGGTTATGTATCGACTACAGGGAGATCAATGCTATAACGATAAAAAACAAGTATCCCCTACCTCGTATTGATGATTTATTTGACCAACTTCATGGAGCTCAATACTTTTCAAAGATTGACCTTTGATCTGGATACCATCAGTTGTTTGTGAAGAAGGAAGACATTCTGAAAACAGCATTTCGAACTAGGTACGGGCATTACGAGTTTACTGTAATGCCGTTTGGATTGACTAATGCACCCTCTGTATTCATGGATCTAATGAATAGAGTTTTCAAGGAGTATCTCGATGAATTTGTGGTGGTATTTATTGATGATATCTTGGTATACTCCAAAACTTACGAAGATCATGAAAATCACTTGCGCATTATCTTGAAGACTCTGAGGAGGCATCAATTATATGGGAAGTTTAGCAAGTGTGAATTCTGGCTTCAGGTGATTTCTTTTCTTGGCCATATTGTCTCTAAAGATGGAATTTCTGTTGATCCTTCTAAGACCAAGGCAATCCAAGAATGTCCAGCACCTACGAGTATAACTGAAGTACATAGTTTTATTGGTTTGGCAGGTTATTATCGACGTTTCGTCCAGAATTTTGCCCGATTGGCAAACCCATTAACGAAGCTCACACGAAAAGGGGTTAAATTTGTTTGGACAAAAGAGTGTGAAGAATGTTTTGAAGAACTGAAAAGAAGATTAGTCAATGCTCCTATATTGACTCTACCATCGGGGAATGATGGGTTCGTTATTTATAGTGATGCATCGAAGAAAGGACTTGGTTGTGTCCTTATGCAGAATGATAGAGTTATTGCCTATGCATCACGACAGTTGAAAATTCATGAACAAAACTATCCTACTCATGATCTCGAGTTAGCAGCAGTGATCTTTGCTTTGAAGATATGGAGGCACTACCTCTATGGTGAAAAATGTGAGATTTATACTGATCACAAGAGTTTGAAGTATATTTTCTCACAAAAAGAACTCAACATGAGGAAAAGGAGATGGCTTGAATTACTCAAGGATTATGATTGTACGATACACTACCACCCAGGGAAGGCAAACAAGGTGGCAGATGATTTGAGTAGAAAATACCATGGAGTTTTGAACAATATGAGAATTGAAAGGGATCCAATTTTCATGGATCTAGTGAAGATGGACATGGGAATAACCAGGGAAGGTGAAACATCAATGCTTTTTCAAATGGTTTCCAAACCATCTTTACTAGAAAGGATTAAGAGTTCTCAGACCGATGATGAAGAATTTCAGAAGAAGGTTAAAGCTGTGAATGATGGGAGATTGAGAGACTTTGTGTATGAAGATGGAATTTTGAAATTCTGGAAGAGACTTTGTGTTTCCAATATACCTGATCTAAAAAGGGAATTGCTGGATGATGCTCATAGTTCCAATTTCTCTATACACCCTGGGAGCACCAAAATGTATAGAGATTTGAAGGAACATTTTTGGTGGGACAACATGAAGAGGGAGATTGCTGATTTCGTGTCAAGATGTATGGTTTGTCAACAAGTGAAAGCTGGAAGGCAACAGCCTGGAGGAGTCGTGCAACCTCTTCCCATACCGGAGTGGAAATGGGACAATGTTACGATGGACTTTGTTATGGGGATACCAAAGACTCCTAGAAGGAACGATGAAATATGGGTTATTGTTGATCGTCTTACCAAGTCAGCACATTTTCTTGCTATAAGAGAAGATCTACCACTGGAACGTCTAGCAAGACTATACATTAATGAAGTTGTGAGACTTCATGGAGTACCCCTATCGATTGTTTCTGATCGTGATCCCCGTTTTACTTCAAGATTCTGGAAAAGTATTCAGAAATCCCTAAATACTGAACTTCATTTGAGCACTGCTTACCACCCTCAGACAGACGGACAATCAGAACGGACTATTCAAGCCTTAGAAGACATGTTGAGATCTTGCTCACTTGACTTTCTGGGTATGTGGGATCAATATTTACCTTTGGTAGAATTTTCCTATAACAATAGCTTCCATTCGAGTATTCAGATGGCACCATATGAAGCGTTATACGGAAAGAGATGTCGTACACCAACCTGTTGGGATGACGTTGGTGAAAGAAAACTTGTAGGCCCAGAGCTGGTGGAGGAAACGGTGGAAAAGGTGAAAGTAATCCAAAATCACATCAAAACAGCTCAAAGTAGGCAGAAGAGCTATGCCGATAATCGAAGGAATGATTTGGAATTTCAAGTCGGTGATCATGTTTTTCTGAAGGTATCTCCGTGGAAGGGAGTCATACGTTTTGGTAAGAAAGGTAAATTGAGTCTCAGGTACATCGGACCTTTCGAAATTCTAGAACGAATTGGGGTTGTAGCTTACCGATTGGCAATGCCGCCAAGTCTCTCCAAAGTTCACGATGTGTTCCACGTATCTCTGTTGAGAAAATACATGCCTGACCCAACGCATGTACTCACCTATGAGGAAATAGAACTGGAACCCGATCTGTCTTATTGCGAAGAGCCCGTCAAGATTCTTGATACGAGAGAACAAGTGCTGAGAAACCGGGCGACGCGTCTGGTAAAAGTTTTGTGGAGAAACCATAAGATGGAAGAGGCAACGTGGGAACCCGAGGAACTTATGATGAAGAACCACCAGAGTCTTTTTATGCAGTAATACCCTAGAAATTGCGAGGACGCAATTATTTGAAGGAGGGGAGAATGTAACACCCCAAGCTTCCACAGTACGTTTCCCTTCGAATAATGCGATAGCGTGTGTTGTACGCAACCTCGAGTTCTAACACACACCACAACTAATTAAACTAGCCGTTGTGAATAGTAATACCTACTTTTTGAAATCATATATATTTTATATTTCAAAATGGACTTCATTTTTGGATTCGGAATATTGAAATTAGCCTAGGGTGAAATTTTGGTACTTTTCGAATAACTTTTATATTTTGATGAATAGTGAAAATTACTAAATTTTAATTAAAATCAACTTTTTTAATCAAAATAATTAATAGTGATAAATTGTGAATTTGAGTGGTTTTAAAGTATATTTAGAATATATTTTTACCATTTAATATAATGTTGGTCATTGGACTTAATTTTACAATTAAACCGAACATAAACGAGTGTCAATCTTTTGATAGTTATTATCTATTAAAAACACGCTTTTTGTTTTGACAGCGGGAATAAATTTTAAATTAATTTCTGCCACTTCTGTGTTTTGAATTTAGAAAAATGGATTCCATATTTGGAATCAGGATGTTCAAATTGTGTAAATAGGTAACTTTTATTTTTAGACATTTTGAATAATTACTGCGGTAAATATTTTATTTACCATGGTTAAGGGTAAATCCGGTAAATAAGGGTTAAAAAATAATATTATAATAATACTAAATTACCCTAAAACGTGTCTTAACCCTATTGGTTGATACATGGTCGACCATGGGAATCTTTGGGTCTATTTTGGGACCCCATGGATCCACTTGTAAGTGATAATGACACATTATATTAATAAAGCTTAAATAAAAATAAAAATGGCATAAGCTTACATCTTTTAGAAGAACAATTTTTACATAGGGTTATACATGTTGGATTTTCGATTATAAATATTCATTAGAACGCTAAAAAGCTTTCCTACATGATTATATTTTATTTATAATTTTTAGACATCAAATATGTTAAATTATTAATGACACAATAATGATGCAATGTTTACCTCATTAATAAATCATTGAAATAAATAATATTATAATGATTACAATATTATCTAAAACCTGTCCAATTCTTATTGGTTGATGTTATTTAGAATATGAGTCATCTTATCTTCGACCTCAATGATTTTTGGACCATTATAAACCGAATATAATTATATTATAAAGTAATACTTTCACTCTTTCCTAAAGAGCCCCTTTTCTCCCTTATAAAAGGTGACCACTTATACTCATTCCTCACACCTCTCAAGCCACTTGGCTCGTCCAAACTCTGCCCAACTAAGCTCCCCACATCCCTCTCCTCCTCCTTGAAGCTTCCCCTTAGGCAGAAAGCATTTCAAGAAGTCCTTTGGTTCCAACCAAAGTGAGTTACCTAAATTAAAGGTAACAATTTCTCTTAAAGTATTTTCATTTATTTTGCTTCTCCAACCCCCAAAATCTTTTTATTTCCTTTCTTTTGTAACAACACCAGTATCCTAAATATACTAGGATGTTTTTATAAGAAGGATTAAAACTACACATACACACAACTACATCTAATGGATGATGAACATAATGTTTCTGTGGATGGCAAACTAACGCCTCACGAAACGATGATTGTTCAAATACATCTTACCACCTCTCATGGTGGCCATTATGATGGCACTATAATTAAATATGATATTAATGATATATATTTTATATATAAGCTTCTGTAATTCCATTTTATTTCATTCCATTATTCGTTTCATGTTGTATATACATACGATAATTTCATTTGAGGAAGTGCGGACTACCGCCCCCTTAAAATGATATGACTCGTTCATACCACACATGGAACGTATAAAGGATGGTGTTAATGAACATAAGTAACATATATAAAATATTATATTATACTGGAATAGTAATATACCTATGTATCATTTGGATTTGATTCTTTTAAAATAAAAATTAAATGGAAGTAGCGTTCGTGCGTACGTACGGACTACCGTCTCCACGAACGCGATAAGATTCGTTCTCCATCATATCCATTCAAGTATTATTCTCATTTTAGGGTTAAAAATAATGTTAATATCATTATGATTATGAATAAGATATAATCTATCCATTACAAACATGTCTTACGTAACCAAACATTTAAGAAGAACGAATCGATTATCACCCGAAACGACGATAATACTAAGATATTATTAATAAAGCAATGTTAAAAGATCATATATGATATCATATTAATGTATATGATTCTTGTACAATTTAATAACAATTATTTCACCATTATATAGGAGGTTAACCTACCCCAACCAAGGAAAAGTTCAAGGTAAGGGTTATTTCACAATCTCTTCATTATCCGAGGTTGTTTATACGTAATAATCTACTGGGATCTCTTTATCATCCACATCCATGTTTCTTAAAAATACATTTCAAAACATTTTTACTATTTACTAGAATATGAGTTAAAGTCATTTATACCCTTTTTGACTTTTATAAGTGGTTTATAAAGGAATCTTTCGGTCGTTTTCAAAACAAGGTCCTTTTTAACCTTTTCGACAGAATTAAGGTAAGAATGTTTTTTTAACTTATACGGCGGGTGCGGCTATTTTCCGCCATTATAAAATCTTCAAAGCTTCCCTTACAAGCTTATAAGAATATTTTCAAAGAAAATGTATTATTTTATATGGATCTTAAATGATTTCAAAATAAAAGGAGATATTTCTTTAAAAAGAATTTTGATTTTATCTATGTCAACATCCTTTGATGAATTTTAAGATTATTTGAAGTTGATTTATTATGATACAAAACTTCTATATTGTATTGAAGGTTTTGTGATATGTTTGACTGTGGATGTTCTATTTTTATACCATTCATAGTTTATGGTGAAATTATTGACATTTCGTATGCTAGTTTTAATACGAATGTTTATGTTATGTTTAAACCTTTTCATATGGGAATGCATTGGACTTAATAAGTGACGGGTGGAGCCCACTATAGCTCCTCGATGCATCGGTAGGTCTCATGAGACAAACTAGTGTCTTGGAACAAGGCCTTGACAAAATCTTTTTTGTAGTCTTGGCACGAGGCCTTGGCTATGTGGTTATGATAGTCTGGCATTATGCATTCCAACATTATGAAAGTGGTTAGTGATTTTTGCATGTGATTATTCGATTAGTAGAATATCCATGTGAATGAGTAAATGGCATTATTTCATTTTACTTTTGCCATATTATGTTGATGTTCAAGTTTAAAAGGCTTTTGTTTTAGTAATGCATTGCCTTAAATGTTTATTCTTATTTAAGAAAGTTTCTGCTATATTGTTATCCTTATTGGGCATTTGAGCTCACCCCTTTTCTATGTTTTATTTTTCCTAGGAAGTGAAGAAGTAAATTATGAATGACCTGCAGGGATTTTATGAGGGGATAATAGCGTGGTCTATTGAGACATTATGTTGTTGTAGTGCCTTTTCATTTTATAATGTAATGTAAAACTTATTAATATATCTGGCATTTTCCAAGGCTACTAAACCAATCGGTCTTTCGGGATTTGATCTTTCTTATGATCATGCCAATGTTATGTAATAATTCACCGACTCTAGGCAACTAGGGTCGGGGCGTTACATTAGGTTTGTTGTATGAGGAGATAAAATATATGGATGCATGTGGACTTTTTCCATGTTGTCACTATTAATAAAGGAAAATAACTATCTCATGTAATGACACTTGAAGAAGATTGTTAGAAGGTTTGGAGATTTTACAAATTGAACATAGACAAAGAGCAGAAGATATAAACTACTATATCCTGGAAACACATGACCAAGGAAGAAAAAGTGCAAAAACCTATACTACTTTCATCAAATCAAGAACGATATTCTATGACACTCTTTTCTACTAATTTTTTTAAGAGATTTCAACTCAAGCATTATTTCCAAATATTTTCCAAGACTCATGAGTTTCACTACAACAAACCCAGAATTTATATCTATAAAATTTTTATATTGATATGCTCTCTTTATTAATTTTTATATTTTGAGAAATGTATGTGTATAATAGATTTTATCACATGCACACTATATCTTATGATGAACTATAGGACACTTCATATCTCCACTTAACCTTTCATATGTATGTATTTGCACAAATAATTATGTAAAGGACCACATTTGACCTTTTTTTATACACCCACAGATAATAGAGGAAGAGGTCATGTGTGAACTGTATTGTCGGAAATCGATTGAAAAACCTGATCTCATATTTAGATCAACTTGTTTATTTTATAAAAACAGATTTCTGGTAGGTGATCACCAAGTGTATAGGATGATGTATCATCTTGAGAATGTATATATTGTTTCAATTTTTTGTGTGTTTTTTTACTTTACTTCCACTTTTGAAACTAAATTTTTTTTAATCAAACAAAAATTACTACTTTGATAGTTCTACTTTATTATTATTTTTATACTATTTTAATAATGTAAATTTATTTAAAAGACTATGTAATGTCACATATTACTTAACCCAGAACTAATAAATCTTTAAGAAAACATTTGAATTATTAGAAAGTATAATTATTTTTTATGTTGATTAATTAGTCCATTTAAAATTAATTGGTCTATTTCAATCTAATCCATTTTAACAGAAATTTTATTGGGTATTAAATTCACCCCCCTACCCCACCCTCTTGATATACTGACTCTAACCAATAGTATACTTTAATACGTATTACTTTTGACTAGTCTCCTCTATTTTATAAAGCATAGAGAAGCAAGAGTAGTTTTAATGGATACATGTGTTCACATATTGCACTATTTTATCATCACACTCTTGATAGTGGACCCAATTTATGAATTTCTCTTATATAATGGATTTACCCCACTATTAAGACATGTAGGGTATGTCTAAGTGTCTAGGTGATTGAATTATTTCAAGAATTTATTATATGGATTCCATTTTAGTTTTATCCTAAATTATCCCTATATATATTAGGTGTTCCAATGATCATCATTCTTGATTATATTTGGAATATTATGATCCAATTATTTTCATGATATTTTATATTTGGTGATATTATGCTGATTATTTATTATTGTTGTTGTGGGTATGGTGGTTAATGTTTATTATAATATATATTATTTTTAAAATAATAATTTCTTGTCTTGTGAAATATTTATTTAAAATAATGTGTTTTATAATGAAATTAAATTTTCCTAAATTTTTCTTATTTCTAGGTTTCTGTAATATAAAATTATAAAAAAAATATAGTATCAAATGATTTATTATTCTATAAAAAATTAATACACTAGTTTATTTTAAAATTTTTTACTCCCATGTCTGGAATGAAATGGTTTCAAATGCCAATACCATGTTATAGGTTTACAATAATAGAGTAAAATAATATATTTTTATTTTTATTTCAAACTAACAAGAAAATCATTTACTTTTAAAGGTCATGCAATTGTTGTGGGGAAGATACCACCTTGTATTTTTTTCTCACACCAATATACATTTCATGTAATGTAATTATTCTTATTGGATATAGTGGATGGTATTGAATTATAATTCAAGTGTGGTTGTATTAGTTATAATAAAAATAAAACATCTCTTTCCATAAATACATGGATAGTTGTGGTATTTTTCTTATTTTTTGAATTTCATTCTTCATGTTTGTTTTTCCATTCCAATGTTCTCATTCTATAATTTCCTACTTTATACCAGTTCTTATATCGATACTAGATATAATTAAATCAAGATTCTTTGGGATATCCTTTTTAGTTTTTTATTGTAGTTCATGAGTTATGTTATATATTTGTACCCTATTTTATATTTTTATCAAATATTTTATTTTTTTTAGTAGTGATCACCAAACTTATGGATTGGTTATATCTGAATTTTAGGTGTAATTATGATGTCATTTTATATTCATTGGGAGAATAATTCCCATGTCTATACATTCAATTCCTAAGCACTAGTTTTCAACCCCTTGGGATCATTAATGCACATCATGTCATTCTACATGCTGACTCGGGTACTTGGATTAGGGGTTTCCCTAGTTGTTTAATGATAAATTATATTAGAGACTAATTTAATTTATAATATTTGGGGAGTGAATTTATATATGATATATGGTAATTATAACATAGAATGTAGATATGGATAAGTATCTGGACAACACTTCTAGTACCAAAACATAAGTTTTTAGTGGATTTTAGGAATGTGTACATTTTGTTTTTGAGTTTATATTTTCCTTCATATATAGGTACACTACTTTATTCATGTAATTTGGAAGAAGAACCATCAATTTTATGGGAAGGGTGAAATTTCTGAACACTGTTCACATAGGTCATTCTTCTCGGAAGGGTGTGGTATAATTTTTTCCATCTTATCTGTAACTTAAAATGGTTTCTATTAATGTTATGAAAATATGTGTGTGTTTTAAATTGAAATAAAATGTATTTTTTTATGTTATATTAATTGAAAATAATATGTTGGAAATTGAATTAAATGATAATGTGATTTATAAATTTTGATGGTATACTTAGATGAAAATTTGTGTAAATCAGATGACGTTTTGATTGTATATAATTTTGTTATTACCAATATTGGACTTTGATTAATCCTTAGAATAACAATTGATTGATCACAAAATTTTCACAAATCATGGTCAGATAGAATTTTTATATTATTAAAGCTTAGAATGAAGCATAAGGATGGCCTAAGACATTTCCCATTGAGCATGTGTTTTTTCAATTTTTCACAATACTAGTCACTTATTAATATTTTTCTTATTTTCATGTTTTTTGAAAAATAGATAAAATTTAAAATAGTTTTTTATTTTTTTCGGTATACTAATTTATGATTAGATAAAAAATACGCAACACAGATTAATGATGAATGTTGGTAGTCCCAGGGTTAATTCTAATGGGATGGATCACCATTTATAATTTTTCTACATATCCTATATCAATTAATAGGATCCATATCATTCTTACATAAACCTTCCATATTATTACTTTAGTATGAAACCAATAATTCATATAAATAATCACTAAAACATTCCAAAACATATTATGTGTTCTCCTAGTTTAATAGGTGAAAAAACTTAATCACTCACCTACCACCAATGGCATACCATTCTATAATTAAAATAACACGACTACACTAGTATGTATTATGATCCAACTAGAGGGATATATTTTAGTAAGATAATTAGAAGTGGTAATTAACATTAATGGGATATATAATGATGATTGCCTCATCTAAACAATGTATTCACTATCACACTATAATTAGATATAATATATTGATGAATGAAAACACATAAATTCAGAGGCACCAAATGTATTCCCCTAAAGCCACCCATTAGGGTTAATTCTCTAGGATCATAGAGTTTGATATCATTAGGAAGTGAAAGTGGTGATAAATAACTATAAATGAGGAATAATATAATAGAACGATTAATAGAAGACTAATATAATTATAATTCAAATTCATTGTGAAAAAATAATAGATATCATAATCTAAATGAAACCTAGTAAAATTCCAAGGTATATATCAATTTTTAGTCATTGGAGGTAAAATATTTATAAGAAGTCCCTCTCCGCACATTCAATGTCGAGTAGTGTGTCATTATTTTCTCATTATGTTTTCATATGTCACGGTTGAGGTTTTGGATTGAAATCAATAGTATTTTGTAACATAAAAATAATTCTACTATAATTATATCTCAATTAAATATTCTTGGATTCTCCCATTATAAAATTCATTGATATTTACAAGTCACTATGTAAAATTGGTGTTCCATTGGCATGTTTTGATGCTAAAAAAATGGGTACATCACAACTCATGGGATTTAATGATTGGGAATTGAATGTTACCTCATGATAGAATGTAGTCGATTTATGACTAAAAATGATCATGAGTTAAAACCTTAATTTATAAAATAATCTTTTCAATATAGATTTGGTTCTACATAAGGGAATCTTAAATTACAATATTTCATGTATCCGAGCATAAGTGTTTTTTTCGTAGCTTAGATGATAGTCAGACAGTGACTCGCACGAACTGAATGACCATGCGTTTTTGTACCTTGACTTAATTAAATGATCAACCCATTAAAGATAAACCTTGAAAAAATTTGGTTCATTATTATTCATAGTCTTACACACTACATCTTGACATATTGTGGTGTATTTGGTATTTAATCAGCATAGTAAACAATCAGAAAACACATGAATTTTTTAATTAATATCTTCATCTTTGGTTTTCGAAAAAAATAATTTATTAGAATAGTCATGGAAACGATTTGATTAAAACTGCAACAAGAAATTTTTTTATTAGTATCATTTCCAACTTTTATCCTATATTCCCAGTGATTTCCATTGAGTTCTGTATAAATAGTTCAGTTCAAACAGTGGTTACTTCATCTCCTCAAACCACGTTTCACTTCAACAAATTCGTCATATTCCACATCAAAGGTTACTAAGTCAGTGTATTGGTGAATGTATTCCTCTTTTACAGTGACTGTCATTGGCCTCTGTTTCGACCGGATTTCCATAGGCCTCAGTAGTGGCTCATGAAAGATTATGGAAAATGATTGTGAAGTTGAAATCATTTAAGAAGGGAAGTGGTCATAAGGGTACTCAAGGTAGAATGAAGGAGTGCTTGGGTTATTTTAGTTTCAATGATAATTTAATGCAGGATCAAGATCACTTATAATATTTTTTGGAATGATTTTGAGGACAGTTATAGTCACTTAAGTGATTTTTTAGAGGGTTTATGGAAAGATGAAGGTAATAGACCCTTATAACGTGGTCTTGGTTGTGTGGTTGGTATATTGTAACATCCGTCCACACCAGATTGGCTTGAGAAGGTGTAAGAACATGACTTATCTTTAATATAAATCCCAATGAGGCCAAAGAATGGCAATAAATTTTAAGGCCTTCGTTAATAGTTGTAGGATTATTTTCACCTTGAAAATAAAACACCAAACTAAAAATGTCATAACCTAATATAACACCAGATGATTCATGGTATAAATGAATGAAAAATACAAGAAAAAACTTATATTTAAAATAGTCTAAATTGATGTACGAAAATGGAAGACTAGAAAACAACCAAGATTATGATAGAAGACTACAAATCCAAAAAAAATCAATGACAACCACCACTCCAATGCTCCAAACTGCTCAATGATCCACCCCAAAAAATGAACCAATTACAACAAAGCACCACTAGAAAATTTTGATACTTTTCCATTTCCTATGTCTTGATAAAAAACATCCACAAAAAAAATAAATTTTTAAATCATGGGTTAGAAATGAATATCAATAGGATTCCCTAAAAGAATTACTTACTCATGTCACAAGGATAAAACATGGTATTACATTTATATAAATAATTTAATATAAAAAAATTTCTAAAAAAATTTTATTAGAAAATATAAACAAGTGGAATCATAAAAATGGTTTTTTAAAACAAAAAATAATCCATGGAAAACAATGAATCAATTTTCTAAAACCATTATATAAATTCCACTTCGTATAATCCATTCTTGTCCATAACCCATGAATCCACACATACATGCTTTGTTATGATAGTTCAATACTCATGGGGCAATTTCTCATTGATATACCAAGTCGAAAAAAGTTATTTAAATCCCATGAACAATTACAACTTTTAAACTTATTATAAGGTCATATTTCATACAATAATTGTAATGAAATATGAACACACCCTACCAAGTATTCCTAATAACCATGCTAGTACAATCATGAAAACCATTTCAATTCAAGAACCATTTCAATGGAAATACATATTCCATAAAAAACATTTTTATTGAAAACACATTTTCCATAATTCCAACAATAATCTTCTTTAAAATCAACATTTTAAAATCATTTATCAAAGATCTATTCCCAATAATTCTATAATTTCACACAAATACATAAACAATCACTAAAGAGGGTTTCTACATGCTTCACAAAATAATTTAACAATAAATTTCAATCAATTTAATCAATTTGAAGCTAATATTTAATATTCTAAATATAGGAGTTGAGAGTGAATCCACCTACCATAGAAAATATTGGGAAAATGATAAACTACCTGAAAAAACAACCATGGAAATTTGAAGAAACTCCAATATTCTACATTAAATTCCTTTTTCTAATATAAAAAAAGTAAAATATAATCATATCAGGCATAAAATATCTTATATATATCCATATTGAAGATATATATAACAAAAATATATATAGTGAGAAGTAGATATAAGGGAAACCAAGTATAACCACAATAAATGATGACCTACCACAAGAATTAGGACTCAATGCACCAAGAGAAGCCTCCAGATAACTAATGAATCAGTGGGAGAAGAATATATAGTCTTAGAGAGGAGAAAATGTTGACTCTGGGGTATTTTAAGGAAAATGGGTGGTAAATATTAATTCTGAACTATATCCACTTTATGGATCTAGATTTTAAATCTAGCACAAAATGTTCTCCAACTACTGATTTAATGGATAACCTCACACAATTAGATTCCACAGTTTCCATATTGTGCACAAAACATGCCAAATCCCACTATATATATTTGAATGGTTTCTAATGGATGGAGGAATGGTTTCGTCAATCATTTCTACATAAATGTGTACCTACCCATAGCCATCTATCTCATTTTCCATGGATTTTTGAGGATGTTTCATGGTTTCCACTAACCATGCACTATTAGAAAATCTAAAAAACAATAAAAAGGACTCCAAACCCCAACACACATCACCCAAACGCATTATATACTAAAAATATAAAACATTTAAATTACTTACTTGAAATAGGGGGTGCTAAATTCTCCCCAATAATGGCCTTTACGTCCCTATAATGTAAAAAACAAAAATTCCCTGAACGACTTATCACCATTTATATTTTATTACACTCTATATTTCCAATGATTATTTCTGAATCAAACCATTTTTCCATAAAATCCGCACTATAATGATAATTTTCGACACTATACATTATCTTAACGATCCAAAATTCAGAATGATATGTGCACCAATGAAGCATTCAGCTCTAAATCAACGTGATCCCATTTGACCTCGTGGTCAGGATCAGGATGATACATTTTCAATTGAGATACATGATACAAATTATGATCTGCACTAAAAAAATGATATTCCACCTCACTAACCCATTCATGTATCGATAAAGGGCCTCTGTATCAATAATATATCTCAACCTATATCCCAAAATGTATCTATCCAAGACATGGAATGATCCGAAAGAACCCATGATCACTCACCTAGAATGAAAACAACAATCAAAGATGATCCTCATATAATTTCTTATAACCATGTGCCATCACCATCTCTTTCCAAATCAATTTAATTGTCTATGTTGTTTCTTGGACAAGACTCATCCCCACCAGTGAAGTCTCACGTGTTTCCAGAAAAAATAGGAGGATGATAAGAATTCCCATAGGATGCTTCAAAAGGATCCATATGTATCAAGGCTTGATAAATAATGTTATATGAACACTCCACCAAAGGTACACTGTCTTCCCATAAGCCATAAAGATTTCATTACACAATCTTGAAACATGTCTTCCAACATTTCTATCATCCTTTCAGATTTCCCATTTTTATGAAGATGATATGCCATACACATTGTTAACTAATTTCCAAGGGATTTATTTAAGGATTTCAAGAAATGATATATAAACCTCATATCTCTATATAAAAATATTGAAACTGGTATACAATTCCACATCACCACTTATCATATATAGATTTTTGACAAGTCCTACACCATATGTGATCCAAGAATAGGAATGAAATTAGCCAACTTTGGGAGAGGATCCACCATAACCCATATAGAATCGTGTTTATGAATTTTTATTTGGAGACCTTTTAAAAATAAATATCTATATGCACCAATTTCCAATCTAGAAAAGGTAAATATCACAATGTACAGACTAGTCATTAATGCTCGGCCTTAACTTTTTAACAAGTTAAAAATATTAAAAAAACACAGCTACCTTCCTTTTCATACCGACCCACCAAAATTGTGCTTTCAATTCCTTATAAATATTTTTAATATTTGGATTAAAATCCCGTCATGAATGGTGGTAATAATAAAGAAGTTGTTCCTAACAAGCAATATGAATAACCATATGATTTATGAACTATAAAACTAATGCCTCTTCGAGATTCCATCCCTCTATGGTCTCCCCACAATTGAGTTTTGACCTCATATCTATGCATTTTACATCAGAAATCTATGCATATTTATACATCTTATCCAAATTAGAAACTAATGAAATGAGAGATAAAGTGAAAAATTCACATCAGTATTCACATTCCAAGTGCATATTGGCTAAGACTTACAACAAGTTCCACTCATCTGAAGCTTTTTTTCCAACTAAGAATTTGACATACTCCGTAATTCATCTTCCACAAAGTTATATTTTATTGGTATATACATCAAGTCAAAGTCAAAAATTTATAGATACTTCATCTATATTTTTTTCATAGATTTTAATCACATTGTGAGAAAATATGTTTCAATTTCTTATGATCTGTAATCAATGTAAATTTCTCACAAAATAGGTAATGATGCCATATATTCAAAGCATAGACTATGGCAGGTAGCTACAAATCATGTGTTGGGTAGTTCTTCTAATGCACTCATAAATGCCTTGATCCATATGATACAACTTATATCCCTTCATGAGAACACATCCTAGCTAGGATCACAAATTATCATAATACTCTACGTACCCTTGTTAAGATACTGGAAAAATAAATATTGATGTTGATTTAAGGAAAACCATTATCTCTTTAAAAGAATTTTGACATTCCTCGTGCAATTTGAATAGAGTAGTATTAATTTTCATAGATTTCATTAGTGAAGATATTCATGACAATTCAAGACAAATTGTTGGTAATAACCAAATAGACCAAGGAAACATTGTGTCTTGAAGGCATTCATTTGAGGCTTCCAAGAGATAATAGTATATATCATTTATGGATCCATGGAAATAACTTTTTAAGATATTTCATGGCCATGAAAGCCTTCCTCTGGTATCCCAAAATCTCACTTTGATAATTTGGCATACAAACGATGATCCCTAAAGATTTCCAACATAGACACCTGTTTATTCTCATTATCATCCCTTGTCCTTGAATATATCAAGATATCATCCCAAAACAACACCCCAAAAGAATATAGATTCTTATAAAATATCCGACTCATAAATTCCATAAAGGCCACTAGTGAATTCATATGACATAAATATATTACCACATATTCATAATGACCATATAAACTCGTAAATTTCATCTTTGAAATATCCTCATTCCAAACTTACAGTTTCTAATATCTAGATCACAAGTCAATTTTGGAGAACCATTGAGATACCCTCAATTGATCGAGTAGATCATCAATTCGTGGAAGTGGATACCTATTCTTTATCATAAATTGGTAAAGCTTATGACAATCCCCACACACACTAAGGATTAGATCAACCTTTTTGACAAACAAGATGGGTGCTTCCCAAAAAGACATTCTCAACCAAATGAACATTTTCCTTCTAACTCCTCCAACATCACATTCAGTTCCATTAACTCAATTGGTTTCATTATGAAATATTAAAGTTAAATATTAATAGTCCTAAGAAGGATATAAATAAAAAATTCCCCTTCTACTATAGGTGTAAACCCTGAGAAATTTATGGGAAACACATTTAGGAATAGATAAAAAATTTCTGGAAAACTATATCTCTCAATCTGGTCCAAATATTCTATGAACAAAGCTACTAACTGGTATGAGATCATTCCAATTTTCAGTGCCTAAAACCTTGTTTCACCTTCTATTATATTTTGGAATCATCCAAATTGATGCTCGAAAATGTATTAAGTTATAAAATTAACCATTCATGTATAACAGTCGATGTCACCCTTAAACAGTTTCAACAAATCTATACCTAGAATTATTTCATTGGTATGCATACCAAGAATAGTGAAATCCCATTTCAAATAATCTTTATCAATAGTTATATATATTTATCTACACAAAAATGATCGACATTGTCTTTGACTAACATGATTTTAATGATTTAACACATATGTCATCTTATCCACTTTTAAACATGTAAAATAAATAGCAATATAAGAAATAAAGGAATGGGGAGAACCTGTATCAAAGATTTATTATATAATTGTAGAATTAAAATGAATCAAAACACCCACTATAGATGTCCTATAATATTAATCCAAATTAATCGGCTGAGATCCAAATAATTTCTTTCTCACCTCACTATGTTCCTTGTTTCTTTGTTGTGATTGAACTACCTAAGGACTCCTAGAATTCTAAGAATCACAATTGATAAATCTATTTTGATGATGATATTTTTTCTACTATACTTTCCCTATTTATGATAATGATGCCTATGACACCTAAGCAGTTTCTCAAACACCTGAACTTAGATCACCATGACAATAGGTTTGAATTTTCCCTATATTGTTACAATTTTCAAAATATCATAGTGGTTTCTTACACTACAATTATATATGGTCAAAAAAACACCTTGGAAACATCTAACATTATTCATGGGTCTCTGAGGAAGATTCACTCATCCAACCATTTAATTTTGATATATACTTCCACCTTGAAATAAGTGTCCCTCTTACCCATTTTCCCAACATTAGAGTTCCCACCATTTTTATTTGTATTGACATGCTTATTCCTCCCATAGTTCATGAGATGTATCTTTCAACTACCATATCTCTCTTGATTATATCTGTATAATTTTTAATACATTTCCCAAAAATCAATTAGAAAATATCGTGCCTCATCCCATATTCAAATATTTGTTCCTTCAAGGATGCAATAACAGCAACATTAGGTGAAAAGTCCACTGAATTAATGATTTTAGATGTGTACTACATGAGAGAAATATTATCCTTCTTCAACATGATGAAGTTTGGAATTCTCTGAATTCCAATCATATGAGGATAGAATTGTCTGTTGAACAATTAAAAAAACCTCAATGAATGTATGTGGTCTAGTTTAGCCAAATTAGCTAAGTCCCACCGCTGGAGTAAAATATATTCCACTGAATACATTTCCATATTGTAATTTATATCTGATGGAATTCCAATCAAATCAAATATTTGATTCATCCTATTTATCCACACCTCTTCCTTTTTTGGTTGAGAATCACCCCGAATGATGGGTGGATTTCTTTCTGGGATTTTGATAAAATGATCAAATTTCCTTGGATCATCCATCCTATTCCATATTCCATAGCCTGAACACTTGTATAAGACTCTCACCTATTTTTTGGTTCACATGTGGCTTAGGTACAGCCACATTCTCAGTAGCTTCTTCTAGTTGATTCCTATGACACCTTCAATCTAAAATTTTCTAGAAAAAAAAACACCATATGTCTATCTATCTATTATCTAATGTTTTTTCATTTAGAATTTTACCACATGATACTATTACACAATTTATTTCCATAATTACCTATTTTCTATGTTTTTCTATTTTTGGAAAAAATTACTTTATTTTGGTAATCAAACAATTTTCAAAATGCAAAAAGAGTGATCTTTCTAAAAATCATTCATTTGAAAACATCATTAAAATTTTCCAAAAATCAACACATTTCACAAAAACATAAGTCATTTTTTAAAATTGAAATATCTTCTCATATTGGTCAGTCATTTCGATAATACATGTCTTGCTCATATCATTTTTATACCCAAGACAATGATATTTAAATTCCTACAAGTGTTTCCAAGACACTTTTGTACCCAACACCCATGTAACATGATGTTCATCATAAAAATGTAAGATATATATTTTTATTCATTAAATTTCATCTCATGATAATCCTACTCTTTTTTACCAACCTCACACAAATAATAGACCCAAATGAATTTCAACATCATGACTCACTAAATAAAAGGCAACTTATTCCACAATATTTTTACAAGAAACAAGACTAATAATAGTTATGAAATACCTCCCCTATTCATTTTCTTGAGAAGGAAAAGGAATATTCAATGGACATAAGATACACCCCCAATGCGCCAAAGGCTAGAAAAGAATTCCATGGGCTTCATTTATATTTGGGTGATGATTTTCCCTTTGAAAAAAAAACAAGCAACAAAACTTTTCATAACCAAGTAAACCACTATATGATTCATGATATAAATAAAAGACAACTCAAAGGAACCATTGAAATAAAAAACCAACTAAAACCAAGTACGAGAACACATGACTAAAAAATAACCAAGTACAGAACAGAAGACTACAAACCCAACAAACTCAAAGACAACCACACCTCCAATACTCCAAATTGCTCTTTACTTCACTCCAAAAAAACATCCCATAAATCACTAAGAACCAAAAAACAAGTGTGGTACTTTACATTTTCCAAGGTAAAGATAATAGAAATCCACGAATAAACCAAAATTCCAAATCATGGGTGAGTAATGAAACTCAGTAGGATTTCTCCAAATGACTTCCCTACTCACGCCACTATGATATAACATGTTAGTACATTTAAATAAAATATTTTACATAAAACAATTTATAAAAATATTTTATACCCAAATATAAATAATGGAAATTGTAAAAACTATTTTATCAAAACAATAACATTTGATTGGATCCTTGTCATTTCCATTTTGATTTTGTTTTGATAATTACTTCAACCGTCAAAATATGTTTTCTAATAAATTTATTAAGTATTTTATATTTAGTAAGTCAAAGTATTTATTTTATATATGTAGAAATAGTTATTAGTTTCTTATGGTCTGTATTTTATTGCAAATATAAGATGATTATATTCATTTCATCTATTTATGTGTAAATCCAATTAAATTATTTCAATGGTGTAAAAATTCACCAAAGCTATTACAAGTTGTTTAAGTGATATTTCAATTTTTTTAATTTCAATTAGGAATTATAATGATATCTCAGGGTATATTAAATAGATTCATGGACCCATTATACATTTGGATTGATAAAGAGTTTATCTAAACATCAATAGTGTATGTGGAAGTTTTAAAATGATTTTTTGATACTATAAAAACCCACCGAAGATTCTAAAGATGTTTTGCAACTGTACAATGAACAAATTTGAAAACCTATAGTATTTATTTTTCAATAAGTTCTAATGATGTCAGAATTTATCAACACATTGTGATATAGAAATCCATTATGTTTATCATGATTTCATAAATTTACATTAATGGTTTAAAATGCTTTATGGATGATCAATAATACCACCAAAGTTTAGAAATGATGTTTCCCATCTACAGTTTTTAATAATTCTATTGCCTCAGTTATTCGAAGACATCAGTAGTTATTGAAGTTGGATTGATTCGATTCATAAATAATTGGAAATATATTGATATTTAATAAAAATAAATATTTTGGGATTAAGATCAAACCCATGTTAAAGGGTTCAAAAAATTTAGTAATTTATAACATTATCCAGAAAAAATTATGCATACCCAACGTTGATAAATGTAATGCTAGGGACAAACCATATGCTACGCTAAAGAGTTTTTTTATGGATCAGAAACCCAACATTTGGTGAAAAATAGACCTATAGAATATCAACCCTGTAATGGAATCTAAAAATATTATTCATAAATCCTACGTTCATGAATTTGAAATGGTGGTTAATCAATTATATATTTGGAATAATATGATAAAAAAGATGAATGTGTGGATCATCATACACATGTTACGTTTTTATGCCTATGTTACATGAAGATGAATTAATGGTTAGAGAACCGTACATTGGTCGGAACCCTATACTATACAAAGTAACACTACGCTACAAAAATAAACCATACACTATGCAAAGGAACCATAATCAATGTTGTTGAACCCTATATTTTGAATTTTTCATTTCAAGAAAGAAATATACGTTTGACTGGTCAACGATGGAGTTTTATTTAAATTTATTATTCATGATTTCTAAAACCGTCTTGATGGTAGTATATATCATCGTAAGGATGTTTTATGACCAATTAAAAGGCTTTAATAGAACAAATTAAATCATTTTTATTAATAAGTGATGTTATAAATATCGTTGAATTATTTAATTTAAAATGTTCTTGATTAATTATGATTTTAGTTTTCATAAAAATTTTCAAATATATTTATAGTGGTTTGAATGGATTTAAATATAATCCTTTAGTTTTCCACACCAGTTATTCTGAATGAGATATTTTTTTGGGAGTTATTCAAATTATTTTTAATGCATTTATTATATATTTATTCTATAGGAATAAAGAGGAAATGGTGTTATGTTATTCTGGGGGATATTTATGAAGGATGATAACTCTATTTAGTTTTGGGATCCGAATGAATGGGAATTATGTTAAAACTACTGGTTATTTATTATATATATATATATATATATATATATTTGGCATGGAAAATATATACAATGAAGAAAAGAAGAGACATGAATTATTTGTAAAAAATAAGGATCTAAAAAATTCATATTAAAAGATTGATTCTTTTTATGAGATAATTGATGTTATTTATTAATTATTATTCTCTCACAGTGTAATGATGAAGTTAGACTACACAATCGATTTCTAATATATTTGATATTGTTTTAAGATGAAGAAGTTTTCTAGACATTGATGATTATTAGCTGCTTCTATTGTGCTATATAAAAGATCTGATATTAGCAATTAGTTGTTGCAGCTACTTTAAAGTTCAACATGTACTATAAAACCCCCAATATATATTTATTTGGTGGTGTATCAGCTGCTTGGACACAGTGACGGTGGAGTGTCATCTTCCAAGACTAAATTTTGGATATTTCAGTTCCCGGTAAAAGAACAACAAGGCCCTATAAAAGTCTTGTAAGGTGTCAACTACTTGTACTCAGTTGTGGAAGGTCCTATGATAAAAGGACCAACTAGTGAAAATCCACAAGATCATCTAGTTAGCGTTGGTGGAGTGAACTAAGGGATTAATGTTCCCCAACCAACTGTATATATTTGTGTTCTTTTCCTTTGTTTATTTCTTCTTCTCACACGACTTTATGAGAGAAGAAAATTTTCACATCATCTCAATAGATAAATTTTAATATTTTCATGATTTTCAATAAAAATAAACTATCCCCCTCTTGTTTCTTCTTCGTATCCATCACATACTAACAATTGGAATCACATGTAGGGCTCTACTAATATTTTTTGGCTCTAATAAG
Source organism: Viscum album (assembly GCA_963277665.1). Lineage (NCBI taxonomy): Eukaryota > Viridiplantae > Streptophyta > Magnoliopsida > Santalales > Viscaceae > Viscum > Viscum album. The sequence continues at coordinate 1,541,783,731 of OY728145.1, read as the reverse complement.
CCCGAGTAAAATATGCAGATGAAGAAAATTCTCAATTGAAATCTTTATAGGAGGTATGTTGATGATCATTTATCCTTATTTTCATGGTGATAATTATGGATGCTAGAAATCTCAAATGATTGTCTATTTGAATAAACTTGATTTGATTTTTTATGTATATCATCAAACCTTATTAAATAACTGGATAATTAGAAAATTGGGATGTTGTTATGGAAGACGAGTATGATACTAATTCAAAATCCAACAATGTGATTATATGTGGTCCAGATCCTAATGAATTTATTCATATTTCTCAATGATCTACTTCATATGAGAAATGGAAAACAATTGTTTTTTCATATGAATGAACTGAAAATGTCAAAAAAAAACTAAGGTACAATAATTCAAAACTTAAATTTGACACATTAAAGGTGCAATAATATCAGAGCATCACTCAGATTAATGGAATATTAACAGAAGATGTTAATGATGTGGTTTCCTTATGAACTCTAATTCCAGAATCATATCATGAAATAAAGGTACATATAGTTTTATCTTCTAAGTGGAATGGAATATAAACTAATATTTGATAATTCACACCAGTTAAATAATTAATGATGAATGAATTGATGGGAACATTGATGATTTATGAAGAAGAGGTTCAAAAAAAGATGCAAATAATATTTCTATCAAAAATGGTATAGATAAACTCAATGTCTCAATTGATGAATATTTTGATTCAGATTCAATTCATTCGGGTTTATGAGATGAACTACAAAATATTGTTATAAAATTCAAAAAGCTATATAAAAGAATAAAAAAGTAAATTAGAGTTGAATAATGGGAAAGAAGTCAGATGTTATGACTGTAAAAAGAATTATCATTGCAGACCTGATTTTCCCCATCATAATGATATATGGAAATATGAATATAAATCAAAGGGAAAGAAAATCATTAATCCTACATGTAATGAACATGAAGATTCATGTGATGATTCTTCAACAAATCAGAAGATGAGAATCAAAATCAAAAAGACAATCTATGTCTTATGGCTCTTACAAATGAGGTACAATATTCTTACTCTAAAAGTTATAAATCTAAATGTTTTTCTTAAGATTAACATAATACTATTTTTTAATGCTTCAAGATAAATTTTATCCTTTAAAAAAGACAAAAAAATAATATAATATATTATGATTCAATGTAAATCAATAATAACTATTTAAAAAAACAGATTGTAGATTTAATATATAATACTTCCAAATTTTCATGTGATCTACATGAAAAAAATTAAAAAATTATTGGTAAACGTTAAAAATTTAAAGAAATCTTCATCTATGATTATTAAGGGATAAAAATATTTGAATCAAATTCATGGTCAAAAAATCATAAAGGAAAACATGGAATTGGTAGTCATAGGGAAAAACCAAAATCAAATAATTATTATATTTTCCCTGGTCCAAACCAAAAAATCATGTCCATTGTTAAATTATTTTATTTTGGTATTAATAGACATTATGATAATGGATTTTATTTTAGAAAATCTCCATTTTTTGGTGTCAAACTTGTTCATTATTTGAAATCATTTTCTATCTTTAATTGTAAAATATGAGATCCAAATAAATATATTTGGTTACCAAAATCATTAATTTCTTACACTTCCAATCTCAAAAGAATATGGGTACCAAAAGGCACCTGTAATTGTTACATTTCAGGCATTCACCACAGAATTTCATCATTATATCATTAAGTGGTTGGTTGGAAATTATGTGAATTTATTGTATTCATATTTCTTTTTATATTAAATATAATCTCCATTAGAGATGGAACGGTTTATCCTGGAAGTATTATATTTTCAATTTTAATATTAACTTTAAATTCAATAACTATTTAATATGGGGGAGAATGTTTTTGATATTTTAGCCCTCTAAATTTAATTATTATTATACTTAAACTATTAAATCAGTTCACAATATTATTTTATCAAATAAATTAAATCATTGATTTATTTTATTAATAAATGACCATCAAAATTGTTTTATGATTTTATATAAATTGTTATCTTGTATGTTAAAATTTGATTAATGTTTTACAATTTAAATTAATTATGTGTGCTAAATTAATTTCATGATGTTTGTGATAAATTAGTCAATTATTATATTAAAATGTTCTGTTCATTAATGACATATGTAACAGTTTAATTAAATTCTAATAAAAACAATTAATTGAATTCTATTAGAATCGATTAATAATATTATTTAAAAATCCATTAATTAATTTTTTTAAAATAATTTTATTAACTTCTTTTAATTTTTTTTATTATTTTTAATATATTATTTCATTATTTTATTTTAAAAAAATATTTTAATTAAATTTCTTGAAAATCATTTTTTTAAATTCGTTTAATATCATATATACTTTTGCTTTTTCTTAAGAAGAGTAATTTTAAATATTTAGAATGTGTTTGAATGTTTTATTATTACGGAATGAATAATACCATCATTTTAAACCATTGTTATTCATTAAAAAATATATTACATGTCTTCAAGGCTCCTTGGTTATATAATTTTATATTTTTGAAGGAATCATGAATTTAGTGGGACATTATATTATTTTATGTATTTAAAACATTTTTTTTAATAAAATAATATTTTTATAAAATTATTGTAAAACCCCAACCCCAGTTACCCAGAGTCGGTGCATTATTACATAACATTGGCATGATCACAAAAGATCATGTATCGAAAGACCCATTAGTTTATTAGCCTTGGAAATATAATATACATTCATAAGCTTTACATGACATTATAAAATGAAGAACTATGACAATATAGTCTCTATATGCCACAGTCATATCCCTTAGACCATCCCTACTGGCCAGTCATAATATACTTCTTCGCATCCTAGGGAAAATAAAACATAGAAATCGGTGAGCTCAGAGGCTCGGTAAGGATAACAATATAGTAGAAACTTCCATAAATAAGCATAAACATTTAAGGCAATGTATAAGACTAAAACAAAAGCCTTTTAAACATAAAAATCAGTATAATATGGAAAAGATGCAATAAAATAATGTCATTTACTTATTCACATGGATATTCTACTGGTCGATTAATCCCATGTAATATTAATAACCACTTTCATAATGATGGAATGCATAATGCCAGATTTCGTAACCACGCAGCCAAGGCCTTATGCCAAGACTATAAATAATATTTTGTCAAGTCCTTGTGCCAAGACACTAGTATGTCTCATGAGACCGACTGATGCATTGAGGAGCTATAGTGGTCTCCACCCGTCACTTACTAACTCCAATGCATTCCCCATATGAAAAAGATTAAACATAATATAAACATTCAAATTAAAAAAAGTATACGAAATGTCAATAATTTATCCATAAACCATGAATGGTATTAAAATAACACCTCCACAGTCAAAAATATCAAAAAAACATCAATAAAATATGGATGTTTGGTATCATAATAAATTAAATTAAAATAATTTTAAAATCCATTAATGGATGTTGACATAGATGAAATCAAAACTTATTATAGAGAAATATGTCTTTCTATTTTGAAATAATTTAAGAGTCAAATAATTAAAAATAAAACATTTATTTTGAAATTATTCTTATAATATTTAAAGGGAAGATTCGACGATGTTATATGGTCATAAAATAGCTTTACTCACCGTATAGGTTAAAAACACATTCTTACCTTCATTTAGCCGAAAAGGTCAAAGGTACCTTGTTTGGAAAATGACAGAAAGATTCCATTCAACCATTTTTATATATAGTCAAACAAGGGTATAAATTAATTTAACCCATAGTCTATTTAATAGTAAAAATGTTTTGAAACACATTTTTAAAAAACATGCATGTGGATAATAAATATGTCCTGGTAGATACTTATGTATAAACAACCTCAGATAATAAAGAGATTGTGTAATTAACCCTTACCTTTTACTTTTCCTTGGTCGTGGGTAGTTTAACCTCCTGTATAATGGTGGGAAAATTGTTATTAAATTATACAAGAACCGTATTCATTAATATGATATCATATATGATCTTCTAATATTGCTTTGTTAATGATATTTCAGTAGTATCATCATTTTGGGTGTTAAATGATTAATTTTACATTATATAATTTTTTACATAAGTAATGTTTGTAATGGATATGACATAACTTATTCATATTCAGAATTATATTAAGTTTTTAAGCACTATTTTTAATCATCTAATGAAAATTATTCTTGAATGGATAGAATGGGGAATGAATCTCATCGTGTTCGTGGAGACGGTAATCTGTATGTACGGACGAGTGATAATATCATCATTTTGATATTAAAATCATATATAATTGTATTGTATATCATATAAACAGAATCATAATCATGATATATTCATTATTTACATCAATTATACATCATTATTATACCCATCCAAATTACAATGTATTGAATAACTACTACACCACGGCATGGAGACGGTAATCCATACGTACCATCGTATGGTGACATGTTATTCATATGATGGATAAAATAATGAATATGGTTGCACAATTTTTATAATAACATCACAGTAAATAGAATATACTAGATTTATTATTGTATAATGGAAACTACAAAGAAATAGTAAATGGAATAAGAAAATAACTTGAAAGAGGTGGTGAGATATTTACCTCTTTTTCGGGTTCTTCCTTCTGATTTGATCAAAAGGGCTCTATAGGTTGGATTTCTGATCAATATATGGCATCTAGGATGAAGGAAGGATAGTTGGAAGGATATGTGGGTAGGGTTTGGCACATAGAAATGGCTTTGGAGGTGTTAATTTTAGATAAGGGGAAGTGCCCTTTTGTAACGCCCTGACCCTAGTTACCCAGAGTCGGTGCATTATTTCCTAACATTGGCATGATCACAAAAGATCAAGTCTTGAAAGAATGATTAGTTTAGTAGCCTTGGAAACACTAGATACATTCATAAATGTTACATTACATCATAATGTGAAAAATCAAAATAACATAGTCTCCATAGTCCACACTTCTATCCCCTTCAGACTATCCCTGTAGGTTAGTCATAAAATATTTCTTCACATCCTGGAAAAAATAAAACATTGAAAGGGGTGAGCTCAGATTCTTAGTAAGGATAACAATATAGTGGAAGCTTTTATAAATAAGACTAAACATTTAAGGCAATTTATAACTAAAACAAAATCTTTTTAAACTTGAACTTCAACATAATATGGAAAAAGTAAAATGAGATAATTCCATTTACTTATTCACATGGATTTTCTACTGGTCGAATAATCACATGCAATTTCAATAACCACTTTCATAATGATGGAATGCATAATGACAGACTATCATAACCACGTATCCAAGGCCTCATGCCAAGACTATAATTAAGATTTTGTCAAGGCCTCATGCCAAGACACTAGTTTGTCTCATGAGACCTACCGATGCAATTTTTTTGGAAGATACTTACTTTTAAAATTGCTCAAATATACTCCAGTGTTTTTCTGAAAACATTATGCAAGCTTCTGAAAGCAAAATAACTAATTTTGAGACTTCTCGACTAATTACAGGCCATGATGGGTCCACGCCCAATCCCTTCCTTTCTACCACACTCGAGAGTCTGGTTTTCTGAAAACATTTTTAATCTTGCGTTAAATACGTATACATTTTCACTGGATTTTCATACATTTGAGAGAAATATCTCTCTCTTTTTGTAAATCATTTAAAAAAAGTTATGGCTTGTACGGGACGCTGAAACTCAAATAATGGTCACAGCGGTAGAGAAGTCATTGTCGCCGCATACGTATGACAAGAAAAACATTCCTTTTTTTTTGTTTAGTAAAATGCTTCATATAAAAAGATTCCTTTTGAATAAACGTAAAAGTCAAAGGGGTTTATACACCGTATAAAAGAAATTTGTGTATAAAACTAAATATGCCTCAATGAATGGAGATTGAGATGAATTCCCTTAAAAAGATAATTTTTTAAAAAATATATCTATTATGTGTATTCACTATAAGTACACATAAAGAAAGTATAAATACTAGATAGGACATAATAATATCATGACATAATTTGGAAGTAGGAGATTAACCCAAAGAATAGAAATTGGGTTAAGAAGTTCCCTTACCTCATGTTTGACTTGACTCGATAGTTCTTTAAACTCCAGAATAATAAACTAGAGTTAATTTATAATTGCTTAAGAACCTTTTTCAATTTTATTATTCCTTTTATATCACTTATTACCATGTTATGAACATTATGTAATTATTTAAGTTAATAACGGTCGTTTTGTCGATCTTTGGTACTTGAGTAAAAAATAAACGTCTTCAAATTAAAAGTTGTTCATGTGGTAAAATATCCATTATGTCCATAATTATATTCCTGATTTAGATATCATATACATCATATATATCCAGTATATACATTCATTTATAATATTACATAACATTTAGAGGTAAGAAATGAAATGCACTGTTCATGGAGACGGTAAGCCGTACGTACACATGAACACTACTTTCATTTATATTTCGTATTTAATGGAATGATGTTATAATTATATAAAGTTATAATATAATTATAGTATAATATAATGTATAATACCATTTACTCCATCCTTTATACATCCCACATATGGCATTAACGATTCAAATCACTTTGAGGGGGCGGTAGTCCGCACTTCCTAAAATGAAATTATCGTGTTTACCCATAATGGAAATCATAAAGTATGCCATAAATGAGAAATAAAGAAGAATAAGGAAAAAATAAACATAATATATATATCATATATTAAAATAGTGTCATCAAAATGGCCACCATTATAGGTGTTAAAAGAATATTGAACAATCATCGTTTCGTGAGGCAATATTTCGCCACCCACAGAAACAGTATGTTCTTTAACCATTATACGAAGGTGTGTGTAAGTTTAAATCAAAAACTTATCATAAAAATATCCTAGTATATTGAGGATACTGGTGTTGTTACAAAAGAAATGAATAAAAAGAGTTCAGGGTGTTGGAGAAGTAAAATAAAACATAAGAACACAAGAGAAAACACTACCTTTAAAATCGGGTAACTATTTTTGATTTGAGCCAAAGGCTTCCATGGGAAGACTTCTGCCCAATGTGAGGCTTCTAGGAGTAAGATAGGGAAGTTGAGAGAGTATTTGGGCAGAGTTTGTCCTAGCCAAAATGATTTTAAGGTGTTAATAAGGTGGTAGTGGTGGGGGGCCTTTTATAAGAGGAGAGGAGAGGCACTCTTGGAAAGTAATGAAATGTTACTTTATTATATAATGAGTTTCGGTTTTTAAAGGTCCCACACTTATATAGTTCGAGGATAAGGTGATAAGGGTTCGTAATATACTCATATAATAGGCTTTGGACAAGTTTATGTCTTAGATTTTACATTATCTTTTAATTTTATTTAAATCGTTAATTAATGAGGTAATCGCTGCATCATCATGGTGTCTTAAATAATTTAATTTATTTAATGTATAAAAATTATAAAAAAAATATCATGATGTAGGAAATCATTTAGATTTCTAATGAATATTTATAGTCAAAAAATATTACTTGTATGACCCCATTTAAAAATTGTTTTAGTAAAACAACTCATGTTTGTGACATTTTTATTTTAACATTAAATAAAAAGTTTTTAATATCATTTTCCTACCAAAGTGGCTCCATGGGGTCCCCAAGTTGACCCATGTATTGTCGTGGTCGGCCATGACTCATTCAATAGAGGTAGGAAAAGTGTATCGGTCATTTAATATTTTTATAATATCATTTTTACCTTAAATTTCACTAATTACCTTTAATCGCGATTAATTAAACATAAAAGTTACTATTCACCAAAAAACTATTGTAATCCCATTGAACCACATTTTACTTCCTAATGACAACCATGTATGTCGGGTTTTTTGAAAATAAAATCACAGAAGTGGTAATGTTTCATTTAAACGAAAAATCAGTTATTTAACTACCACTTAGTGGTTTCACTATTCATAAAAAAAATGAAGTTTTTCAGAACAATGCCAAAATTTCACCCTAAGCTATAATTGATATTCTGAATTCAAAAATGATGTCTATTTTACAATATTCTAAAAATATATGTTGCATTAATTAATTTTATAACTAATTCCCGTTGTCACAAAAAATAGCGTGTTTTTAAGATATAATATATATCAAAAGTTTGAAAATTGTTTATGTCCAATTTCAAAGTGAAATTAATTTTAATGAACACCATTGGATAAAATGGTTAAAATATATTCTAATTATAATTTAAAACCACTGAATAGTATAATTTATCACTATAAATTATTTTGATTAAAAAAAAATTTTATGTATTTTTCATTATTCATAAAAAAATGGAAATTCTCAGAAAATTACAAAAAAATCAACTTATGATAATTTAGATATTACGAATACAAAAATGAAGTCAATTTTGAAATATAAAATTTCTATAATTTTAAAAAGTGGGTATTACTATTCATAACGGCTACTTTGATTAGTCGCGGTGTGTTAGAACTCGAACTTGCATACAATGAAAGCTATTGAATTATTGAAAGAGAAGCGTATCATGGAAGCTCAGGGTGTTACATTCTCCCCTCCATCAATAAATTGCATCCTTGCAATTTTAAAATGTTTTTCGAAAATAAAAGGTTGAAAATAGAAAATACCTTTATGAAAAACCCACATCGGAAATAGGGTTAATAAAAATATAACATTAAAAGAAAGAAATAGAAGTACAAAGGTCACCTGAGATAGCCCATACTAGGATTATATGAAAATATGGTTATGGAGGAGAAACAAACCATCAAGGTCTGATGGAGAGTTGTAGATAACAGGATTAGGAGAAAGTTAACCCCAAGAAAATCACAAACTTTTGATTGGTTAAACGGTCATTGAATCCCCAGTTGGAAAAGTTAACTGACAACATTTTTGTTTTAAGTTACCTTTAATAAAGTTGAGGAATTTATTTAAGAGATTTACTAAGAACGTAAGGAAATATACTTACTTGTCATGCAGGCTTTCATTCTTTAATAAATTTTTACCATGAACCCATCTTTCACTCCAAATGGTAACAGAACTCAAAAATATTGTATTTATCCTAATTGTATAAGGTCCCAAATAATACCACATACCATTTAGATTAGGAAAACTATTTTGTAATAACCAGGGACTTCTTGTAGGCTAGTGGTAGGTAATAAAGGCATGTCGCACTATGGTTGTGGGTTTGATTCCTGCAGCTTTGTCCGACGCGACGGGTTATCCCCCAACCTGCAGGTTGTCCTTTTCCTAAAACTATAGTATTATAATATTCCAAAAATAATCTTCAGAAATGTTTTAACCTTAAACAATACTATCCAAGGTTCAACTTAACCCATTCTAAGCTATATAGTTTTCCAAAATACCTATGTCTAGACTTTCTGTAAAAGGTCTCTAAATTCCAAAATCAATTGTAACATCATATTCCCCAAACAAAGTAATGTTTATCTTATTGTCACATACTAAGAATATGCTTACCTTCATCAAATTAAAACCTTAATGAAAAAAACAAGTACTATAGTACAATCCTTATATATATCACATTATTCTTATAACCAGAATATAATCCTTGAGTCCAAAAGCACCAATACATTATTGATTCCACTTCAACTGTAGTAACAACATAAGATTGTCCTTGATCCCTTGGACTTTTCTGAGGTAAGTTTCCCTGACTTTTAGGAAATTCATTTGCATAATGACCCATTTCCCTAAAATTTTAGCATTCAACATTGATAGCCTCTTTCTTCCCCTTGCAATCACAAGCCTGGTGACCTTTTTTGCCACAATTATAACAAACTCCCATTCAATTTAGGCAAGAACCGAGGAGATTATTCCCACAATTATCACCTAATGGAAAATCCTTCTTTCCCTTTTTTCTTTTATCTATCTCTTGTTCAACCGTTCTCTTCTTCTCTTGCTTTACTTTGTTGTCATAAGACTTAGAGAATTCCTTTTCTGTATTGATAGCACACGAGACAATATCTTCATACGATGAGAAGGATTGTGATACTAAAGCTCGACAGAGAAATTGTTTTAACCCATCAAAGAAATGATCAATCTTACTTCTTGGGTTATGTATATAATCTACAGCATACCTCTCTAACCTTGTAAAGTTATCCTCATACTTTGGGACATTCTCATCCTCCTTCGGCCTCAGACTCAGAAATTGCCTTTCCTTATCTGCTCGATGGTCATGTGGAAAGTATTTTTCTATGAAAATTTCCTTAAACTCCCTCCATTCCATACTTGATACTTCTTCATCTTCCTTTGTGTTTTGAATCAGCGACCACCATTAATCTGCATCTCCAGTGAGGCGGTAGACTTCCATGATAACCTTCTCCCTTTCGCTACTCCCCAAGGCGTGGAAGATTTTCTCTAAGGAGTTTATTCATTGCTCAGCTACTAATGGATTTTTACCCCCATTAAATGTTGGTGGTTTTTTCCTCATGAAGCGGTCTAACATTGATCCTCCACGTTGCGGATCAGGGTTCTCCATACGAGTAAGGTTATTATTCATAACCTGAGTGAGTTGTCCCAGTATGGTAATAAGTTGATCAGCACCAGTTGTATCTCCAGCTCCACAATAATTATCTTGAGCAGGAGGGAAATCCCTACACGGAGTGTGTGCATTGATATGGTTTCCATTCCTCCCACTAGGCGCCATTTCTAGACAATGGAATAAACTAGATTAGTTTATGAATTAAAATACATAATTCCATACTTGTAAAACACTTAACATAAATTTAACTATTTATGGATATAATCCATAATCATAAAAAGAAATGTTTTCATTGAGGAAGTATATACTCATAAACCATTCATAATGGTTTGTAAATAAAATGAGAATTCTCCTAAGCATACCCCCAGGAGTGTTGTAACCACGAGTGCAGCAAGGACCGTTGTCGTGCACTAGTTCCCGTTCGAGTCTAGCTCAAAGCGGTGTTTTCAGGTTTTACCCCTAGGTACTTCTGTGCCAGAGCCGCCTCTACCTGCTCGTATCCAAACAGGGATTTATTGCTCGGAAAGCTCACAAAATCTCTACAATAACAAAATTCTAGGAAGTTCTTCTATACTAATCCTCAAAGACTATCCTTGGGCTATGTGCTCTAATCAGAGTTTATCTAAATCTAGCTTCCAAGGTTAGTACTAAACAGCCTCTGATACCAACTGTAACACCCCAACCCCAGTTACCAAGAGTCGGTGCATTATTGTGTAACATTGGTATTATCACAAAAGATCAAATCTCGAAAGACCGATTAGTTTAGTATCCTTGGAAACACTAGATACACTCATAAATGTTACATTACATCATAAAGTGAAAAATCACAATAACATAGTCTCCATAGTCCACACTTCTATCCCCTTCAGAATATCCCTATAGGTCAGTCATAATATATTTCTTCACATCCTGGGAAAAATAAAACATTGAAAAGGGTGAGCTCAGATGCTCAGTAAGGATAACAATATAGCGGAGGCTTTCATAAATAAACATAATCATTTAAGGCAATGTATAACTAAAACAAAAGACTTTTAAACTTGAAGTTCAACATAATATGGCAAAAGTAAAATGAGATAATGACATTTACTTATTCACATGGATATTCTACTGGTCGAATAATCACATGCAATTTAAATAACCACTTTCATAATGATGGAATGCATAATACCAAACTATCATAACCACGTATCCAAGGCCTCGTGCCAAGACCACAAATAAGATTTTGTCATGGCCTTTTGCCAAGACACTGGTTTGTCTCTTGAGACCTACCGATGCAATTTTTTTAAGAAGATACTTACTTTTATAATTGCTCAAATATAATCCAGTGTTTTTCTAAAAACATTATGCAAGCTTCTGAAAATAAAATAACTAATTCTGAGACTGCTCGACTAATTACAAGCCATGATGGGTCAACACCCAATCCCTTCCTGTCTACCACACTCGAGAGTCGGGTTTTCTGAAAGCATTTTTATGATTGCGTTAAATACGTATACATTTTCACTAGATTTTCATACATTTGAGACAAATATCACTCTCTTTTTTTAAATCATTTAAAAAAAGTTATGGCTTGTAGGGGAAGCCGAAACTGAAATAATGGTCACGACGGCGGAGAAGTCATTGTCTCCTCATACGTACGACAAGAAAATCATTCCTTTTTGTCGTTTAGTAAAACGCTTCTTATAAGAAGATTCCTTTTGAATAAACCTAAAATTAAAAGGGGTTTATACACCGTATAAAAGTAATTTGTGTATAAAACAAAATATGCCTCAATGAATGGACATTTAGACGAAGTCCCTTAAAAAGATCATTTTTAAACAAAATATAACTATTATGTGTATTCACTATAAGTACACAAAAAGAAAGTACAAATACGATATAGGACATAATAATATCATGACATAATTTGAAAGTAGGAGACTAACCCAAAGAATAGAAATTGGGTTAAGAAGTTCCCTTACCTCATGTCCGACTTGACTCGATCATTCTTTAAACTCCTGAATAATAAAATAGAGTTAATTTATTATTGCTTAAGAACCTTTATCAAGTTTATTATTCCTTTTATATCACTTATTACCATGTTATGAACATTATGTAATTATTTAAGTTAATAACGGTCGTTTTGTCGATCTTTGGTACTTGAGTCAAAAATAAACTTCTTAAAATTACAAGTTGTTCATGTGGTAAAATATCCATTATGTCCATAATTATATTCATGATGTAGATATCATATACATCATATATATCTAGTATATACATTCATTTATAATATTACATAACATTTAGAGGTAAGAAATGAAATGCACCGTTCATGGAGACGGTAAGCCGTACATAGGCATGAACGCTACTTTCATTTATATTTCGTATTTAATGGAATGAAGTTATAATTATATAAAGCTATAATATAATTACAGTATAATATAATGTATAATACCATTTAATCTATCCTTTATACATCCCACATATGGCATTAACGATTCAAATCACTTTGAGGGGGCGGTAGTCCGCACTTCCTAAAATGAAATTATCGCATTTACCCATAATGGAAATCATAAAGTATGCCATAAATTAGAAATACAGAAGCATAAGGAAAACCTAAACATAATATATATATCATATATGAAAATAGTTTCATCAAAATGGCCACCATTAGAGGTGTTAAAAGAATATTGAACAATCATCGTTTCGTGAGGCCGTATTTCACCACCCACAGAAACAATATGTTCTTTAACCATTAGACGAAGGTGTGTGTATGTTTAAATCAAATACTTATCATAAAAAAATACTAGTATATTGAGGATACTGGTTTTGTTACAAAATAAATTAATAAAAAGAGTTTAGGGTGTTGGAGAAGCAATATAAAACATAAGAACACAAGAGAAAACACTGCCTTTATAATCGGGTAACTCTTTTTGATTTGAGCCAAAGGCTTCCTTGGGAAGACTTCTGCCCAAAGTGAGGATTATAGGAGTAAGAGAGGGGAGTTTAGAGAGTATTGGGGCAGAGTTTGGCTGAGACAAAAGTCATTGAAGGTGTGAATAAGGTGGTAGTGGTGGGGTCCTTTTATAAGAGGAGAGGAGGGGCACTCTTGGAAAGTAATGAAATGTTACTTTATTATATATGAGTTTCGGATTTTAAAGGCCCCAAACATATATATTTCGAGGATAAGGTGATAAGGTGTCGAAATATACTCATCCAATAGGCTTTGGACAAGTGTTAGTCTTAGAATTTACATTATCTTTTTATTTTATTTAAATCGTTAATTAATGTGGTAATAACTGCATCATCCTGGTGTCATAAATAATTTAATTTATTTAATGTCAAAAAATTATAAAAAAATATCATGATGTAGGAATTTTTTTTATATTTCTAATGAATATTTATAGTCAAAAATATGACTTGTATAACCCCATTTAAAAATTGTTTTTGTAAAACAACTCATGTTTGTGACATTTTTATTTTAACATTAAATAAAAAGTTTTTAATGTCATTTTCCTACCAAAGTGGCTCCATGGGGTCCCCATGTTGACCCATGAATTGTATTGGTCGTCCATGACTCATCCAATAGAGGCAGGACAAGTGTAAAGGTCATTTCATATTTTTATAATACCATTTTTGCATTAAATTTCACTAATTAACTTTAATCACGATTAATTAAACTTAAAAGTTACTATTCACAAAAAAATTATTTTAATCCCATTGAACCAAATTTTATTTAATAATTACAACCATGTATGTCGGATTTTTGAAAATCAAATCACAGAAGTGGTAATGTTTCATTTAAACGAAAAATCCGTTTTTAACTACCACTTAGTGGTTTCACTATTCATCAAAAATTGAATTTTTTCACAACAATGCCAAAATTTCACCCTAATCTATAATTGATATTCTGAATTCAAAAAAGATGTCTATTTTACAAAATTACAAAAATATATGTTGCATTAATTAATTTTATAACTAATTCCCGCTGTCACAACAAATAGCGTGTTTTTAAGAATCAATATATATCAAAGGATTGACAATTGTTTATGTCCAATTTCAAATTGAAATTAATTCTAATGAACACCATTGGATAAAATGGTAAAAATATATTCTAATTATAATTTAAAACCACTCAATAGTATAATTTATCACTATAAATTATTTTGATTAAAAAAGTTGTTTTATGTATTTTTCACTATTCATTAAAAAATCGAAATTCTCAAAAAATTACAAAAAATTCAACTTATGATAATTTCGATATTACGAATACAAAAATGAAGTCCATTTTGAAATATAAAATTTATATAATTTTAAAAAGTGGGTATTACTATTCATAACGGCTACTTTGATTAGTCGCGGTGTGTTAGAACTCGAACTTGGGTACAATGCATGCTATTGCATTATTGAAAGAGATGCGTATAATGGAAGTTCAGGGTGTTACAAATTTTATAAGATGGGTGAGGGGAACCTTAGGGAAAGATTCAAATATTGTTTTATAATAAAATTATTTTTGGTTTCTAATGGATCCAAATTGATTTATTTTTAGGCAATGGTGGGTATGAGTCAAAATCCTCTCAACCAACAGGTTTTATAAAATTTTAGGTTACCATTTTAACCTCATATTTTATAACTAACTCTTAGTTAAATAGTTTGACATTTAACATGCCTCTTTGTATTTTTTTTAAAATGGTTAATAAACATACAATAACAAGCCAAGGGAACCCCAAGTGGTTCATTATTAATATATATATCTTTATATAAGTCATTTGGAAAAACCATATATTTTTTATAATAATATATCAATTAATAATAAAATAATTTTTAATAAACTCTATTATGTCAATTTTGACATTATTTAATAAATGACTTTTTTAAAGTCCTTAAAAATTTATTACTTATAAATAAATTCATATGTTAAATCCTAGAATGTCATATTAACATAGAAAATTAGTGTAATTCATTAAAATTCTCAAATTAGATTTATTTGGATATTTATAATTTCAATTATTTTAATCTTTCATTAATAAGGTAATTACTGCATCATCGTTGTGTTATATATAAATTAATGTATTTAATGTCTAAAAATTATAAATAAAAAATCATTATGTAGGAAATATTTTTAAATTTCTAATGAATATTTATAGTCTAATTTATCTTATTTATAACCCTATATTAAAAATGGTTTACTTATTAAGCTTTGATTTTAACTCTTTTAACTCTTCTTTAAATAAAATAATAATAAATACCTTAATATGATCCAAGTGGACCTAAAGGATCATATTTTATTCCATAGGTTGTTTGTGGTCGAATTACACTTATCCAATAGAAATAGGACATGTTTTAGTGTAAAATAATATCATTTTTATCCATAATTACCCTATTTACATTTAACTGTGGTAAAAAAAATTGAAAAGTGACTATTCACCAAAAATTATTTTTATCTTATTGAAAAACATTTTTCTTTCACATGTCAACCGTGTCTCTCAGATTTTTGAAATTCAACCCACAGAAGCGGTAAAATTAAGTTTTATATATATTTGCAAATTCTCCTAGGAGTTGGGTAAAAGACGATAAAAAGTTTAATATAATTTTTATTTATATAAAATTATTATAAACTAACTCTAATGAATTACATTGAACATATATAGGTATTATGTATCTATTTTGACCTAAAATAAATTTAAATAAATATTTTTTTAATTAAAAATTCTATTTTAATCTATAACTTTGTGTTATTCGCTATTAATCAAAAATTGAATCGTTTATGAAAAATGACAAAAATTCACCCTAATCTAATTTCAACACTCTGAATCTAAAAATGAAGTACATTTTAAAAGATAAAATTTATAAAATTTCAAAAAGTGGGTTCTATTATTCATAACGACTAGTTTGAATGGTTGTGGTGTGTTAGAACTCAAAGTTGCGTACAACACACACTATTGTGTTATTCAAAGAGAATCAAACCGTGGAAGATTGAGGTGTTACATTTTCCACTCCTTCAAATAATTTCATCATCGAAATTTCTAGAATATTACTACATTAAAAGACTCGTGAGGATCTTCATCATAAGTTCTCAGGTTTTCATGTTTCCTCTTCCATCTTATATTTTCTCCATAAAACTCTTACTAGACGAGTTGTCCGGTTTCTCAAAACATGATCTCTTGTATCAGGAACCTTGAAAGACTCTTTGCAATAAGACATATCGGGTTCCAGTTCAAATTACTCATAGGTGAGTACATGAATTGGGTCAGGAATTTATTTTCTCAATAGTGATATGTAAAACACATCATGAACTTGGGAGAGACTTGGCAGTATTGCCTACCGGTAAGCTATAGCCCCAATTCGTTCTAGAATTTCGAAAGGCCCGATATACTAGGGACTTAATTTTCCCTTTATAATGAAACATATAACACCCTTCCATGGAGGTACCTTTAAAAACACTTGATCTCCTTCCTGAAATTCCAAATCCCTCCTTTGGTTATTGGAAAATCTCTTTTGCCTACATTGAGCTGCTTTGATGTGGGTTTGGATTACCATCACCATTTCCATCGTTTCCTCCACAAGTTCTTGGCCTATGAGTTCTCTTTCACCAATATCATCCCAAAGGGTTGGTGTGCAACGTCTATTTTCGTATAACACTTCATATGGTTCCATCTGAATACTAGAATGGAAATTATTGTTATAGGAAAATTCTACCAGAGGTAAATATTGATCCAACATACCATGAATGTCAAGTAAGAAAGATCTCAACATGACTTCTACGGTTTTAATAGTCCATTCTAATTGTCCATCAGTTTGAGGGTGGTAGGTAGTGCTCAAATTAAGTTTATTATCTTGGGCTTTCTGAAGACTTTTCTAGAATCCCGATGTAAAATGGGGATCACGATCAGAATCAATCGATAGGGGTACTCCATAATGTCTTAAAACTTTTTTAATATACAGTCTTTATAAACGTTCAGGTGGTAAAGTTTCTCTTATATCAATAAAATGTGCTGACTTGGTAAGACGATCAATAATGACCCATATTGCATCGTTCCTTCTAATATTCTTTAGTAGTCCCATGACAACGTTCATCATAATATTATCCCATTTCTAATCAGGTATGGGAAGAGGTTGCATGCCTCCTCCAAGCTGTTGCCTTCCTACTTTCACTTGTTGACAAACCATACATCTTGACATAAAATCATTAATATCCATCTTCATGTTGTGCCACCAAAAATTTTCCTTCAAATATCTTTAAATATTAGTGCTACCAGGGTGTATAGAGAAGTTAGAACTATGAGAATCATCTAACAATTCTTTTTTTAGATCAGGTATATCGGGAACACAACGTCTTTTCCCAAATTTCAAAATTCTATCTTTATATATGAAGTCACTCAATCTACCATCATTCATAGATTTAATTTTATTTTGAAACTCATCACCATCATCTTGAGAACTTTTTATCCTTTCTAGTAAAGATGGTTTGGAAACCATTTGAAAAAGAATTAATATTTCACCGTGCATGGTTATTCCCATATCCATCATTACTATATCCATGTATATAGGATCATTTTCAACTCTCATCTTGTTCAAAACTCCATGATCCTTTCTACACAAAGCATCGACCACCTTATTTTCCTTTCCTAGGTGGTAGTGTGTAGTGAAATCATAATCCTTCAGTAGTTAAATCCATCACCTTTACCTCATGTTGAGTTATTTTTGTGAGAAAATATATTTCCAACTATTGTGATGAGTATAAATCTCACATTTTTTACCATATAGATACTGTCTCCATATCGACAATGAAAAGATTATAGATGATAACTCAAGATCATGTGTAGGATAGTTTTTTTATGAATTTTTAGTTATTGTGATGCATAGGCAATAACCCTATCATTTTGCATAAAGACACAACCATATCAGTTTTT
Source organism: Viscum album (assembly GCA_963277665.1). Classification (NCBI taxonomy): domain Eukaryota; kingdom Viridiplantae; phylum Streptophyta; class Magnoliopsida; order Santalales; family Viscaceae; genus Viscum; species Viscum album. Next base: position 1,541,765,307 of record OY728145.1, on the reverse strand, counting down.
TTTAGCATCACTATAAAAAACAAACCCATCATTCCCCAATGGTAGTGTCAATATAAGAGGATTGACTAATATTATTTTTAGTTCATCAAAAAATTCTTCACACTCTTTTGTAAAAACAAATTTAACCCCTTTACCTATGATCTTGGTTAATGGGTTATCCAATTCGGAAAAATTCTAGATAAATCATCGATAATAACCTGCTAAACCAATAAAACATTGTACCTCAGTTATACTCATTGGTGTTGGACATTCAAGGATTGCTCTTATCTTAGAATGATCAATAGAGATTCCATCCATTAAGATAATATGGAAAAGATAATAAATCTCCTAAATCCAGAATTCACACTTGATAAACTTCCCATATAATTCATGTCTTCTAAGAGTCCTTAGAATAATGCACAATGATTTTCATGATATTCGTAGATTTTTTATTATACCAAGATATCATCACTAAATACCACTAAAAAGTCATAATGATATTCTTTGAAACTCTATTTATTAGATCCATGAAGATAAAGGGTGCATTAATCAATCCAAAAGGCATTATATAATCTCATAATGCCCATACTGGGTGCGAAATGCGGTTCTCATAATTTCTTAATTCTTCACACACAACTGATGACATCTAGATCGAAGGTCAATCTTTGAAGAGTATTGAGCTCCATGAAGTTGGTCAAATAATTCATCAATGCGAGGTAGGGGATAATTTTTCATTATTTTTATAGTATTGATCTCCCTATAGCTAATGCAAAACCTCATAGATCTATCTTTCTTCTTAACAAAAAGAATAGGGGATCCCCCTGGAGAAACAGTAGGGCGAATAAATCCCATATTACTCAATTCATGTAGTTTTTTCTTTAGTTCCACTAATTCCAGAGTGTCCATTCTATAAGGGGTCTTTGATATGGTCCTTGAACCAGAAATTAATTTAATGAAAACTCAATTTCTCGTTCTGGAGGATGTCCAGGTAAATCCTCCAAAAACAAATAAATATATTCTTCCACAATAGGTAAATCCTTTATTTGATCATTCCTTTCCTCACCCACAGTTATTTTATTCTCTTCCTCCCCAATAATTGAATTGATTTGAGCTACTGGCGGTGGATCTAGATAAGAAATAGTTGGTGATGTTTCTTCTCTATAGATAAGGTACTCTATATCATCATAAAAAATTATAAGCTCCTTCTTCTTAAAATAAACTTGTATCTCATGGTCCAAAAACCAATCCATGCCTAGGATTATATAAAATTAAATTAGGGGTATGACAATGATATTATCAGATAAATAACATTCATATTCCTTAATGGGAACTAATTCACAAAACATTTTTACAATTAGATGATCTAGAGTCAAATCAAGCATTGGATAAACTTGAAGAAAGCATTAAATTACCTACCACTAAGTCTTTTAGAGCTTCAACCTCTACAGTAGTGATAGCATAAGATTTTCCTTGATCCCTAGGACTTCTATGATTCATGTTTCTTCGGTGCATAGGAAATTCATTTTCATAATTCCCCCTTTATCTACAATTTTAGTATTCAACATTGACACCCTCTTTCTTCCCCTTGAAATCCTGAGCTTGGTGGCCTTTTTCACCACACTTGTAACAAACTCCCATTCCCTTCAAGAAAGTACCGGGGTGTTTCTTCCCACATTTATGGGAAGATAGATATACAACTTTTCCCGTATTCCCCTTATTTCCATTTCTAGAGTTTTCAATAGATCACTTCTTCTATTGTTGTTCTTTAAAGTCGTAAGATTAAGAAAATTCTTTTTCTAGCTTGATAGCACATGCAACAATATCTTTGTACGATGATAAGGATTGTTAGACTAATGCTCGATGGAGAAATTGTTTTAACTCATTAAAGAAATGATCAATAATACTTCTGGAGTTATGTATATAATCTATTGCATGCCTTTCTAACCTTGTAATGTTAGCCTCATATTTTATGACATTCTCATCCTTTTTTTCTCAGATGAAAAAAATATATTTCTATATCAGCTCAATGGTCATGAGGAATGTATTTTTATATGAAAACCACTTTATAATACCACCATTCCTCATTTTATACTTCCTAATATTCCTTTGTGTTTTAAATCAATGACCACCATTGATCAGAATCTCCAGTGAGGTGGTAAACTGCCATGAAAACATTTTCCCTTTCACTACTCCCCAAGGAGTGGAATATTTTCTCAAAATAACTTATCTATTGCTCATCTACTAATGGATTTGTAATCCCATTGAATATTGGTGGTTGTTTCCTCATGAAGTGATCTAATATTTATCCTCCACGCTGTGGATCAGGGTGCTCCATATGGGAAAGGTTATTTTTCATAACCTGAGTGAGTTATCCTAGTATGGTGATAAGCTGACCAGCACCAGTTACTTCACCAGCTCCACTATAATTATCTTGAGTAGGAGGGAAATCCCTACATGGATTACGTGCATTGACAGTATTTCTATTCCTTTCAATAGGGGCCATTTCTAAAAAATTTCATACACTAGATTAGTTTGTTAATCACAATATGTAACTCCAAACTTGTAAAATACTTAACATAAATTAAACAATTTATGGATATAATTCTTAATTATAAAAATGTTTTCTTTGATGAATTATATACTCATAAACCCTTTATAATGGTTTGTAAATAAAATGATAATTATCTTAAGAATATCCCTCGGGAGTGTCATAACCAAAAGTGCAGCAAGGCTCATTGTCATGCACGAGTTCCCGTTCGAGTCTAGCTCAAAGCGGTGTTTTCCGGTTTCACCACTAGGTACATCGGTTCTAGAGCCTCCTCTACCTACTTCATAACCCCAATGTCAAGGCCTTGTTCCAAGAATACAAATAATATTTTGTCAAGGCCTTTTTCCAAGACACTAGTTTGTCTCACGAGACCTGCCAATGCATAGAGGAGCTATAGCAAGCTCCACCTGTCACTTACTAAGGTCAATGCATTCCTCGTATGAAAAGGTTTAAACATAACACAATCAATCTTATTAAAACTAGAATACGAAATGTCAATACTTTATCCTTAAACAATGAATGTTATAAAAATAACACATCCACAGTCAAACATATCCCAAAACATTCAATAGAATATGGATGTTTTGTATCATAACAAATCAACTTCAAATAAACTTAAAATCCATTAATGGATGTTGACATAGATGAAATAAAAACATTTTTTAGAGAAATATATATTTTTTATTTTGAAATCATTTTATAATCACAAAATTATAAAGAAAAAATTTATTTTTAAAATATTCTTATAAGATTTTAAGGGAATCTTTGACAATGTTATCATGGTGGTAAATACTCACACCCACCGTATAAGTTAATAAACATTATTACCTTTATTTGTTCAAAAAGGTCAAAAGTACATTGTTTGGAAAACGACAAAATGATTCCATTCAACGATTTTTATAAATAGTCAAACAAGGGTATAAAATGACTTTAACCCATAGTCTAGTAAACAGTAAAAATGTTTTTAAATACATTTTTAAGAAACATTGATGTGGATGATAAATATATCCCAGTAGATACTTACCTAAAAACAACCTCGGATAATAAAGAGATTGTGAAATTAACCCATACCTTGTACTTTTCCATGGTCGAGGGAAGGTTATCCTCCTATATAATGGTGAAATAATTGTTATTGAATTATAGAAGAACCATATACATTAATATGATATCATATATGATCTTCTAATATTTCTTTGTTAATGATATTTCAGCAGTATCCTTGTTTCGGGAGTTAACTGATTCATTTTCCTTTATATGATTTGTTACATAAGCAGTGTTTGTTATGGATAGGATGTATCATATTCATTTTCTAAATGATATTAAGTCTTTCAAAATTATTTTTAATCATCTAATGAAAATTAGTCTTGAAGGGATAGGATGGGGAATGAATCTCATCGTATTCTTGGAGATGGTAATCCGTACGTACGCACGAGTGATAATATCATTATTTTGATATTAAAATAATATATAATTTGATTTCATATCATATATAAAGAATCATAATCATGTTATATTCATTATTTACACCAATTATGCATCATTATAATACCCTTCCAAATTTTAATTTATTGAATAACAACTACACCACGACGAGGAGACGATAAGTCGTTCGTATGCACGTATGCTGACATGTTATAAATAGGATGGATAACATAATGAATATGGTTGATCAATTTTTATAATAACATCATATTATATAGAATATACTGGAGTTATTATTTTATAATGGAAACAAAAAATAAAGAGAAATTGGAAGAAGAAAAAATAACATGAAAGAGTTGGTGGGATATTTACCACTTCTTTGGGTTCGTCCTTTTGATTTGATCAAAAGGGCTCCTTATGTTGGCTTTATAATCACACTAAGGCCACTTGGATGAAGTAAGGATAGTTGGGAGGATATTTGGGTAGGGTTTGGATGAGCCAAATGGCTTTGGAGGTGTGAATTTGATAGAAGGGGATGTGTCCTTTTATAAGAGGGTGAGGGGCACCTTAGAGAAAGATTGAAATATTATTTTATAATAAAATAAGTTTCATTTTATAATGGATAAAAATTTATTTAGTTAGAATATAAGGATGGTATGGGTCAAAATCCTCTCAACCCATAGGTTTTATACAAGTTTATTTTACCATTTTATCCTTCTCTTTTAGATTTAACTCTTTGTTAAATAGTTTGACATTTTACATGCCTCGTTGTATTTTTATATTATATGGTTAATAAACATACAATAACAAGAAAATAGAACCCCATGTGGTTCATTATTAATATATATATATCCTTATCTATGTCATTTGGCCGAACCGTAGATTTTTAAGAAAGCTATATCAATTAATAATATAATATTTTTTTAAAAACTCTTTTATGTAAATTTTGACATTATTTAATAAATGTTTTTTGTTAAAGTCCTTAATACTTTATTAATTCAAAATTAATTCATATATTCAATACTAACATGTCCTAGTACCTATAAAATGAGTGGAATTCATTAAAAGTCTCAAATTAGATTTATTTTCATATATATAATATCAATTATTTTAAAATTTCATTAATATGGTAATTACTACATCATCATTGTGTCATAAATAAAAGAAATTATTTAATATCTAAATATTATAAATAAAATATCATTATGTAGGAAATATTTTTATCTTTCTAATGAATATTTATAGTCGAATTTATCTTATGAGTAACCCTGTATTAAAAATGGATTAGTTATTAAACTTTGATTTTAACTCTTTAACTCTTATTTAAATAAAATAATAATAAATGTATTAATCTAATACAAGTGGACCTAAAGGATCATATTTTATTCCTAAGGTTGTTTTTTTCGAATTACACTTATCCAATAGAATTAGGACATGTGTTAGAGTAAGAATAATAACATTTTTACCCTTAATTACCCTATTTACATTTAACTGTGGTAAATAAAAGTTAAAAGTCACTATTCACCAAAAATTATTTGTATCTTATTGACCCACATTTTTCTTACTGATATCAACCGTGTCTTTTGGATTTTTTAAATTCAACCCACAGAAGCTGTAAAATTATGTTTTATCTAAATTTTCATCTGCTCCAAGGATGCGGGTAAAAGACGGTAAAAAGTTCAATATAATTTTTATATATCTAAAATTATTATAAACTAACTCCAATTAATTACATTGAATATATATAAGTATTATTTTTCTATATTGACCTAAAATAAATCTAAATAAGTAATGTTTTAAATAAAAATTTGGTTTTAAACTATAACTCAATGTTTTTCACTATTCATAAAAAATTGAAAGTTTTCACAGAGATACCAAAAAATGACCCTAAGCTAATTTAGATACTCAAAATCCAAAAATGAAGTCTATTTTGAAAGATAAAATTTATAAAATTTCAAAAAGTGTGTATTGCTATTCTTAACGGCTAGTTTGATTGGATGTGGTGTGTTAGATCTCCAAGTTGTGTACAATACACACTATTGTATTATTCAAAGAGAAGCGTACAATGGAATTCTTGAGTGTTATAATTATAAAACATTATTTTTCAAATTTGAAGTATTTTAAATAAATTATTAATATAAAAATTTTATATACATTCAAAACGGATAAAAAACAAGAAGAAATTTTTATTTTGAGCCTTTTAAAAAAACTAAAGGGGAAAATTTTATTTCTAAAATTTTAATTTTTTACTGGAAGAAAATTTCATTTTTCAGAATATTAAATTCTTTTTCTAATACATAATGTTTAAAATTCATATTATTTATAAAAGTTTTTAATATAATTTATTATTTAAGGCACTTAAGAACTCATTATTTTAATCGTTACAAAAAGGGGGGACAAAATAATAATAATTTAGGGTATTGTAATTATCAAAAAGGAAGAGATTTTTAGTGGCCCCTTATCATTATCACTTTTATTTATTTTTTATAACTACTTCAACCTGTCAATATTTTTTTCAAATAAATTTTTTATTGGTTAAGATTTAGTATATCAAAGTTTCTATTATATTTCTGAAGCAATAGTTATTAGATTCTATATAAATTTACTTCATTCTAAATATAATATCATTATCTTCATTTCATTTTTTTATGTCGAAAGCCAATTCCATTATTTCGATGCTTAAAAAATTCACCAAAGTTGTCACAAGTTGGGCAAGTTATTTTGTAGTTTTTAACATAAAGTCAATTTGGAATTATAATGATATCTCAAGATACATTGAATATATTCATACATGTATTATATTTTTGGATAGATAATGAGTTTATCTAAACATCGTTAGTTTATGTTGAAGTATTAAAAAGATTTTTTGATACTTTAAAAATTCAACGATGTTTCTGAAGCAGTTTTGAAACTGTACAATGAATAGATTTGAAAACCTATTGTATTTATTTTGTTCCATGTTCTAAAGATTTCATAATTTCTCAAAATATAGTGAGATTGAAATCCAATATATATATCTTGATTTTACAAGCTTGCATAAAAGAAAGAAAAAGTGTTTTGGATGGTCAACAAATTCACCAAAGTGTAGGAAGGTAGTTTCCCAGCTGCAGTTTTTTCAGAATGTTATTACTTCAGTGTTCCAAATATATCTAGAGTTGTAGAATTTGGATTGATATAGTTATTGAAATGTTGGAAGGATCATGATATTTAATAAAAATAAGTCTAATGGTATTAAGGATGAATATGAAGTTAAAAGGCTCAAAAATTCAATTATGTTTGATGTTATGTTGCTCGAATTTTCCGAAAGGACAATTCATACCTTACTTTGATAAACATTATGTAAGGAATAAACCCTATGCTATGCTGAACTATTTTGATATGGATCAGAAACCCTATGTTGGGAAAATGATAATTCTAAGGAATTTCAACCCTACATTAGAATCTTGAAATACTATACATAAACCCCAAATTTTTTAATTTGAACTTATGGTTAATCACTGATACATTTGGAATCATATACTAACATGGATGGATGTATTTATCATCATCACTACATTAATTGTTTATCCCTATTTTAAGTGAAGATGAATTTATGATTAAAGAACTGTACGTTTGAATGAATCCTATGCCACTCAAAGGAACCATACACTTTGTTTTTGAGCCCTATGTTTGGTATTTTTCCATTACATGAAGGAACCCAACGTCGGACTGGTCAATGATGGGGTTATATTTAAAAATTTTATCCATGATTTCTAAAATCATGTCGATGGAAGTATATATTGTTATAAGAATTTTTATGACCAATTCAAAAGCTCTCATGGAACAAATTAAACATTTTCTACTTATAAGGGGCGTTATCAACCTCTTTGAATGATTTGATTTCAAATAATCATGATTAATTATGATACTAGTTTTCAGAAAATATTTCATTGGCATTCAAAGAGATATTAATAAATTTAAATAGAAAATTTAAATTTTTCGACACTGTTAGTAATATGGAGTTATTATAGGAGGAGTCATTCAAATTATTTTCTTTTATTGTATATTTATTCTACGGTAATAAAGAGTCATTTTTGCTATAAAATTCATGGTGATATTTATAAATGATATTAACTATAGTTTTATGGGGTATCTTGAAGTAGAGAATTTTTTTTATAACTGATATATATTTATTCTTTATATATATATATATATATATCTCTTTTTGAAGAGAAAAATATACAAAAATGTAATTTGGATACGTGAATACTATGTTAAAAATAAGGCCCTAAAAATATTCAGATAAAAAAGAAGGACTTGATGGTTTTGTACTATATTGAATATCTAATTTCATTTGTTAGTTTCTTTTGTAACTGTAATGTTTTACTTATACCATCAACATAATAAATATCTATTTATTTGGTGGAGTATCGACTACTCAGATGAAATCGTGGAGGAGTTTTAGTTTCACAGTCTAATCTATGGATATTTTGGTTCCTTAAAATAAACCTGAAGGCCCTATAAAATCCTTGTAAGGTGTCAACTACCTTTACTAAGTTATGGAAGGTCTTGTGATAAGAGGACCATCTATTGAAAATTACCAAGCTCTTGGAGAATAGAATTAGTGGGGTGGACTATGGGGTTTCAATTCCCAAAACCACAATACATCCTTGTGTTATTTTTTATTATTTATTTCCACTGCTTGCTCAAATTTAAGATAGAAGAAAAATATCATTTCATTTTAAGAAGGAAGTTTTTATATTTTCATGATTTTTAAAATGACACAATTCACACCCACTTGGGTCTTCATCATATCCATCCCAACATAATAATAAAAAGTATCATGGAAAACAATTTAATAATGTTCATAAACCATTTCATTAATTCCACATGGAATAACCCATTCTAATCTACAATCCAAGCATCAACACATCTGTACTCATGAGTGGTTTCTCGTTGTTATTTCAAGTAGTAAAAATGTAATTAAATCCCATGTTCCAATAAACCATTGTAACCAGCCATAATTATATATTTCAATCAGCCATTGTAATGTAATAAGAACACACACCACTATGTATACCCAACAACCATGCCAATACAATCATGCCAAATTATTTCAATGCCAAAACAATTTCGATGCCAAACACATTTCAAGAAAAAAACATCCAATTTAAATCCCATTTTACAGAAATAAAACTAAGAAACTATTTTAAAATTAATATTTTATAATCATTTATTAAAGTACTTTGTACAAAAATTCCACAGTTTCACACAAATCCACATAAAATCACTAAAGATGGTTTCTACCTTGTTTTCACTCCAATATCACAATATATTTCAATAAATTTAATAAAATTGAAAATAAAAATTCATATTATAAATAAATGAGTCTATAGTGAAACCACATACCTCATAAAATGAGGAAAAATTAGAAAAGACATGAAAAAGGGACATAGAAAGAGGTCGAAACTCCAAAACCCACCATCGACCCCACACCCAAACATCACCACTGAAAAAACTATTCATTGTTGACATCGACTACCTTATATTTATCCACAAAGTACATAGATCTAAGAAATTGAGATATAGGGAGATGTTATGTAAAACAATACTAACCACCATAAACGATGACATACCGTATGAATCTTGCTTCAACTCACCAACAGAAGCTTTATGATCACCTCCTGATTGATTGTAGAAGCCTCAAAAACTTTTTGGATTAGAAAATATCAATTTAGGGCCAGTTTAAGGAAATAATGAGGGGTAAATTCTAAATCCTAGACTTCATCATCTTTTTTGGATATTGTCTTCAAATTTTTCATGGTTAGAAACAAAGTTAAACAAAGTATGGGAAAATCTTGTGCGAGCTACTGCATCAAGGGGGGCCTTTCATGGTTGGATTACATGGTTCCCAAACCATGTGCAAACCATGATAAAGCCCATTTTCCATCTTTTCATGATTTCTACTGGGCGATTACACTGTTTGACAAAATAGTACTCTTTAATAGTGCGCATACCCAAAGCCCTCTGTCTCATTGCACACATTTTTTGGGAATATATGTTGGTTTCCACAAACCTTGTACCATCTATGCACCTTTATTAATGCCCAAAAAACATTCAAAAATGACTTAAAACCATCCCAAACATCTCCAAAACACATTACATATATATATAATAAATAAAGGGTTACTTGAACCCGAGGGGTGAAACATATACTATCTTTAATGGCATGATCAATTCATTTATTTTCTAAATATTTTAGCATTTTACCCTAAGATATTTATGTCCTGATAACTTGGTTGGATAATTCACTTAAGTCGTTATGCTTATTTTCAAATTTATTTAACTTGAATTAAAATAACATAATTTTAGTTCGTAAATTTATTCTAGTTAATTTCCGTAAATGACAAGAAAAATGTGTCATAGTTACATCATATTAATAGTTAATTTAATATATTAAAAATCACCTTTTATTCTTCAATTAAAAATAAAATATCAAATTAAAAAAATTAATTAAAAAAAAATTTAAATTCAGTTTTTTCATCTAATAAAATTTTGTAAACCTCAATCAACTTCTACAAGAAAATTTAAAAAATATTTAAAAAATCAAGATTTTCATTTCACAATTAAAAAATAGAACAGTATTAATTTCATTTTCAATATCAAGTCATGGATTTACGTTAATTAAAAAATTAATGGAATATATGAAAATCTAATATAAACAAATTTAAGAATTTAATTCCATATTGCATATTTAAAATTTTTAATACATGTTTAAAAAATCAATTTCAACTTTATTGATTTTAGATTGACCAAACAAAGAAAAATCATTGAATATATATATTTACATTTGTTGAAATTAAAAATTATTATTTTTTAAAATGTAAAAAAACATTGTTTGTCCCAATATTGCATTAAAATATTGGATAATTTCATAGAATAATAGACAAAAAATATTTAATTTTTTAGCTCACATAACTCCCACACACTTGAACTATTTCACTACTATGAGATTTTATCAATGAATTGAAATATATTAAAAAAAAATAAAATTTCCCATCTAATCAATATCTAAATTTTGAAGATAAGAAAAAAAGAAAAAAATATTTATCCATTTTTTGAGTTATCATCCTTCCCATGTGATTTCAATTCACTCCATACTTCTATATAATCATAGTTTCAATTAAAATAGTGGATCGAATTATATTTTATAGGAATAAATTTTTTAACAAGAATCACATCATTTTTCACTTTCCATTAATTCATCTCAAAATAGTGTTATATTTTTTACTTTATCGATGACATAAAATGAATGTTTTATAGTTAAATTTTACCTTTATTTATTTTGGTTCAATATTCCCCTTACGTAATGACTTCATTTTTTACATAGGAATTGTATTGGTTTTTAAAAAATATTCAAGGAATTTATGTGTAGAGAAAATTTTAAAAAATATATTTGAATATGTGTCATGCTCTTAAAATCAAAATATCAGTGCCTCATGCCTTATAGATTCATTGTGGGATTTAAATTTTATATTTAACTCAATGTTCAAAGGATTTATAACAATTTATTTTTAGTTGGCTCGCTAAGGTGTTTTTTCATAGAGGTTAGGTTTCATAGTATTATGTTAAAAAATTATAGTTACATCATGTAATAATCATAATACAATCAAAAAATCACTAACACTCCCACTCCTTTTTTTAATACATAATTTTCAATAAAAACAGTGACCAAATTACTCCAATGTTGTTTAATTTTAAAAAATTCATAACTAGTGAATTCATAAACGTAGCATGGTATTAACAAATTATATAAGGAAGAATAGAAGTTCAAGAAGTCTTTAAAATTGAAAATAGAATCCATACCAAAATATATGAAAAATATTTAAAATTATAAAAAAATAATTAATTTTTTTGGTGTTTTTGTTATATTTTATTAATTTACTTCATTATTTAAAAACAATGTACAAAATTTAACACCAGAAATTTTAAAATATAAATATCATATTGAATATCATGTATGAATTGTAAAAACAAGAATTCTACGGAATATAACTACCCAATACCTTATTATATATTTCATATTTTGAATGAATTCTATCTATGATATTAATTTCATTGAGAAAACACTAAGTTAACTTCATTTACAAGCAATAATTACTTTCTTTGATTGCATGTGATGCACATAAGATCGATTTCTACCGAATATTATTGATAATATTATTTCAAAAAAATATCTCCTAAATATTATATTTTTAATTTAGAATTGGATTAATTAAATTATGAAAATATATCGTTCAAATAAATATAATATGATTTCATTTATTACCAATTCAATTAAAATAAATATACAAAACAATGGAATATAAATCAAATGTTTTTATAAAAAATATTATTATGAATGAAAGGTATATTATCTTCATAAATTAAAATAATTAATATTATAAAAGTATCTTATTGAACTTTATATAATCAATCAAATTTTTTTACATTCATGCAATATGTTGGATAGAAAAAAGATAAGAACAATTCCAATTTCATGCATATGAAACTGTATTTGTTTAAAGGTAGTTTGGACACCTATTAAAGATGCACTTGTTTTAGAACCAAATTATGTCACATTTATAAATTTTATTTTTTATAATAAAGATTATTATTATAATCAGGAAGCAAAAATTTTCTTAGGGTGAATTTTTTGTCTTTTTCTAATAAGTTTCATTTTTATGAATAGTGAAAAATGTTGGACTTTAATTCAAAACTAAATTTCTATATAAATAATTTATACTAATAATTAAGTTTTTAAAATTATTTTAAAGAACAATTATATCCTTAACACATATATTAATACAATATAGTCTATTTAATAAATTTTTATATTTAATTTAGATATAAAAAACAATGTAAACTATTGAACATTTTCACATTAAAAAATATTATTTCTCATCCCATTAGTGGGATTAAATTCAAATATACTTTTTAAACTTATTTATTATTAACTCGGAAAAATAGATTCCATATTTATAAAAATAATAATTAAAATTTTATTATATGTTCAAATTAAAATTTTACAAATGTTATTTGGGAGTGAAGTAAAAATTATTTACAGCAATTAGGAAAAAACATGTTTAACATGGAACTAATAATTAATCATAAAGGGAAAAATAATCCATAAACTAGTTCAAAAAATATTTTTTGCAAATATATATACCCTATAAATTTTTCTATTGTGTTTTTTAAATTATTTGATCCAAATTACGAGGAATAAATGTGCGTGGAATTCTCTCTTTCAAATATTTACAAGTTTTCCACTCAACTCACTTATAAATGAACACCAACTCTCCCCCTCTCTTGAAATCATAAAAACTAATTGGATTGTCCATGACCTAACCATATAACTTCTCTAAAATCCCATTAATCATCTTAGATTCATCATCTTATTCATAAATCTAACAACGAAAGGAATTAGTGAAAACCTAAGGATAATGCCTGAAGAAGTGGTAATGATCTTCAAAAATATTTTTTATTTTATTTCATTCTCCACCTAATTATATTATATTTATATTATAATTATATAATAACATTATTATTTTAAATATATAAAGATTGATTTAATTTTAGGGTAGGACCTATGACATCACACACTTCTGTTAAATGGGTTATGAAATCAACTTTCATGTGGACAGTGGACTACCGCCACTAGAACTCATGTCGTTCTTTTTTCCATTACCAGATAGAATGGTTGGAAATAATGATATAAATACTATTTATATATTAAACTTACGATATTAATTATGTATTTTTTATTTTTTAATTACTATATAACACAAACCTTTATGCTTTCCATGTTTTGGGAATATGATAATGTTGTTCGTGTGTATAGTGGACAACCGCCTTTTGAAGTGATTTGATTCATTCACGCTTTACATGGAATGAATTAAGGATGTTTTTAATATAAATATGTGATATATATTACATAAATATGAAAATATAATGAATATATATATATATAATTTACTTTCCTTTATTCTAACTGGATAAGAAAATGGAAATAACATTCATGCACATTTACGACCTACTGTCACCATGAACGATGTATTTTAATTAATATTACTATATATTAAGGGATAATATAAATACTTCAATTATGAATATATATGATTCTTCTATCATGGTTTACATTATATATATGATTAAATTTTTATCTATAAAATAATAACAAAAAAATAACAAGTCACAACATACTCAAAAAACAAGGAAATTACCAACCGAAACAACAAAAAATATGTATTAGATCTTATAAGGGGATAATATATAACACTATAAATATTAACAAGCTTCTATTATAAGATAATAACATTATTAAAACTATAATTTTTTATTTTTAAGAGTTTCCATCCAAAAGTATGTGTAAGTTAACAGATTTCTTCTCAATTTAATTTCATTGAGGAATATTATGATTCTATGAACCTAATTTCTTTAATATTGTGTATACATTTCCCATGACATGTAATATATTTAATAATTCATTATTAATGGTATTTTGGGTTTTATGTTTAATTATTTCATCTATAGTTATTTTAATTAAGAGTTACTAAGTTGTAAATAATATCATAACTCAATTAATTTTCATTGAGTTATATCATGTTCTCATCATTGTTAATATTATAAGATTTTGTGTCTAAATATTTTTGAATATCTATTGATGTAATTATATATTTTAATGTGTATCTAATTCTACACCCATTATCTATTCACTAATTATTTCTCACTTAAAAATTATATATAGTTTATGTTTTAGTTTCATGTTCTCATTCTAATAGAGATTATTTATTCATGAATTATCAATAGAAGAATTTATATGATAATTGTTTAATAAACCATTTATTTATAATATTATATATTTATTAATAATATTTTTCAATTTATAGTACCATTTTTACTCTTTTTTATTGAAAATATTATATTAAATGTTTTTAAGAAAACCGACTTCATTTCCCTATTCGGTCGGAAACTTGTTTTACAACAATTTTTTTTTTAATTTTTTTTAATTTTTAAAATGATCAATTAAATATATTTTTATGCATTTTAGGGTTTTAAAATGTATCAAAAAGAATAATCTTGTCACCTAACAAAAAAGGCACTTTCTAACCTTTATACACTATAAAAATGAATGTTATTTTTACCTTGTATGACATATATGGAATTACCCACCATAATTTACTTGAAGTGTTAAATACAAGTTAATAGGGTTAAATTTATATAAAATTTAATTTAATGTTATTTTTAATGAAAATTATTTTTATCATGGTTTTTAAAATAAAAAGAATATTTTCCTCAATAATATTTTTAATTATATCTTTTATTTCATTAAAAAACAAACAAAATTCTTACTCTAATTCTGTATAAATTGTATTAATACCACCCTTATTCTTCATCGTTTTGGATTATGATAATCTTGAAAAGTGATAGTGTTGAAGTCCAGTTCCTTTAATCATTTTCATATTCATCAACTCCCCCATTTAGTTATTTAATTATCGTGGTCATTTAACATTAAATCTCACCTAAATATTCATATCATTGATCATTAATATGATTATTGTCAAAAACGTATACCATTATTATATACAATGTTTAATTTGAATGTTATTTTATTACCTTGTTTAATATTTATAAACCTATATCAATTAATCAATATTGATATTTGATGATAAGGAAAATTATTTATGAATTAAATCGATTATTTGATATACAAGGAATTATTTAGACCTGAAGACATGGGTGGGGCCCAATTAATGATAGCCCTGTGATGCATCGATAGTCTCATGGGATGGATCAGTCAGATAGACATAGTTAAATTGATTTTTACCCAACATTATGAAACTCACTTGAGGATTGATTGAAATGGTAAAGGTTCCATGTACCTGGGAACCATGGTATCCAGTATTTTGTCATTTCCTTCATTTAGATTTAGTAATTATAATATATGATATTTTCACTATGAAAAAATATATTTATTCTTTTAATTCTCAATTAATTGGTTAAATATCGTGATTTTTAGTTATTTACCTTTTTTATATTGATTATAACATATCCATTTATTTAAATGTCATGTGTTTTTAGTTATTTACCTTGTCTTATTAATTTGGATTTGTCTTATCATGATAGTCATGTTATTTAAATGGAATTTATTTTCATTTATCTATCTTTCCATATTGATTATTCCATATATTATCATGATAGTAAAATTATTTATCAATAAAAAAATTAGTTAGTTATCTTTCCTTATTGACTCTACATTAGCTAATAATTATAGTTAGGTTATTTAAATGGAATGTGTTTGTGTTATTTTCTATTCCATATTATGTACAGACATCCTTCTCATATTATTGAGTACATGGTATTTGTGATCAATTATTTTCTTTTCCCTATTAAATATTATAGTGGATTCATTATTTCATTCATTGTACTCAAACCTTTCTCATCATTTGATCTCACTCTAATTTGGTTTCCTTTCCCTAGGATTTCATGATGTTTAATATGACTAATATGCTGGGATACACTACATCGAATAAAGTTATTCTTGAAAAGGTAATGAAAAATATGTTTTCATTTGAGTAAACAATTGTAATATAAGACTCATTCCTATACATAGTTCACTAATACTACAAAACTTACGGGTCCTTTCAGATTCACATTCTTTTATCTCGTGAAAAAGTAATGGTAGTATACACCGAATCTGGGATATTGTGGTATGGGTCACTACAGTTTTTATCAAATGATGTTTAGTAGAAACCTTATGAACTAGATTTAGTAAAAACTTTGATTAGGGAACATAAACATACGATACACATTTATGAAAAGTATAAAATAAAATCTTAAATCTTTGGTAAGATAGATATTATATGGTTTTTCATTATAATAGATCACTATATGGATACTATAAGTGGGAATTGTTCTGGAATATATGTATCTGGGGTAATTAGTCTGAAAAGGGTGCATTGTACTTCACTCAATTTTCACCTAGTGCATGATAATTGTTCTTATTGAACACTATGTTGAAAACTCCTGGGGGATATGATCAAGATAACAAAAATTTAATTAAAATCAATTATGAATTTTATGAATAGATTATGATGATGAATGTACAAGGTTAATCCCTATATAATAGAAGGGTCTATGATGAAATAAAATAGACGAATTATTTATGTAAAAGTATTTTACCAATAATATTATTGGTTATAATAATCAATAATAATTAAAGATATATGTTATGTTTTAGAAGATATTATTTATTAATTATATTGATAAGTTATGAATACCATTCTGATTTGTGATTTCAATGTCTAAAACACCTATTTTAGTTTTATGTGATGGGATTATACCAAGATTAATAATAATTTGAATAAATTTTATGGAAATAGTGCTCATTAGTTTAGAATTTGTTTTAGTGGGAAACTTATTTGCGAAATAATTCCATTACATTTTATAGACCTGAGTTTAATGGTATTGAAATAAATTATGGTTAATACGATCCTTAATGAAATACTAATGATATTCAAAAAAATTATTAATAAGATTTATTAAATTTTTTTTATTGAAAACCATAATAAAAAGGTTATCTAATGATTAATATAATTTAGAGGATTTCTACTATATTTAATTAGAAAATTATAGGAATTATATTCATATATTTGAAAAAATGGAAAATTTATTTATAGTGACAACCCATCGCATCCAACAATGACATAGTTCTTCAACCCACAACCTCAACATGATAAGTGTTTAATGAAAACCACGGACATGTGCAATGTCCGAGTTAAAATACCACTATTTTTGTAAATTATTTGAATAATAAATATTAATGATGAATGAGTGATGTTACCATTTATGTGTAGATATTAATTTATTTAATTTGATTAAATTTATTAGAAATATTGGTTTTAGAAAATATTTAGATAGAGATGGCATGAATATTCACTCTTTTATAGATCTTATGATCTATTAAAATTGAATTTTAGTACTTCTAGAATAAAAAAAATTCATTTTGGATATTTATTTTGTAATATAAGAAATAAATTGGAAATTGATTGAAACAAAACAAAAGGATGGAAAATTAATTAACCGTAAGAAATGTCTCAAGTAATTAAGTTTCCTTATATTTATAGAGAATTAAATATTCCTCAACTATAGTAAAATTTTATTGAAACAAAATTGTTTTCCTATTATGATATTTTCTTATTATATTGTTGAAATTTTTAACATTTTTGGTTTATGATTTTATGATTGTTAAACTTCTCTTGAACATTTTATCTTTCATTCTCCCACAATAATTTGGTGTTATTTTTCTCATCAATTTTCATGTTCTAATTTCCCACCTATGATCTAATATTTAGAATCATTGTTTTATGTTTTTTAGATAACCATCAAACCTCCAAATCTATATTTTTAAGAGGTTATTTCATTTACTATTTTATAATGTGGATTTTCCATTAATTGTTTTTTAAATATTTATAACCCTTGACTATGAATATAAATTTTAAATTATGAGGATGTAATTTATTTATGGTGGGTTAAAGGTAACACCATGATATTCTAAAATGTGAATATCATATTTGGTAGAATGTTTGATTTGAATTAAAAGGATTATAATAAAATATA
Organism: Viscum album; assembly: GCA_963277665.1. Lineage (NCBI taxonomy): Eukaryota > Viridiplantae > Streptophyta > Magnoliopsida > Santalales > Viscaceae > Viscum > Viscum album. Next base: position 1,541,746,721 of record OY728145.1, on the reverse strand, counting down.
AATTATTAATACCGTAAAAAATATTTACAATGAAAAATAAATTAAAACAATGAGATATCTTTAAATAAATGAAACATTGTTTTATCTTTTATTACACTCAAAAATTACATTCTTTGAAGTTCTGTGCTACACATAAGACCATGTTTTACCAATTACTATTACTATTATTATTTTTTAAAATAAAAATTGAATCCATGAAATTAATGAGAGACTATGAATAGTATTAAATAACTTATGAAAATATATAGTTTACCAAAATATAAATTGAATTAATTTGTTTCCAATTAATAAAAATTGAAAAATAAAACCCAATTGATTATCAAATGAATGTTTTTATAAAAAACAATTTTTATGTACCAAAGTAATGTTATATTAATAAATTAAATTATTTGAAATCAGATTATGATATTAATTAATTTTCTATATTCAATCAAATGTTTATATATTAATCTAATAGTATTTATTTTCATAAAATTATTAAAATCAAATTTTATGTAGAAAAACACAATTTCTCTAAAATAAATTTTGTCACCTTTTAATGGAGAAATAGTTTTAAATCCAAATATTGAGAATTTTTTTTTAAAAAAAAATTAACTTAATTTTTTGAATTTGAAAATAATATTTATATTCGGACGAATGTTTTCTTTGAGAATTATCATTTTTTGATGAATTGTTGAAGAATGGGATTTTAATTTTATACTACATTTTCATCTAAATAATTTATTAAGAAATTTTATATTTTAAATTATTTTTAATGTAAATTTAGATCAATAATATATATATATATATATTTCCAATTGAGTTTATTAAAATAATTTTTAGATGGAATTTATTAAAAAAACAAAGAATGTTTTCAGCATTTTCACATAAAACCCTACTTTCTCATTCTGTATGTGTGATTAATTTTAAATTAAAATTTTCAATTAAATGGATTAAATTTGGAAAAAATGATTCCATATTTTAAATACTAAATATTTTTATTTTAAAATAATTTTAACTTAATTTTAAACCAAAATTATTAGTGGAAACATTTAAAATTAATATGAGTGATTAAGAGAAAACCAAGTTTACCAGAGGACTAAACATTAAACATAAGGTGCCAAATGACCTATAAAATCAGACAAACCTAATTTTCCAAACATATTTTAAAATTATATGTTATAGTGTCCAGTATGTTACATTATTTTATATAGGTTACCTGAAAAAACATGGATTTAATTCCCTATTTTAAAATTTTACATGTTTACCACTCTCCACACTTATAAGAGGCCACACCCTCAGTTTTCACCATAATATTTTTTGGTTTCTTTATGTAATAAACAAAAAATATTGAAACATTCCCTCCCCAAACACAAAATTACTTATCATGGTCAAAAAATAAACTTACTAATGTATAAGTGAAACCATAAAGAGGATACACAATGAAGATGTCATAATCATATAAAAAAAATTTATTCCCTTACCAATCAAATTAAATTATTTGTATACTGTGATTTTATAATAACGTAGTTATCAAAAATATATTGATATGTTATTATGTTATGGTTACAACCTATAACTAAACAATATGCCATCAAATGGGTTATGATATCATCGTTCGTGTGTATAGAGGATTACTGCATGACGAACTGATATAGTTCATTTTTCTATTACCATCTAGAAAGGACGGGAATAATTATAGACATACTATTTATATATTATATTTACAATAATTATTATTTTTTATTCTTATTTTATTATTATATAACAAATACATCCATGATTTTTATTGTTTTGCGAAAATGTTAATGTCGTTCATCTGTACGGTGGACTAGTGCCTAGTGAAGCAATGTGATTCATTAATGCTTTACATGGAATGTAATAAAGAATTTTCAAATAGAAATATGTTATATATATGAAATAAATATGATACTATAATTATAATATATATATTATTTACTTTTCATTCATTCAATATGACAAAAAATGGAAACAATGTCCATACATACGTGTGACCTACCGTCTTCATGAACAATGCCATTCATTTACTATCAATAAATATTATGGATTACTATAAATACATATATAGTAAATTTATATTAAATTTATATCATGTTTTAAATTCTTGAGATGATTAAAATATTGTCTATGTAATAGGAACAAAAAATAACAAGTCAAAACATACTGAAAAAACTAAGTATTTAACAACATAAACAATAAAAATAATGATATATTATTAACAAATACTTGATAAGATAATAAAATAGGATCATATATGATACTAAAAAAATCCAATATAGTATTTTATAATTAAATAAGATTATTAAATAATTATATAGGAGGTTTAAAAGTGTTCAACCAAAATAATGCGTAAGGTATATGATTTCATTGTATTTTAATTTCCATGAGGAAAATTATAATTTTATCTACATAATTAGTTTTATATGGTATATATACTGACATTGAGATGTAATATCCTGAATAATTACATTTTTCATGGTATTTTATGTTTAAATTTGAATTATTTCATCTTTGTGGATTTAAATTAAGACTTACCAAGTGGCCCAGAATATCACAACTCAATTCATTTTCCTTGGGTTATATTACATACTTGTTATTATAAATATTTTAAGATTATTTTTTTAATGAATTTACAATATCTATTAATATATTTTAAATTTTTTATGTGGTTTTATACTTGAAAAATATAATTTATTCATTAATTTATTATCACTTCAACAATATCATTTTGTTTCAGATTATTTTTTACAATATCATTCTAATAGAGATTTCTTATTCCTGAATTTACAATAAAAGATATTATTTATTTATTGTTTAATAAAAAAATAATTTTAATTTTATTTGATTATTAATAAGATTTTTCAATTAATAATATTATTTTACCACTCTTGGTATTTAAAAATTTTTATTAAATGTTTTCAAGAAAACCCAACTTTATTTCTCTCTTCCATCGTAAAACTATTTTATTTAAAACCCATTAATTATACAAATGATTTCAAATAAGTTTTTAACCTTTTAAAAATGATTTCATAAAGAATTTTTTACACATTTTGACTTTCGATCAAATTTATTGAAGGGAATCGTCTTTTCGCCTTCCAAACAATGAACTTTTCAACTCTTTTAAAACTACAACAGGAAAGTCAATTTTACCTTGTAAGATATCTTGGAAATTACCAACAATAATTTATTTTAATCATACACTGTATGTTTACTAGGTAATATTATAATATTTTTTATAAAAAATTAGCTTTCAAAGAATTTTTTATACAAATGAAAAGGATATCTTCCATAAGAATTTATTTAATGATGTTCTCTATTTCATAAATGAAAATAACGCTTATTATTGTTCCATTATCTATATATTGTATTTATACCAAAATTATTATTAATAAGGATGAATTTTTATTATTTTGACGAGGGATAGCATTGTAATTCACTACCACTAATAACATTCATAGTCATTTACTTCCCCTTGAGTTATTCAATTTTTTTATGAAAATTTAATGTTAAATTTCCCATAAATAAACATATCATTTGTCCGGATATGATTATTTCCTAAATCATATACAATTTTATAAATATTTTCTTTTCATTTAATGTTATTTTATTAAATGGGTATGTATTGATAAATATGTATCCTTTACTCAATACGTATATTTGATAATAAGGCTCATTATTATTGAATTAAATCGATAATTTGTTATATAATGAGTGCTTTGGACCTAAAGACCTCGGTGGGGCCCAGCTAATTATATCCCCTTGATGCATTGGTAGTAGCATGGGATGGATCAGATGGATCGACTTAGTCAAATTGGGTTTTACCTATTAAATTTATACTATATAGAAAAATTATCTTGATGGAAAATGGTCCATATTCTTGGGAAATAAGCTTCCAATATATATCAATTTATTTTATTTAGATGCAGTTATAGTTATCTGTGATATTTTCACTATGATAAAATATATGAATGTATTTTATTCTGACTTTACTGATCAAATTTAATGGTTTTAAGTTATATAACTATCTATATTGATGATTCCAAATTTAGTTAATTAAATGGATTTTGTTTTTAGTTATTTACATTTCTATATGTATTTTTCTATATCTTATAATGATATTCAAGTTATGTAAATGGAATTTGTTTTTGGTTATTTTCCTTTCCACACTAATTAGTTCATATCATATAATGATAGAATGGTTTTATAAATTGAACGTGGTTTTAGTTATTTACCTTCTATATTAATTCTTATTTATCTTATCAGGATAATCATGTTTTTTAAATGGTATATGTTTCAGTAATTTTATTTTACATATTATTTAAATACATGATTAAAAGTTTATTGATTATAAAGAAAATTTTATTCACTTATTTAACTTTCCATATTGATTATTATAATTGAATTGTCATTTCTTCTCTTGTACTTAACCCCTATCGAGTATTTGAACCAGCCCTTATTTTCTTCCTTTCTCCAAAATTCCATTAATTTAATAGTGACTGATATGTGAGGATACATAAGATGGAATAATTTTATTCTCAAAAAAGATAACAAAATAATTATGTTGTAATTTTATAATTAAAATTTAATTTAAGAATCAGGCATGTATATAGTTTAATAATACTACTAAACAGATCGGTACTTCGAGATTGGTTTCATTGTAACTTATTCTAAAATAATGGTAGTGGGAACCAAATAAAATCTTCTAGGATTCAGGTTTCTAGAGTTTATATCAAAGGATGTTTAGTTGAAACCTTAGAAACTATATTTATGAATAACATATAATATGGAAGGTAACCCTATACTAGAAATTGAGGATAAGTGTAGAACAACATATTAAATATTTGTTAAAATAGAGATTATGTTTTTCCCCTGGAAATAAATCCATGTTTTAATACCTCAAGTGGAATTGTTCTGGTATAGAAGTTCCAAGGGTTAATAACTCAAAAAAGGTGACATTAGTCTTTACCTGATCATCACTCGGTACAAGACAATGGACCATTCTACACACCTAGTTTGACACATAGGAGATATATGGTTTGGATAATTTTTGTTTTATTTACAAACCACAATGAATGAATAAACTAAATAATTACAAGAAATGGCCTAGTCTAAATCATCTGACCAATGAATGAACTATAACGAGAGAAAACATTTTAATTATTTGTGTAAAATTATTTTACCCATAATGTTTTAGTTATATGATTCATGAAACATATATGGACTCTATTTAATTTTAGAAACAATTATTTATTCATTAAATTGAGGAGATACGAATACCATCATGGTTTATGAGTTCAAAGTCTAAAACACATCTTATTGGATTTAATGGGATTGGATTCAACCAATAATATATATATTTTGGATGAAATTTATGGAAATACAATCCATTATTTTAGTAAATATTTTAGTGGAAACATTATTTATTTTATAATACCTTTGTATTTTATATAAATAATTTTGAATTCATTAAAAATAATAATCATTGAATAATATTATTATACATTTTAAAACATTTTATTGAAAACCTTTTTTAAAATATTAGTTAATTATTAATTTTATTTCAATGATATCCATCACATTTTAGTGGAACATTATAGAGATCATAATCAAATATTTTATAAAAATTATAACTTGAATGCAAGGTGAAAAACCATTGTATTTAGGAAGTCCATAGGGATTCAACACATAGTGGAAGGATAAAAAGGTTTTAACACAAACCACTGACCTACCAAATTTCCTTGTAAAAATTATATAGTATTTAGGAAAACTATTTGAAAAATAAATAATGATGATGAACCAGTTGTGTTACTTTTTAAGTTTATATCTTAATTTATTTAATTGGATAAAATGTATTCACTATATTTGCTTTAAAACATTTTTAGATCTTGATGGAAAAACTTTTAAATTTTTTATGGATCTTAAGATCTGTTAAAATTTAATTTTCTTGGTTCAGGCATAAAATAATTCAATTTTGGATATATATTTCCTAGAATAAGAAATTAATTTGAAATTGATTGAAAAAATTCATGAAATTGTTCTTATAAAAAATAAACATATAATTTAATTATATTTCTTAATATTCTTTGAGATTGAAAGAATTACTCAAATCTAATAAAAGTATCTTAAATAATAATTTTGTAACAGTATTGTAATTTTTTATGATATAAATTACCTTTTCACACCTATGGTTTAGGGATTTTTTATTATTAACATTATCCTGACATGTCCCCTATCATTCTCCAAAAATAATGGGTTGTTAGTTTTCTCTTCCATATCTGTATCACTCCCAGTATGAGGTATGTATCCTTTGATTATATTTTATATATTTGTTGAAAGTGAATGGGATGAGTTGAGAAGAGGTAGTGAGAGTTTGGAATGGTTTTTAATATGTTTGGAGGCTTTTCTTAGGGAGCAAAATTTGAGTACGGTTAGAGGGAAACTGTGCAGGGGGAGGCAGTAGGCTTAGCACGACATGTGCATGGTTTTCCAAACTGTTCAAGGCTACCATGCAGACCCCTTCTCTCGAGACAGTGACTTGCACACAGTTATCGCACGGTTTTTTAAACCATGCAGACTAATAGTGCGACCACTTAAAGGAAGGGTTTTTAAATTTGGTCTCCTTTGAGCATGACCTATTTCACTCCCAATCTTCTTCCACATGATCCTCACTTGGGATTTTGGGTTCTAAATTTTTAAGGTTCTATCCCACTCATTTTGGAATAAATTCAAAGGGGTTTCTTGCTATTTTGAAGGTGGTTTCTACCGGGTCAGTCTCTCCTCTTGGTTTCATTGAGTTTTCCTCTTGATATACATCTATCTCTCTCTCTGGGTTTTCTATATCTACACATTTTGTGTGTAGATATAGGGTTTTGGTTGTCTTGGGTGTTTATTTTATGACTTTTCTATGTTAGGGAAGGAGATATAGTGCGATTTCCATTGTTCGTTCACCGGATTTGAGGAGGTCTGGTTGCTTGTGGGTCGATTTTGTCAGATCCCTAAAGGTTGGAGGCTTCTTTCTCGACTCCACATAGTAGAACTGATTAGAATTCTGTCAAATTGAATGTGTGGTGTTTAATTAATTGTGATTTCTTGGTTTAACACTTGTTGGGAACCTTCTTGAGTGATAGTAGTGAAATCTAGAAAATTGGGGATTTTGAATGAGTGCTTTGGATTTTAATTTTTAAAATAGAGATTTTAAACATGGGATTTTCTAGAGTTGTGACACAAAGTTTGGATTAGTTGTTTTCAATAAAATTTAATGTTTTATTAAAGTGAAATTTCTGTATTGAAATTGGTTTATTCTTTGGTTTTCAATATATGTACAATTTTTGTAAAATGGTTTGAATTGGTTGAACACACTTGGTTTTTGAAATTATAGTTGTGCGTCTTCACGGGCATGCAATATGGATAAGGGTTTGGGGTCCCCCCATCAATAATGGAATGGATAAGGGTTAGAGCTCTCCCCATTCAAAGGGTTCATGTGGTATGGATAAGGGATATGGGTCTCCCCCATCATTAACAGGATGGATAAGGGTTATGGCTCGCTCCTGTCAATTGGTTCACTAGGGACGACTTAGTGAAAGGATGAATCACCACTCGCGAGTATAGGGAGATCAAGGTTACAGGTAGGTTTGGTTGTGTGAATGTATGGAATGAATTGGGTATATTAAATGAGTATTTACAAATTGTTTTATATCTTATTTAGTTTTTTTTGAAACAATTACTTGTTGGAAAAATTGGTTTCAAAGGCACTTTTATGCTTTTTGTTATAAATGGTTTTGGAGACTTCTTTATATTTGGTTATAAGCAGTTTTGGTAAATTGTTTTATATAAATTTTTCTAACTTTTCTATCCATGTGGCGTGAGTAGGGAAGTCATTGGGGAAAACCTACTGAGTTTTATTCCCACCCCTAGTTTGTAACTTTGGTGCTTTTACAGATGCTATCTTCTGGGATAGGGGTAAAGGTGTTGTTTCACATGTATTTAGGACCACCTTGTGGCATTTGGATTGTTCATGTGATTTTGGATCATGGAGTCATTTGTTCTTTTGAAAGTCTTTTATCATTTATCCATGGTGTATTTTAATACTTGGTTATTCTTTCGTTGTTGTATACTCTAATATGGTTTTGAGATACATGAAGATGTTGGGTTGTCATTCTTTTGTTCATTCATCCTATAGTGAATGTTTGGTTATGGATTGTAGGTTTATTGGTTTGTTTCTTTAAGGGTAAAACGTCCCCCACTCATATTTGAAACCCATATGCATTTATTTCCAGCCTTTGGCATCTTGGGGATGTCACTTAAGGCCATGTTACCCTCACCGCCTCTTGAAGCCAATGAGGTAGGGGTAAGGTGTTAAAAATGGTATCAGATTGTTCGTTCATTTCATAACAAGTATTCATCGATATTCTTTGATTTGTAGATGAAATCTCATATTTTCTATTCCTTGGGTGGGAATCATAGAAAGGAGTAGACTAGTCAGAACATGAAATGTATAGCATAAAAGGACATAGTTATCACTTTTATGCTAAACTTCTTGTTACCAAGGAATTTGGTAAATAAGAGTTTGAAAACACTTCTAGGATTTTGAAATCTCCATGTCACGGGTTTAGCCAATGAGAAAAGCATGACATTCATTATAGGGGAATGACTTCCTTCTAAGAGTGCATACATAATCTCAAGAAATGATTCTTGTTGAATTTTTTTTTTCATTTTTGATAAGTATGGAATTGGTATTCAAATGATTGATTTTGAAAAATTGAATGATTATCATAATTTGAAAATGGTTTAATTTTCAAAAGCATGTGAAGTGGTTTCAAAAATATTTGAACATGGGAAAATGGATTTTTTGGAAGACAATTTTGTGATAGTTGATGTGATATAATTTGAAATGCTAAGCCATCAGTTACTAGAGAGTGAGATTTATGGAGTTTGTTGTTGGTTTATAAAATGGCTCTCTGTAGGCATCATCGAAACCATACCGAAGAAGCTATAGAGAATGTGGTTGCAAGTGAACCATGGGTAAAACAAGAGTTGGTTTAGAGTATTGTCCTGGACTTTCATGCCGTGGATAAGGGGAACATGAGGAATGAACCAAGACATGTGGATCGTACCATCCAGTTCATGAATCTGAATCCACAAAACTTTCGAGGTGATGCTGATCCCGAGAATGAGGAGGTGTGGATTAGTAGGATGAATCATATCTTCGATTTCATTGGCACACCATCAGAGCTCAAGGTCATGTTGGTGACATATATGTTCATGGATCATGCACATCAATGGTGGGATTTAGGAGTGCAAGATAAATTGGATGACAACCTTACATTAGAGGATTTTGAAGAATTGTTCAACAAATAATTCTATCCACACACGTTCAAAATCCAGAAAATGATGGACTTCTTTGGCCAAAAACAGGAGAGCCTCTCTATCACATATTATGCAACTATGTACATGAATTTTTTCCATTTTTCACTAGAGGTTGAGGCAAGTGCATATTTGAAGGAATGTATCTTCAAATCATGGCTAAGGCAGGAAATTTGATCGAAGATTTTGGTGCTCTATATTATGGATTATAAAGAGATGGTGAATAGAGCAACTGTTACTGAACATGATATCACTAGATCGATAGGAGGAGGAATGATGTTACCTATAGGAAACGGCGGGAACTCAACCACTGGGAACAAGAGGAGAAGGGACACCTATTTCCTCGGTGAAAATGGAAATCAGAACCAGATGGTTGGAGAAGTAAACCTTCCTCCATGACACCAGAGAAAAGCAGGTTGTTTTTAATGTGGTTCGCTTCCCAACCTAAAACAATATTGTACGACACAACCCAGATCATGTCATAATTGTAACAAGACAAGACATCTTCAACACTATTTCCACAGTGATCTAATGTCAGGTGCATGAGACACTTCTCAGCTATCACGAGCATCATATGCTTTGACTGGATGAGGATAGAAGAATTAGTCTCATTAGCAGAGAAGATTTTAGCCATGGTGATTCTAGAAATACCATGACTCCTCAGCTAGGGAAACCTCAACAAGTAAATAAGGAGATCAATATAGTGAAGAAGCAATTGTATGGAGATGATCATATGATTTTCGATGATCAGTCTACACCATCTATAGTGAGAGGTACAATTCTATTGAATTATACCTTTGTGAAATTAATTTTTGATACTAGTGCATCACATTCTTCCATTGCTTCTTGTGTTGTTGTCTTGCTATGTTTAAAACCAAAAATGATTCCTTCTATTTTGAAACTGCACACACCTCTTGTTGAAAGAGTGTGTCGAGCCTTCTTGTGTAGAGAATTTTGTATCGTTGGGGGTGAGGGTGAGAAAATGTAAAATTTATCTGTGCATGATATGGATGTGTATGATGTAAACCTGGGAATAGATTGACTGGTGGCGTTTAAGGCCCACGTCGACTGTAATGCACGAATAATGGCTTTTACGACCCACGATGCCATTATACATATCTTTAGAAGAGAGAGGCATGAAAGGCAGGCTGCAATGTGTTTGTCGGCACCAGCAGTGGGAAATTGTTTTTCTCAGTTGGGGATGTTGTCATTGGAATTGGTAGATGGTATTGAGCAGAGTGTTCTTCTGATTGTGGTGGATCAGTTCATGGATGTTTTCCTTGAAAATTTCTCAGGGTTACCACCTGTAAGAGATGTGGAGTTTCTGATTTATCTCCTTATGGGGACATTTCCTATATCAATTATGTCATACCGAATTGCACCTCATGAATTGCGGGAATTGAAATTCCAGTTGGAAGAGTTATAAAACAAATGGTTTATTCGGCCTAGCACGTCTCTGTGGGTTGCGCCAGTGTTTTTTGTGAAAAAGGTGGATGGAACTTTGAGGATCTGTGTTGATTATCATAGACTTAACCATGTTACGATAAATAATAGATATCCACTTCCACAAATTTATTATTTGTTTGATGAGTTAAGTGGATCCTAGTGGTTCTACAAGATCGGCCCTAGGTTAGGATATCATCAATTGCAGGTGAGGATGGACGATATTTCAAAAATAGCTTTCAGAAATAGATATGGCCATTACGAGTATGTGGATATTCCCCTTGGTCCAAAAAATTCACCAATGGTGTTCATAGCATAGATGAATCGAATATTTTATGGACATCTAAATTCTTTTGTCGTGGTATTTTTTGATGATATACCGGTGTCATTGTGGAAAAGGGTAGAGCATGAGAGACACTTGGTGATGCATCAGGGTCAGGGTTGGGGTGCGTTCTCCTGAAAGGGAATCATGTGGTTATGCATGGCTCACAACAGTTGAGGGTTCATGAGAAGAAATACCCAACTCATGATTCGAAATTGGCAGTAGTGTTCCATGATTTGAAAATGTGGCACCATTATCTATTCAGTGAGAAATTCATGGTATATACAGATCATAACAGCTTGAAGCACATTTTCTCACAATGGGATTTGAACTTAAGGCAATGGAGGTTGATTAAATATCTCCAGATGTTTTATTTTGACTTAATGTACACACCAAGTAAGGAAAATTCGTTGGTAGATGCATTAGGTAGAAAATCATATTCTCATGTGGTGAAACAGGCATCAGACCAAGGGAAGATGATTTCTGTTATAGCTCACATGTAGTTGGAATGCGAGGACTAGGGTGATAGAGCAGTCTTCTTTCCAGTTTTGTTGATTCCAGACTTTGTTGTCCTGGTTAAAGAGGCACAAATATCTGATTCTGATTGTGTGACCTTGAGGTCTAAATTCCATGGCGGGGAGACCATTGAGGGTTGAAAATTGAATGGAGATTCAATTTTGTGTTTTTGGAATTGGATGGTTGTACCAGTTTCTTATCAGGAGGATCTTCTAAGGGTGTATCATCTTTCCAGGTGGGGTGTTTATCTGGAATTCAGATCATGTATAAAGAATATAAAGCGCAATTTTGGTGGACTGGTATGAAGAGAAGAGTGGGTAAGTTTGTTTTGAGAATCATGACTTGCCATCAGGTCAAGGTAGAACATCAGAGGACAGTTTGAATGTTGTAGTCCATACCAATACCTGTTTGGAAGTGGGAGCAAAAAGTGAAGAATTTTTTCCCAGGTCCCCCAAGAATGTTTAGAAAGAATGATTCCATTTGGGTGATAGTGGATCTGCTAATAATGTTGTCCCATTTCATTCCAATTTGTGAATCTCATACGGTGGAGGATCTGTCCAAAATCGATATCCGAGAGGTGGTAAAGAGGCATAGTGTTCCAGTTTCGATCGTATCCGTTAGAGATTCGAGGTTTACATATCATTTCTAGAAATCCTTACAGCAAACCCTTGGAGCTAAGTTGACCATGAGTATGGTGTATCACCCTCAGATAGATGGTCAATCTGAGAGGACGATACAATGTATGGAGGATATATTGTGGGCTTGTTTTAGAGATTTTGGTGGCTCGTGGGAGGAGCACTTGTCTTTGGTTGATTTCTCATACAATAATAGTTATCAAGAATCCATACATATAGCTCCATTTGAAGTGTTTTATGGGCAGCCATGTCGATCTCCACTATGCTGGGTGGAAACGAGTCAGTCCTTGATGGTTGGACCGAGCCTTTTCCAAGAGACTATGAAGAATATGAAGTTAATTAGTAAGATAATGGAGACTTCTCAGAGTCATCAGAAATTGCATGTAGATCATCATCAACGACCATTGTCGTCTGAGGTGAGTGATCATGTTTTCTTGATGATCTCTCCTAGGATGGGACATCGTCGGTTTGGGAAGCGGAGAAAGTTTTCTCCAAGGTATGTTGGACCTTTTGAGATTCTGGAGCAGGTTGGTGAGGTGGATTATAATTTTCATTTGCTTCCTAGGTTTAGTGTGCTGCACAATGTGTTTCATGTGTCATACTGGGAAAAGTATCAGCTGGATTCAGGCCATGTTATTCGATGGGATCATGTTGAGCGAGATCTAGATGCTTCGTTGGTGCATGTTCCAGTGCGGGTTGTGGATAGGAAAGAGAAAGTGTTTTGGGGTAAAATAATCAGACTGGTTTGGGTTTTGTTGCAGCATGGCCAGATCCAAGAGGAGACTTGGGAGAGGAGGAAATAGATGGTCGATCAATGGCCTGAGCTTTTTCGACAATGAGAGGATTCATTAATTTATGAGGACAGAAAGTCCAATGGTGGGGATATTGTAGCACCCTCGGTTTGAGGTAAGTATCCTTTTTATATGTTTTTTATGTGTTTAATGTGCATGAGATGAGTTGAGAAGAGGATGATAGATTTTGGAATGGTTATAAATATGTTTGGAAGCTTTTCTTAGGAAGCACAGTTTGAGAATGGTTAGGGGTAAACCGGGTGGGTTCTCTAGGAACCCATACAGGGGAGAGGCAGTAGGCTTCGCATGTCCTACGTATGGTTTTTCAAAACATGTGAGGCAACCGTGCAGACCCCACCCCTTGAGACAGTGGCGTGTCCATGGTTAGCACACGTTTTTTCAAACCGTGCAGACAAAATGTGCGCCCACTTAAAGGAAGTTTTTTTTAAATTAGGGCTCCTTTGGGCTTGACCTATTTCACTCCCAATATTCTCCCACTAGATCCTCACTTGGGATTTTCGGTTCTAGTAGGTTAAAGGTGATATACCACTCGTTTTGGAAGCAATTCAAAGGGATTTCTTGGTGCTTAATGGTTGTTTCTCTCGGGTCAATCTCTCCTCTTTGTTTATTTGTGTTTTCCTCAGGATCTACATCTTTGTCTCTCTCGTTTTTCAATATATACACCCATTGTGTGTAGATATAGGGTTTTTGTTGCCTTGAGTTTGGATTTTAAGACTTGTGGATGTTAGGGAAGGGGATATAGAGTGATTTAAGTGGCACGTTCGCTGGATTTGAGGAGGTGTGGAAGCTTGTGGGTTGATTTCATCGGAACGCAAAAGATAGGAGGCTTTATTCTCGACTCCACTTATTAGAACTGATTGCCATACTTTCTAATTGAATGTGTGGTGTTGAATTTATTATGATTTGTTTTTTGAAAAAATTTTGGAAAAATTCTTGAGTGATGGTTGTGAAATCTGTAAAATTGCTGATTTTGAATGAGTGCTTTGGTTTTTAATTTTTAAAATATAGATTTTAAAATGGAGATTTTCTGGAGTTGTGACACATGGTTCAGATTAGATGTTTTCAATAAAATGGAATGTTTTATTTATGTGAAGTGGATATTTTAAAATAGTTTTATTCTTTAGTTTTCAATAAAAGTACAGTTTTATTGAAGTGGTTTGAATTTTTTGAACACACTTGGTTTTGGACATGATAGTTGTGTGTGTTCACGGGCATGTGGGACGGATAAGGTTTAGAGGTCTCCCCCATCATTAACAAGATGGATAAAGATTATGGCTCTCTCCCGTCAATGGTTTCATGTGGGATGGATAAGGGATAGAGGTATCCCCCATCATTAATAGGATGGATAAGGGCTATGGATCTCCCCCGTAAACTGGTTTACTAGGGACGACTTAGTGAAATGATGACTCACCACTCGTGACTATAGGGAGATCCAGGTTACATGCAGGGTTGGTCGTGTCGATGTATGGAATGAATTGGTTATGTCAATGGAATATTGAGAAATGGTTTTAATGCTTGTTTAGTTATTTTTATGAAAAAATAACTTGTTTGTAAAATTGGTTTCAGTTTCACTTGTATGCTTTTGGTTATGAATTTTTTTGGAAACTTGTTTACATTTGGTTACAAACTGTTTTGGTAAATTGTTTTATATAAACAGTTTTATATAAATGTCAACAACTTTTCTATCCTAGTGGAGTGAGCAGGGAAGTCATTGGGGAAAACCAACTATGTTCTAAACTCACCCCTAATTTGGAACTTTGGTGCATTTGCAGATGCTATCTTACATGATTTGTGCAAAGGTGTTGTTTCACACGTATTTAGCACCACCTCCTGATGTTTAGGTTGTTCAATGAATGTAGGGGATGGAGTCTTGTGGTATCTTGAGATTATTGTATCATTTATCCATTGTATACTTTGATAAATGGTTATTCATCCTTTGTTTCATACTCTAATATGGTTTTGAGATACATGAAGATGTGGGGTGGTCTTTCATTTGTTCATGCATCGTTAGTGAATTTTGGATTATGTTTTGTAGGTTTATTGGTTTATTTCATGAAGGGTAAATTGTCCCACACTTGTATTTGAAAACCTTTGGCATTTATTTCTAGGCTTTGGCATCTTGGGGATGTCTGTTAAGGCCACGTAACCCTCAATTCCTCCTCAAGCCAATGAGGTAGGGGCGGGGTGTTACAATACCCATGCTTTAGTTTCCCACTTATTTTCTCCTATATGGAAACCATTTTATTTATTATTACATTTGTCCATCATACTTATAATTCTCTCTTATTATGATGTTATTTTATTATCACTTTTACGATCTGGTTTTCTCGATAATTTTATTTCAGAATTCAAAACCCTTGAATATCAATATATAGTATAAATTTTTAGGAACAAATTTATTTAGGGTGGGGAGAATGTAACACCCAGAAAATTTTAAATATTAATATCATATTTGATTATGTTTAGGACACGAAATAGGTAATATATAAAGGAATATAACATCTAGATACCTTAAAATATATTTAGTATTTTATATAAATTCAATCTATAAAATAGCTTCCAGGGCCCACAATATTTGTTTCACTTGGGTTATACACAAAAACAACTTTCTTCGATGTCTTGTTTTACATGCAAGATCGATTTTTACCGAACACTATTTATATTATTATTTAAAATAAAAATTATCTCTTAACCATTTAATTAGTTCTTATGAATAATATTAAATAAATTATGAAAATATATCGTATAAAAGATACATATATTTACTTTTTATAAAGGTTGGGGTCGAAGCCCCATTTATTATTAAAGCAAAGCAAATACCTCTTTAACTGAGTAGAGGGAGACCCATTACATAGCCTGAAGGCCCAGTGGGCATTTATCCCATTACATGACCCGTAGGCCCATTCTATGAATAGTACTACTACAGGACCCGCGCTGCTACAGTACACTACCACCGCTACAATGACACACCGCCGCTATAGTTTCCATAATTGCTAGAGTGTCCGTTGTTGCTACAGTGTCCCCATTGCTATATTACACTATAGTACTGCTACATTACCCTGCACCCAATGGGTTTTGAACCCCCATTTTTCATGTAGAATTAAGGGGTGCTTACCACTAAGCCAAACCCCAACTACAGTATATTTACTTGATTTTTACCAACTAATTAGAAATAAAAATAAAAATCAACTTAATATAAATGAATTTTATTTATAAAAAACTATTTTTTTGCTCAAAATCTATTTTATCTTAATAAATTAAATTAATTAATATTAAATAATGATATTATAGATATTTATATATTTAATAAGATATTTTTACATTCATCTAAAATATTATATAGGAATAATAAAAGAAACAAAATCCCTTTTTATGCATAAAAAACATTATTTTTTTAATTACACTTTTGAATCCTTTTTAATGTTTTAGTTCTTTTGAAATGAATTTTGAAAATTTTGAAAATTTTATTTTAAAAAAAGAGGCATATTTTTAAAATTTTAATATAAATTTTATCTCGTGATGAATCATTGGTATTTTTTAGAGAAGTTTATATTTTTGATTAATAGTGAGTAGTACGTGATTTTATTTGATAACTACCTTTTCATATAAATAATTTATGATGTTAATTAATATTTTAAATTGGTTTTTATGTAAAATTAGATACATTATACCTAAATTCATCCAATTTTGGTCATTCTACACATTTTATATTTAATTTTGATATAAATACTGAGTAAAATTTTGAACAACCTCACTTTAAAAAACCTAATTTCGCGTCTCGTTTAGAAGATTAATTTTAAATTATCTTTTTCATCATAATTGGTTTGAATTGGGAATTTTTTTTCATATTTTGAAAAAAAATATTTTATAATTTTTAATAATTTCATATTAATTTTATTACAAAAAAGATTAGTGATATCTGATAAAATTATTTACATCGATTGAGAGGAAAACATGTTTACCATAAGACTAAACATTAATCTAAAGGAGATTAATACATATAAACTTTTCCAAAACCCATTGGATGGTCATATTTTTACATTTTAACTTCTATTATAGTGTTTGTTTAATTATTAGATCCACTATACTAGAATAAAATGTGGTTGGAATTCCATCTTTAAACAATTTACAAGTTTTCCACTCATGCCACATATAAAATGCCACCCCTATCCCCATCTCTTAACACCATTAAAATAATTTTTTCTAATTAATACCCAAATAAATTATAAAAGTTAAATCCACTCATCTTAGAGGCCTTATCTTGGGAATAAAATCCAACATGGGAATGCATTATTACTAACCTACAAAAGATACCCACAAAATACGTAATGATCTTCTAAAAGTGTTTTTATATTATTTCCTTCCACACCTCCTTAAATTATTATTATAAGATTTAAATAAAATAACATATATGTATAAAATATATTTTTATGTTCTTATGACAATTTATGATGTAAAACTAAATAAGATTCCAATAAATGGGTTACCAAAATCATCATTTGTCTGTAAAATATACTACAGCCTCACGAAATGATGTCATTCGTTTTTCTATTACAACCCAGAAAGGTTGGAAATAATTATGGACATAATATATATATATTTTATATTTTATATATAAGATTTCATTATTCATCTAAAATTATTATATAGCATATTCCTTTAGGTATTCTATTTTTTGGGAATACGATAATCTTGTTAATCTGTATGGTATATTACTATCTCGTGATGTGATGTGATTCGTTCACACTTTATATGAAATTTATTGAGAATGAGTATAATAAAAAGAAGTTATATATACAAAAAATATGATATTTTAAATATAATATAAATATATTTATCCTTATTTTTTATTTCATTCAATATGACAAGAAATTGGAATAAATGTTCACGTGTGCGTATGTACTACCCTCTCCATGAACGGTGTTTTTCATTTCATAAAAAAATATGGGTTACTATAAATAGAAATATAATGAATATATATGATATTTAAATCATGGTTTACTTCCTAGATACGATTTAATCATTAACTATGTAAGAGGAGTAGAAAATAAAATGTCAAAACATACTTAAAAAATAAGCCAATTAACTCATCAAATATTAAATAAAATAATATATTATTAACAAACTGGTGAAATGATATTAAAAGTGGATTATATATTATATTATATATATTAATCTGGTTCTTTTATTAGTTAATAACATTGTTAAATCGTAATTTTTTTATGATTGTTCAATCAATATAAAGTGTAAGGTGGGGAATTGTGTTTCAATTTCATTTCTTTGAGGCATATTCTAATGTTATGAATCCAATTACTATTATATGGTGTATATGCTGACTATGAAATGTAATATCATGAATAATTAATTATTCATGATTTTTTAAGTTTCAATTTGAATTATTTTATCGAATGGTATTTCAATTAAGAGTTACCAAGTGGTAAAGAATTTCAGAACTCAATTCATTTTCATTAGGTTATATTACTTCCTTATTACCATTAATATTATATTATTATCTCTATAATAATTTTTGACTATATATTGATTAATATACTTTTTTTATTTGGATTTATAATTGAGACACATAATCTATTAATTTATTAATTATCAATTCAATTTTATGATTATTCTAAGGGCTTATAGCACGATCACATTATAATCGAGATAATTTATTTATGAATTTCCAATAAAAGAAATTATTTGACATTTCTTAATAAACCCTTTCATTTTTTTATTTTTTTACTATTTATAAAATTTTTTATTTGATAATACCATTTTTCACTCATTAGTACATTAAATGTTTAAGTAAATGTTTTTTAGAAAACCTGACATGATGCCTCTCTTCATCGTGAAACTTGTTTTCTTCCAAAACCTTGTTTTCTAAAATTGTTTTAAGAAAAGTTACTAACCATTTAAAAATAATTCATTATATTAATTTTTACTCATTTTTTCTTTTTACCAAATGTTTCTAATGGAATATTTCTTTCGCCTTCCGAACATGGAACTTTTCTAACCTTTTTACAAAATAAATAGAATGTACTTTTTACCCTATAAAATATGTTTAGAATTAAACTATATTACAAATTTGAAGAATAATTTTTCATTTTATAATTTAATTCTTAAGGAAAATATTTTTAAAAGGTATTATCAATGAATATGATTTCTAAAATGTTTTTCAAACAAAAAAAGTTATTTTCCATTATAATGTTTTTGAATGTTTTTTTCATTTTATGATTGCTATCAACCCTTATTCATACTATAGTGGGTTTACATTGTATTTATACTATACTAGTTCTTCTATAAGATGGATTATGAGTATTTTAACCTAGGATGGTATTGATGCTCACTTCATTTAATCATTTTGTAGTCATAAACATCCCCTTTAGTTTTTCACATTTATATAATCATTTAACTTTAAATTTCACATAAATATACATATCAATTATTATGGATATTATTATTTCTGAAACATACAAAATTTTTATAAATTATGATTACTTTTGTTTTCATTTGATTAACTTGGGAACTATTGGTAAATCTATATCCTTTACTCAGTATGGATATTTGATGATAAGGCACATTATTTATGAATTTAATCGATTATTTTATATATGAGAAATGATTTTGACAAAAAGACATATATGGGGCATGGTTTATGATTTTTCCTTTCTATATCAATAGTCTCATGGGATAGATAAAATTGGATTTCCTTAGTTAAATAGGTTTCCACCCCTCAGATATAAATTATATTATGAATATATCTATTTGGTAAAGGTTGCATGTACTGAGGAAACATGGCATTAAGTATTTAATAATTTATATTATTTATATTCAATTATTATTATCCATGATAATTTCACAATAATAAAATTTATGGATGCATTTAATTTATAAAATATTGATTAAATATCATGTTTTTAGTAATTTTCATTTCCATATTTATTATTCCTTATCGAGATATTTGAATAGAAGGTGTTTTCAGTTATATTCCTTGAGATATTGATTATGCATTATCTTATCTTGATAGTAATTTTATTTAAATGATTTTTTTTTTCTAATTATTTACCATTTTTTATTGATTATTCCTTATATTATCATGATAGTAATGTTATTTAAATGGAATGTGTTTTAATTTATTTACCATACCATATTGATTCTTTATTTTCTTATCTGTATAGTCAATTTATTTAAATGGAATGTGTATTAAGTATTTACCATTCCATACTATTTACAGACTTCATTTTATTTTATTGGTTACATGGAATGCTTGCTGAGGGATGGTGATAATTCTAATCTAGAATCAATATATGATGAATAGAATATTCATTATGATGTTCTTTCTCTAAATTCTAAATGAGTACCTAGTCCCAATAGATTCTCAGGTTTCTTCTACGATGCTAATTGCGATATGGTTAAATAATATATTATGGAATAAAATCAATACTTTTTCCATAGTGGTACTCTCCCTCAAGAGGCCAGTGTTACTTCTTTGTTTTTCATCTATAAAATCAAAAACTTGTCATCACTAAATCATTATAAACTAATATGCTTGTGTAAAATTCCTTTTACGGTTCTAACCACCATGATAAATAGGATCCCTTACTCACACCTTAATAGATTGATCTATAATGAATGACATGGATTTGTGAACTGTAGAATGATATTGTTGAAAATTTCATTCACCCAATAAATTATTATCAACATAAATTGAAAAAAACACAGATTAAACATCACAATAAATATGTATATAGATAAAATATATAAATAGTTCTATTGGTATTTTAATATTAGTATTCATTCATTTATGTCCTCCTCTAACCAATTGACACATATTTTATTTAGGTGTTTTAATTCTCCAGGGATTTCTTTTTCATTTATGGTAAAAACATGTTGTTACTTTAAATAATATAATTACTCAAGTCAAGGAAACCAGATGTCTCCAATGATTTGCATTCTAATGTAGGAAACTCATAATAGATTAATCAATAAGATACTTTAAGATGGTAGTGGTATACTACTTTGGTGTAGTTCTCATATTCAATTCTTATCTCATATTATGTTTGATAAGGATATGATTATTTTTTAGTGGAAGCAAGAACCCTTTTTGTGGTTCTAATGAGATCATTGAGGAATATTGTAAATGAAGTGGAAATGTTGTGAATTTTCATATTGCAGCTTGTTCATATGGGAATAGTACTCAGATAAGAGAGAAAGAGCTATGGAGTCTATATTGGGATTCAACATGAGTGGATTTCTAATGGAGTAGCTTAAAGCACTAATATCCTCTAGTTTTCTTTGTGTGCATTACTTCGACATGCTTGTGGAAAAGGTAACCAGTAGGATCACCAACCGAAAAGTCATTTTTTATCTTTTGGTAGTATAATTAATATTATTAATATTGTTTTATCCTCTATCTAAATTCAGATGTTGTATGCTACTAAAGTTCCAATCTATGATATTTCATGGTTGGAGAAAACTATAGGGGAATTTATATGGGATGCCCACATAGATGGAAAAATCTCTGGGTATCTTGGGAAAGAATACAATGTTATATGATGAAGTTATGTGCTAATGCTTGGAGTACTTTATGGGTGATGAAACATCTTTATGTGAAAATAGCATGTGATGTATTGGATGGTCAGTCCCAATGGAGATGATATTAATAAAATGGGGATATTTTTGGGACTTGGAAATAAAAATCATATAATATATAGAACACAGTACAACCCCACTTATTATTGATCAACATACATGGATCAGGGATACTTTTCCTAGGTGAGATCACTTTCTAGTATCATAACAAGGCCAATGTCTAACTTAGTTTTCTGGGATGTCCCACTCTGGACTTGACATTACGTCAATATTTTAATGACCCAAATTTCTTACATTCTATTTTTTAATGTAATTAGTGAAATGTTTTTTAATCTCACTGATATATCATTTCATAAAGAAACATGTATTTTTCAGGGTCTGATAATGGGATTATTTCCATTGATAGATTATGAGAAGGTATCATACACACCAGCTGAAAAGTACTTTTGGAGCGAGGTGATGTGGTGAATGGAAATACCTGCCATATTTAATTTTTCGGTTTGATGCATTGGGAATAATGATCTTACTATATATGATAATATCAAGCAAACAGATATTACCCTAGTATTTTGGTGTACCTTAAACAATGAACAATAGGAATAATCTATTTGACAAAAATTCTTTGCGGGGAAATGTGACAGGAGTGCATGTATTTATTTTTGAATATTACTTGGTGAGTATGTTTATGGTCACGTAGGGAATAAATTCCTCAAAATTTGGATTCAGGGTATAAGAAGTAACATAATGGAGACTAAAGGAGTAGACATAATCCTAGAGGCATAAATCGGGTTCATATAAGAAGAAATAAAAAATACCATTCTGAAGGTATTTCTAGTTTGAAGACTTCCATCATCGTTAGAATAAAGGATATGATTATCGATTTGGTTCGTCTGATCATGAACTAAGAAGATTCTACCTATTTAAAATATATCAATGCAACCTGGTTAGACATCCCTTATTGTCATATCCACATAATGGATGAGGGATCATTTGGGACACAAATAGTAGGGTCTAAAACTCAATACCAATGTTTCGTGTAGCTCAGGTGTCATGATTTGTGGTGGTTTAGTCCAAGAAAAAATAGGCTCAGTCATCATCTTCTTTGTGGCCTTATTTTTTATTCCAATCACTCTTCAAGAAGAAAAAAATTCCATTTTATTAGGCCTTTAGTTGTGCAGTTAGAGAAATATTTAATTTGATATGCTGGAAATAAAATTGAAAATATATACAAAAGTCACAGCATGGTCACTTCTATACTCCCAAAAATATAACATATCAACTTTGTAAGAGCTTTAATTTTATCAATAATTACTAGGAGATTACTCACACATGCTGTGAGGGGAATATAGTGGATGATTATCTATTTTCCAAGGATCTACTAGATGATTCTTTTACTTTCATTTCATGTTTTTTGTCGCTTCCTAAAGAATGTGTGAGCATTGTTATTGGTGTCTCTCTTGGTCTCCACTATTTCAGACTCCCATAGCCCCTATTTTTTCCCTAATATTTTAATTTAGGGGATTAATTTATTTTATTATAATTATATAAGGACAAATCCAATTTTAGGCATAAAAAGATTTATTTTCTTAAAGAGTTATTTTCTTCCATTTAAAGTCTACCTTGTTTTAAAACCAAAATTTGACAATTATAATATTTTTTGAAAAAATAAACCTCATTTAAAAATTTTTAATATAAAAAGTATCCTAGGATGTATTATTTTTATTTTTCTGAGTAGTTACAGTTGATTAATAGCAAAAATATGAAATTTTTATTAAAAACACTTCTTCTTCAAAATAATTGATAATGTTAATTTAAATTTTAAATTGGTTTTAAAGTAATATTAGATCAATTATACATCTATTTTTACAATTTATTTCATTTTAATAATTGTTTATGTAATTTAGATATAAAAGATACTAAAATTTTGACCACTTTCACTTTAAAAATACCTGCTTTTTCTTCTTGTCTACAGAATTAAATTTAAATTAATTTCTCTAATTATTTATATTATATTTTAAAAAATGTAATATATATTTTTAATCATAATATTTTTTAATTTGTAGTAATTTCAACTAAATTTGTATCCAAATTAATTAGTTAATGTTGTTAGAAATAAATACAGTGATTACAAGAAAAACAAGTTTACTAAGGGACTAAAGTTTAAATTTAATTATCCAAATGACCTGGAAGCTATTACAAACACAACTTTTACCATTTTTATGCATTATAAATTATATTATGTCATATTTTATGATAATTTATCCACTTTTCATGGAAAAAAGTGTATCTAATTCTCATTTTCAGTAATTTACATGTTTTCTGCTTGCCTGATTTATAAAATCCACCCTCTCTCCCCCCTCTCTTCAAAAAATAAAAATCAATTGGTTAGGCCAATGCCTATAAAAATAAAATTTTCAAATTCCCTCCCTTAATACTAGAGAAATTGTCTTTTGAATAAATCCAACCTATGAAGTCATTAGTGAAAACATTAGGAGGATACCCAAATAAGAGGTAATGATCTTCTAAAACCATTTTTCTATTATTTCCTTACCACCTCCTTAAATTATAACTATATAATGATTATATAATTAATATAGTAACTTATATATTCCCAGATTATTTTTATTTTAATGTTATGACCTAAAAAATTAAGCACTTCCATCAATTGGGTAATTATATGAGTGTTCATGTTTACATTAGACTACCTTCTCATGAAGTAATGTCATTCGTTTTTTCATTACCACTGAATTTTTTTGAGAATAATGATGGAAAAACTTTATATATTTTATATTTAAAATATTAATAATATATTTATTGTTATTAAATTATTATATAAAACATTCATATATGATTTCCATTTTGGGAATATGATAACATGGTTCGTTTTTACGGAAGACTATAGCCTTACGAAGTAGTGTGATTCATTCATGTTTTAGATAGAATGTATTAAGGATGATTTTAACAAATATATGTGAAATATATGTAACAAATATGATTATATACATATAATATTAATATATATATATAATTTTTGTTTTTCTACCAAGATGAAAAAAACATTGGAAACAACATTCAAGTGTATGTTCAGTCTATCATCTCTATAAACTATGTATTTCATTTCCTATCACAATATATTATTTATTTCTATAAAAATATATTTACTGAATATATATGATTTTTATATAATTTTTTATATTAGATATATGATTAAAACATGATCTATGTATGAGGTAAAAAATAACAAGTCAAAACATACTAGAAAAATAAGTCAATTAACACCTAAAACTAAAATAATGAATGATTATTAACAAAAGGGTGATAAGATATTAAAATAAATTGATATATGATATTATAAATATTAATTTTTTTATTCAATAACTTAATAAAATTCATAAAACCATTATACATTATTTTTAAAAGTGTTTAAAAAAATACCTATAAGGCAAGGTATTTAATCTCAATTTCATTTCATTATGTAATATTTTAATGTTATCCACCTAGTTACTTTAATATGGTGTATATAATTCCCTTGAAATTTAATATTAGGAATAATTAATTTTTAATGGTATTATAAGTTTCAATTTGAATTATTTCTTCTAAGGGGATTTGAATTAAGAGTTATCAGGTGTTAAATAATTTCTTAACACCATTCTTTTTCATTATGTTATATTACTTCTTTATTGTCACTAATATTCTATGATTATGTGCGTAATTAATTTTAAATATATATTTATTTATTTTAACTTGATTTATGTGTATTCATATATGAAAAACATAACAAAATTCATTTATTAATTCTCACTTCAATGTTATGATTATTTTAATGGTTTATTTCATAATGCTGTTCTAATCAAGATGATTTATTCTTGAGTTCTGAATAAAATATTTTTTTCATTGACTAATAATCAATTTATTTTTATTATTATATGTTTATTTATAATATTTTTCAACTAATTTTACCAAATCATTCTTATTTTATACTTACAAATGTTTCGTAATTTTTTTTATGAAAATCAGAAATCATTTATCTCCTTAGTTGGAAACCTGTTTATTAAAAAACCATGTTTTTAAAAAAATCAGTTTTTTATAATTTTTAAAATTAATTATTCATAAAATTTTTATCCATTTTAATTTTTTTCCAAATTTCTCAAAAGTGTCTTTCATGTCTCCTTCGGAACAAGGCACTTTTCCATCGTTTTTATCCATCAAGAGGAATAACATTTTTACCTTGTACGACATGTTTGAAATTACCCACAATAATTTATTTCCAGATTCCTATACAATTTTATGAGGTTACTTTTTATTTAATTTTTTTAAAAAAATATATTCTGAATGAAAAAAAAATTCCCAATTTTTTTCAAAATGAAAATGATATTTTCGTATAGAAATCTTAAAATATCGTTTTCCATTTAATAAAAAAACAACTATTATTCTTACTCCAAGAATATAAGTTGTACTTATGACATCCTTATTCATCCAGTAGATGGATTATGATTATTTTGACAAATTATAGTATTGAAATTGACTTCCATTAATCATTTTAATAATCATTAATTTTTCCTTGAGTTATTCAATTTTATGTGAACACTGAATAATAAATCTCCCCTAAATATCCATATCATTTGATATTTATATGATTATTCCCTAAAACATATACCATTTTTACATATTATGTCTACATTGAATGATATTTAATTTACTAAGAATATATTTTTCATGAACCATAGCTGGGGCCTATGCTGTGATTACCTCAAGCCCGCCTTCAATAGGCCAGGGGCTGGCGACTCGCACCAAAGGAGAATCCCTGATAAAAAGGGAAGTCATTTCCTTTAAACATGTATCACACAAAGTTTGTACAAAATCAGTAGAAGCAATAAGTACTAATATAGAAAAGAAATATGTTCTAAAAGAATGTGGTCCAGTATACAAACCCAACTGAACAACAAGTAAAAGTACACGTAAAAAGGATAAACAGCTCCTGGATCATCCACTGGGAAATCCTACCTGAAGGGTAGGTACAAATCTCGAACAAATCATCCCTGAGGTACGTCACGTCTAGTCCAGATTCAAGCAACCTCTTGGCCATCACCCTCAGCCTCGATCACTGCTAACTGTCATCTGTACAGAACACAAAAAAGTGCGGGTGAAGCCCATGTAGGGGTGAGTATTACAATACTCATTCGGGGACCCCGAGACCCCCGAAGGTCTCCCAGAATCCACTAAGGATATACCACAGTAGTAAGATACAATCATAAAGTATCAACCATCTTTATGTAGGTATATGACCATACATATACCTAAGATACCAATCAAAATCTGTCTCTAACTATTGAGCCCAACCACATTTTGTTCCATAAGTGTAGAAACACTCCACAAAGACACTACAACACAAGGTGAATCACATATGTAAAAATCACAAAAGAAATATATGTTGGCTTCACCAAAACATAACCACTAAGAAACATCAACGAAGGAACATCCACCCTTACTAAGGTATATTCCCATACATATATATAAGTCACCAAGAGTACACATCTCAATCATGAGGTGAACACAAAGGTAATGACTCAACTCGCACCAGGTATACACAACATAAAGAGAGTAAGTGATGATTAGTTGTTTCCACGGAATCATCATTCACTATCGAACGACAGATATCTGTAGAAACCTAAAACAATAGTCTATCGAAGCTGTCAAACATTCTTGTAATCTTGATACAAAAGTCATCATTATCAAACCCACAGAGGATCTAGGTCCAATCACATCACGGTCGAACCCACATAGGATCCAGGCCAAGTCTCTTCATTATCGAACCCACGGAGGATCCAGGCCTAGTCTCTTCACTGTTGAACCCACAAAGGATCCAGGTCCTGTCTCATCACTGTTGAACCCATGGAGGATCCAAGTCCAGTCTCATCATTATCGAACCCAAGGAGGATTCTAGTCCAGTCTCGTCACTGTCGAACCCATGGAGGATCCAGGTCTAGTTTCATCACAACACGCTCGATTCCGGGAGGGTCCACTCCATGAGCCAAGTATCGATACATAAACTACCACGTAGTCTTGATTTTATGTATCCTATAGTTTTGTCTCATCATAAAAAAACCAATGCGACAGATGACACGTCAATCGGACACCCGGTCTGTGAGTTATTGGCATTTCTGTTCCAGGGGCCAGTTGGTTTTTAGGGGAAAATCGACCCAGCGATACCCCAACTGCGTCCAAAACTCAAGTGGGATATTATAAAAGAACCGTCTCGCTACAAGCCTTCCATCGCCATAGGCGGTTCATCAATCAGACACCAATAGGCCAAGGAAGGGGTGAAAAGGTGTAAACTGGGCCAATGGGTCGGGGTTCGGTCTGACCCAGTCAGACTGACCCGACACGAACCGGTCCGCGGATCTGACCTGGTTTGAGAAAATGGCCTAATCCGAGGTGACAACCTAGCCCGAAGGGGTGTCCCGGCCTGACTGGTGGTCCGGCCTTAGGGCGGCCCTGCCCGAGGTGGCCCGGCCGAAGGCGGCCCAGCCTAATGGATGGCCCGGCCCGAGGCGACCGTCACGGCCATGGGGGGCCCGGTTGAGGGCGCCCCGGCCATGGGCAGCCCGGTCGGCTCGCTGGCCTGCGTGGTCGGTGGTTGGCCCATCTGGCCGGCGGGCCACGCCGGGGGGGGGGGGGGGGGGGGTGGGTTACACCCCCTGCCTTCCGAAACAACTGGCGCATGGCATGTCGGCGTAGTAATTGCGGGACCCGAAGGGTCCCACTGGTAGCGCGCTCCATCCTCCGGCTCAGCCGGCCACCCTTCTTCCTCCACTGTGGCCCGACGGCATTGCGGTTCTGCTGGGCTCCGCACGGCGTGACGACATCATGCCCCCTCTGTCACGGACCGGCCTGGCCACGACCTCCATATCCTCTGTGCGGCGCGATACAGCTGAGCCTCTTCCATCCACCGTGGCCCTCCTAGCTGTGGTTTCTCTCCGACGTGGTGCGATGACACCACACCCATCCGGCTCCGCCGCAGCCCGACTAGACATGGCTTGGTTCATTGGTGGTGTAACGACACCACGCCCTTCTGACTGTAACAGCCCGAGATTTTATGAAAAATATTCTTTTTATTTCACTAATGTATTGTGTTGTACGCTACAGGAAAAGGATCTTGCACAACACGCATCCTTGACTTGCCTTGTATTACACGCAATCACGACCTTCCTCGATAGCGTGTGTAGTACGCAATGCCGAGTATCACTAAACAACGATATTCTATTAAAATATTATTAAAACTAGCCGTTATGAATAGTAATAACCACTTTTTGAAATTTTATAAATTTTATTTTTCAAAATGGACTTCATTTTTGGATTCGGAATACCGAAATTAGCCTAGGGTGAAATTTTTGTATTTTTCTGAAAACTTTCAATTTTTGATGAATAGTGAAACCACAAAGTGGTAGGTTAAAAACTGAATTTTGCATAAAACTTAATTTTACCTCTTCTATGAATGGAATTTCGAAAATCCGACAGACACGGTTAATATCAAGGACTAAAATGTGGTTCAATGAGATGAAAATAATTTTTGGTGAATAGTAACTTTTTACTTTTTTTTACCACGGTTAATAGTAAATAGGGTAACTAAGGGTAAATATGATATAAATATTACCCTAACACATGTCCTAATTCTATTGGACAAGTGTAATTCGACCAAAAACAAACTTAGGAATAAAATATGACCATTTAGGCCCACTTGGATTAGATTAGGACATTTATTATTAATTTATTTAAAGAAGGGTTAAAATAGTTAAAATCAAAGTTTAATAAGTAAAACATTTTTAATATGGGGTTATACATAAGCTAAATTCAATTGTAAATATTCATTAGAAAGCTAAAAAGATTTACTACATAATGGTATTTTATTTATAATTTTTAGACATTAAATAATTTAATTTATTTATGACACAATGATGATGCAGTAATTATCTTATTAATGAAATATTGACCAAATTGATGTTATAAACACAAAAATAAATGTAATTTGAGACTTTTTATGAATTCCACTAATTTTCTAGGTTACTATGATATATTAATGTTGATTTAATCAACTTGGTTCGAACATATAATTCTGTTATGACTTTCACAAAAATCATATATCAAATAGTGTCAAAATTGACACAAAACAGTTTTTAAATAAAATATTATATTATTAATTGTTATTTTATTCCTAAAAAACTAAGGTTCGGCCAAATGACTTATATAAGGATATATATATTAATAATAAACAATTTGGGGTTCGTTTGGCATGTTATAGTAAGTGTATTAACCATATAGTGAAAGAAAACAAAAAGACACGGTAAAAGTTAAATTAATTATCTTAGAGTTAAATCTAATTGATAAGGTTAAAATAATACCCTAAACTTGTCTAATTCCTATTGGTTGATAGGATTTAGACCCATCCCCACTTTATCTTCGAAATAAGACCCTTTGGAACCATTATAAACCGATTTTGACTTTAATATAAAATAATATTTTGAGATATTCCTAAGGTGCCCCTCTCCTCCCTTATAAAAAGACACCTCCTCCCCCTCCTCCTCACACCAATTTGAGCACTCAAGATCGGCCAACCCCTGACATTGTCTCCTCTCCACTTCCCTAGAATAATCCTAGAGGTCCTGGTCTTCTCCAAAGACCAATCTTAGTTCCTTAAGTGGAGGATTCAAAGAGGCGTTCCAAAGAAGAGATAATATCCATTACCGATCTTTTCAATTTCTTTCTTCTTCAACTTCTTCATCTTTAGTTGTTTCATGATAAAGTAATAACATCAGTATTACTTACATACTGATATGTTATTATAAATATGAAACAACCCTAATTCACCTTCTATCCATCCTACGGAAAAATGAAATCACCGCGCGTGCGTACGTACGGAATACAATCTCCACGCCGTGGTGTAATCTATTTTTCCACCATCACCTTACAAGGATGGGTATAATGGTATAATGAGTAACTATATATGATTATTATGAAGTAATATTGATACTGAAATAATATATATACTCCAATACAATTCCACGATCATAGGAACGATATCATCACTCGTGCGTACGTACGGAATACCGTCTCCACGATGTGATGCGACTCGTTCTACATGATCTTCATTTCATAATGATTATATAAATGAATTGAATGAATGAATATGGTATATACTACACTAATACCATTCTGTAAATGAATTATCTATAACCTAAAGATAAGAATATGAATTTATTCGACAAAACACACATAAGAACAAAAAGTTATAAAGACCCGAGTAACAAGTAACAATGAAATATTACTAACAAGAAGCTAATAATATGACCATATATGATATCATATCAATATGTATGATTCTGTAATAAGTCAATAACATTATTTAAACCATTATACAGGAGCTTTGGACACGAACAAAGCAAATCGGACCTAAGGTAAGGGAAATATCACAATCTCATTTTTATCCGAGATTGTTTATTCGTAAGTATTTACTGGGGTGTATTTTATCATCCACATCCATGTTTCATCAATATGTAATATTATTTCCATCCACCTACAATTGTTTAAATCCGTTTTTACCCTTCGGTGAGTTTTTAGTAAAGAATATGAAAGGAATCTTTTGTCGCTTTTTCGTACGAGGTGATTTTTTGACTTTTCCGACAAAAGTACGAAGAATGTTTTTTTAACGTATACGGCATGAATGGATTTTTAAAACATTATTTCCAAGAATCATACTTTACAAGTTTTCAAGTTTATTTTTAATCAACTTCTTTTAATTTAAAGTTTTATGACATGTTAAGAAAGGAAAAATGTTTTTAAAGATGAAAGGATATTTTCATCAAGAATTCATTTCAAGTGTTTTTTTTAAAACTATTTTTCCATCTAAGATGACGTTATTTGATATGTATGTTTCAAGTAAAATGTCTCTATGATTTAAATGGTTTCAGTTTTCTTATGATGAAATGATATCAATTGTTTATGGATTATGATGGCATGATGTTTAAGAATCCCATTTTATTATATGGGTTATGAAATGATGTATGATTTATGATTTTGTGGCACACATAAGAATGGTATCATTATGAGATGGGTGGGACCTATATCTCCCTCCAATGCATTGGGTAATGATTTTATATATCATGAGATAGACATGGCTGGAATGGTAGGTTATACCGGTTCAGTGAAACATGACTGAAACGAGGGTTACTCGATTCAGAAAGGGACTTTGTCCACTAAGATAGTCTTGGAAATGAGTCTTGACTAACAAGAAATGATTCTCTATGATTATGTGTGAATGCCAAAAAGTTTCATGTTTTATGTTATGATTATTGTGATTACATTTCACTGCCATGATTTACCCCATGTTATGAAATTATGATCTCTTTTGCAGGTTAAGATTTCCAAAAGTTATGTGCTTATGTATATGATGTGATTGATATTTCTTTTGTTTACCC
Source organism: Viscum album (assembly GCA_963277665.1). Taxonomy (NCBI): domain Eukaryota; kingdom Viridiplantae; phylum Streptophyta; class Magnoliopsida; order Santalales; family Viscaceae; genus Viscum; species Viscum album. The sequence continues at coordinate 1,541,714,569 of OY728145.1, read as the reverse complement.
TTACTGAGAATTTGAGCTCACCCTTTTATGTTTTCTTTTCCCCAGGATATAAAGAATGGTTTTAGGTATAAAAAAAAGAAGATCTTTATGGGAGAAGTTGAAGATCTTTCACCACGATTAGAAGATTATATTCCGAGTTTCCAAAGACACAAAACTATTACGGTCCTTGTGTGTGTGTTTTTGTTATGTACTAAGTATTCCGCAAATGTAATGTAATGTCCATGTACGTCAAGATACGGGTCTCTACAGTTGGTATCAGAGGAATGGTTTAGTCAACCTTTGGAAACTAGGATGTGAAAACGTTAGTGAGATCCCTAGAGATATTTCTACGGTATGTCTAGGGATGTTCCTAAGGTTAAGTATACGTATAGGTTATAGTACTAGAACTACGCTAATGATCATAGAATTAAACCTAAGATGTTAGATATTGAAGGTACTCCCCCTTTATTATGTTGTTTTCCCTAGCATGATTTTTTCCTCTCACACTATTTTTTTTTTGGAAAATGGCTGGAAACGAGATGATTCACGATAATGGAGGATATGACGGACAATGGAATGATATTCTTCATAATGAAATGGGATTTGGAAGTCCAAACATCATTATTATGACGAATCATCAATCTCATAATATTATCAATAAAGTAAAATTTGGTAAGTTTCCTGACTCGGCTAATAAGAGAATGATGGAGTTTCATGATGATCATAGAGGAATGAAAGTTCAATTTCCCCTATGTAAATCTTGTGGGAAGAGGAATCAAGGAGAATGTTTCAAAGGAACTAGAAGATGATTTGGGTGTGGAAAAGAAGGACCCAAAGCATGTAAATGAAAAGGAAAAGGTTCAGTTAACAACATGGATGAGGATAATGGTATTACTATGACATCAACAATGGTTAAATGTTTTAAATGTGGAATGTGCGGGCATTATGCAAACCAATTCCCTAAGGGAAAGTCTCATGAAGATAATCAGTATGGTCGTATGGGAAGTACTTATGTGGATGATGATGAAAAGACTACAAATGATATGTGAGATTAAGAATTGTTGAAGCTCGGTCAATGGTTTAAGAATGTAGTGGAATGATTACATGTTTATCATGTGTAATGTTGTATAAGTAATCTCATGGTACTGTAGAATAAAGAGACATGTAAGGATTGTTACACTGTTGTCTGATTAATGTTACCAGTATCCATGAAAGGTTATTCAGATATTTTTGGAATGTAGATGATATGCGCATAATGAATGGATAAGGAGAAAATTAAATGTTTGATAGTATTCATGATCTCATGATTGATATAAGGACTAAGTGATATCATGGTTTGAGTATATAGAATTTTGAGGATTTTGGTATGTGGAAAGAGTTAACTTTTAATAGAATTCATGTTTTCAATAAGGTTCAATGGGTATTCAAGAGAATACATTATTAAGGACTTTGAATGTTTGGAATGTGACCAACAAAACATATCTTGTGATATATGGGGATCGACGATGGTGTTAAATCTCTGGTAATCGTTTTCACTATGTTATGAGAGTGGACTGTAGTATTATGGATAAGCCTAAAGATTGGAATGGATTATGTTGGACATAAGTTAGTATTGTTTAAGGATACATGTTTTTTCGATATTATTAATGGGATGTTATAGTAATGTAGTTTTAGAAAAAGGACAACCTGCAGGACGGGCGACAGCCCATCGCTTCGGACAAGGATGTGGGAATCGAACCCACAACCGAAGTGCGACTGGCCTTTATCGCCTACCACTGACCTACAGGAAGCCCCTGTTTAGTAGAAACTAGTTTTATTATATTAAGCTGTATGATATATGAAGTATAAGTCCATTTTAGGAACAATATATGATTAATCTCACTATAGATCGACTTATGTATATAATTTTTGCTAACCTTTTGTTTGAGACAGATGGAATGACCCGTCATTCTATCACATGATCTGCTAACACTTCACAAATAACAAATTCAACTTCATTTATTTAAGAGATGAAGTTGAAATTGTTAAAGGAACGAACAACAATGAGGTTGTACCAACATAAAGTAAGTATTTATTCTAATTCAAATTCTTTAACTTTAGGGAAACGATCTTGAAAACCAAAAATGGTGTCCTAGTGATCTTATATCTGATGAATCAGATGGTACCTTAGATCCTCACAAATTTATGGCTTTGTGATTACTGGCTTTTCCATATCCATGTTCTCTACCACTCTCCATCAGAACATGATGGTTAGATTTTTCATCCATATCCATATTTTCACCTATGTGGAAACCCAGTGATTAGTTTATTTGGGTAACCGTTAGGTTTCATACTTTTGTTTTTAAAGATTGGTTTTGGTATGCCTTTTTACGATGTGGGATTCTATTAAAGAAACTTTCGAATAGTAAACCATTTATAACCCCGACGAATTTCGAGGGCGAAATTCATTTTAAGGGGGGTAGAATGTAACAGCCCGAGATTTTATGAAAAATATTCTTTTTATTTCACTAATGTCTTGTGCTGTACGCTACACGAAAAGGAGCTTGCACAACACGCATCCTTGACTTGCCTTGTATTACATGCAATCACGACCTTCCTCGATAGCGTGTGTAGTACGCAATGCAGAGTTTCACTAAACAACGATATTCTATTAAAATGTTATTAAAACTAGCCGTTATGAATAGTAATAACCACTTTTTGAAATTTTATAAATTTTATTTTTCAAAATGGACTTCATTTTTGGATTCGGAATACCAAAATTAGCCTAGGGTGAAATTTCGGTATTTTTCTGAAAACTTTCAATTTTTGATGAATAGTGAAACCACTAAGTGGTAGGTTAAAAACTGAATTTTGCATAAAATTTAATTTTACCGCTTCTGTGAATGGAATTTCGAAAATACAACAGACACGGTTAATATCAAGGACTAAAATGTGGTTCAATGAGATGAAAATAATTTTTGGTGAATAGTAACTTTTTACTTTTTTTTACCACGGTTAATAGTAAATAGGGTAACTAAGGGTAAATATGATATCAATATTACCCTAACACATGTCCTAATTCTATTGGACAAGTGTAATTCGACCAAAAACAAACTTAGGAATAAAATATGACCATTTAGGCCCACTTGGATTAGATTAGGACATTTATTATTAATTTATTTAAAGAAGGGTTAAAATAGTTAAAATCAAAGTTTAATAAGTAAATCATTTTTAATATGGGGTTATACATAAGCTAAATTCAATTGTAAATATTCATTAGAAATCTAAAAAGCTTTCCTACATAATGGTATTTTATTTATAATTTTTAGACATTAAATAATTTAATTTATTTATGACACAATGATGATGCAGTAATTATCTTATTAATGAAATATTGACATAATTGATGTTATAAACACCAAATTAAATGTAATTTGAGACTTTTTATGAATTCCACTAATTTTATAGGTTACTATGATATATTAATGTTGATTTAATCAACTTGGTTCGAACATATAATTCTGTTATTACTTTCACAAAAATCATATATCAAATAGTGTCAAAATTGACACAAAATAGTTTTTAAATCAAATATTATATTATTAATTGTTATTTTATTCATAAAAATCTAAGGTTCGGCAAAATGACTTAGATAAGGATATATATATTAATAATAAACAATTTGGGGTTCGTTTGGCTTGTTATAGTAAGTGTATTAACCATATAGTGAAAGAAAACAAAAAGAAACGGTAAAAGTTAAATTAATTAACTTAGAGTTAAATCTAATTGATAAGGTTAAAATAATACCCTAAACTTGTCTAAATCCTATTGGTTGATAGGCTTTCGACCCATACCCACTTTAGCTTCGAAATAAGACCCTTTGGAACCATTATAAACCGATTTTGACTTTAATATAAAATAATATTTTGAGATATTCCTAAGGTGCCCCTCTCCTCCCTTATAAAAGGACACCTCCTCCCTCTCCTCCTCACACCAATTTGAGCACTCAAGCTCGGCCAACCCCTGCCATTTTCTCCTCTCCACTTCCCTAGAATAATCCTAGAGGTCTTGGTCTTCTCCAAAGACCAATCTTAGTTCCTTAAGTGGAGGATTCAAAGAGGCGTTCCAAAGAAGAGGTAATATCCATTACCGATCTTTTCAATTTCTTTCTTCTTCAACTTCTTCTTCTTTAGTTGTTTCATGATAAAGTAATAACATCAGTATTACTTACATACTGATATGTTATTATATATATGAAACAAACCTAATTCACCTTCTATCCATCCTACGGAAAAATGAAATCACCGCGCGTGCGTACGTACGGAATACCGTCTCCACGCCGTGGTGTAATCTATTTTTCCACCATCACCTTACAAGGATGGGTATAATGGTGTAATGAGTAACTATATATGATTATTATGAAGTAATATTGATACTGAAATAATATATATACTCCAATACAATTCCACGATCATAGGAACGATATCATCACTCGTGCGTACGTACGGAATACCGTCTCCACGATGTGATGCGACTCGTTCTACATGATCTTCATTTCATAATGATTATATAAATGAATTGAATGAATGAATATGGTATATACTACAATAATACCATTCTGTAAATGAATTATCTATAACCTAAAGATAAGAATAAGAATTTATTCGACAAAACACGCATAAGAACAAAAAGTTATAAAGACCCGAGTAACAAGTAACAATGAAATATTACTAACAAGAAGCTAATAATATGACCATATATGATATCATATCAATATGTATGATTCTGGAATAAGTCAATAACATTATTTAAACCATTATACAGGATCTTCGGACACGAACAAAGCAAATCGGACCTAAGGTAAGGGAAATCTCACAATCTCATTTTTACCCGAGATTGTTTATTCGTAAGTATTTACTGGGGTGTATTTTATCATCCACATCCATGTTTCATCAATATGTAATATTATTTCCATGCACCTACAATTGTTTAAATCCATTTTTACCCTTCGGTGAGTTTTTAGTAAAGAATATGAAAGGAATCTTTTGTCGCTTTTTCGTACGAGGTGATTTTTTGACTTTTCCGACAAAAGTACGAAGAATGTTTTTTTTAACGTATACGGCATGAATGGATTTTTAAAACATTATTTCCAAGAATCTTACTTTACAATTTTTCAAGTTTATTTTTAATCAACTTCTTTTAATTTAATGTTTTATGACATGTTAAGAAAGGAAAAATGTTTTTAAAGAAGAAAGGATATTTTCCTCAAGAATTCATTTCAAGTGTTTTTTTTTAAACTATTTTTCCATCTAAGATGACGTTATTTGATATGTATGTTTCAAGTAAAATGTCTCTATGATTTAAATGGTTTCAGTTTTCTTATGATGAAATGATATCAATTGTTTATGGATTATGATGGCATGATGTTTAAGAATCCCATTTTATTACATGGGTTATGAAATGATGTATGATTTATGATTTTGTGGCACACATAAGAATGGTATCATTATGAGATGGGTGGGACCTATATCTCCCTCCAATGCATTGGGTAATGATTTTATATCTCATGAGATAGACATGGCTGGAATGGTAGGTTATACCGGTTCAGTGAAACAGGACTGAGACGAGGGTTACTCGATTCAGAAAGGGACTTTGTCCACTAAGATAGTCTTGGAAATTAGTCTTGACTAACAAGAAATGATTCTCTATGATTATGTGTGAATGCCACAAAGTTTCATGTTTTATGTTATGATTATTGTGATTACATTTCACTGCCATGATTTACCCCATGTTATGAAATTATGATCTCTTTTGCAGGTTAAGATTTCCAAAAGCTATGTGCTTATGTATATGATGTGATTGATATTTCTTTTGTTTACCCTTACTGAGCATTTGAGCTCACCCTTTTATGTTTTCTTTTCCCCATGATATAAAGAAAGGTTTTAGGTATAAAAAAATAAGATCTTTATGGGAGATGTTGAAGATCTTTCACCACGATTAGAAGATTATATTCCGAGTTTCCAAAGACACTAAACTATTACGGTCCTTGTGTGTGTGTTTTTGTTATGTACTAAGTATTCTGCAAATGTAATGTAATGTCCATGTACGTCAAGATACGGGTCTCTACACTGACGGTCCGACGTCCCTTACATCGTAGTCTTCTTCCACGGTCTTCCTCCATCAACAACAAAAGTACAACCAAAGGGGGATGGTCGGGCCATGTTCATGCAGTCTAAACCCTCCTAATCATCATGATATCATTTGTCCTACCAATCCATAAATGTGAATGACAATGAATAGAGGTTTAATATCATATTTAAAATTACTCAAATCCCCCTACCTTGAGTTCAGTGATCGTTGACGGAGCTGTGGTAAGGAGGACGTCTTTCCGTTGATGTCGAGAAGCATCCGAGGTAGGAGATCGAGGAAGAAGCGTCATTGGCATTCTTCATGGTCAGCTCCTTTTCCTTTCTCTCTGTCGAATACCAAAGGAGAAGTTCATCATTCTTCGGCGTTTCTTCATTGGAAGAATGAAGCTCTCCTTTCTCAAGCTTCCCAAAAGATAATGCAAACCAAATTAATAATAAAGGAAGCTCACTGTTAATACATTGGCACAAACAAACAAGGTTGTGTTTTATTAAATGAGGCCACTAATTTAATTAATGGTTGGGAATTGTTCAAATTTAAAAATTAGACAAGTTGAGGAGTTCAAATTAATGAAGAGAGTTGTCCAATTAATAATGGGGAGTTAATGGGGGTAAGAATCTCATGTAGGCCCCACTAAAATATCCTCCCAAGGGAGGTTATGTGCAGGTGGGCCCACCACAATAACCTCTCATGGGACGTTATGGGGTGGTGGCCCCGACCACTAACCTTCGCTTGGAGGTTTAAACCACCCAAAATAAAAATAAAGTTAACACTTTATTTTTATTTAAACAAATTTAATGCCCTAAAAACTAACTCCCATTTCCAATAGAACGCAACTGCGGTGAAGGTATCTTTAAGAGAATATTAGCGTTGCGAGTTCAACGGTGCCCTTGGATTTCAATTCCGAGAACCGGTTCAAAAGATATAAAATCTCACTCGTATGTTTACTAAACGTACCCAAACAAAACTTTAGAAATTGATTCCGAGCAAATCGGACCTCGGATTCTAGCGCCTAAAAAACTTTAGACTCATAGAATTCCCATGAATTTAAGAAAAAAATTCCACAGAATTTCTAGGTCATTACATTATCCCCACATTGGGTCTTTATGTCCCCATAAGCTACAACTCACACCAGGGGAACAAATGAGGGTACTTACCATGAATCTAAGCCTCTGACTCCCATGTTCTCTCCTAGAGGTTCTCGTGCTTCCAACGAACTCACACCTGAGGAATCGACCGTCCATGTAGGACTTGTTCTTGTCGATCCTTAGTCTCCTTTGGAATCTCCATGAAAGTCACCCCATCATCGATGTCCAGCTCCCCGTGGTCGATGATATGGGACGGGTCGTGCACGTATCTCCTCAGCTGATATACATGGAAGAAGTCATGAACCCGGTGCAACTGAGGAGGAAGAGCCAAGCAGTAAGCCACCTCACCTACCCTACTAAGGACTTATAAAGGTCTGATGAATGGTGGAGATAACTTGTCGCCTCAACCCAATCTCTATAGACCTCATCAAGGTGAGACCCATAGAAAGACGTGGTCGCCATCCTTGAACTCTAGAGGTCTCTATGTGCTTGATGTATCATTATTTGAATTTATGGAAATGAAACAGACCTATAGAACCCCACAGACAAGGAATTATATAGGATATATCATATCTATAAAATTTCCTATGATATCAACTTATTCTAAATAAAATTAGGGAAAAATACTTTCTCACATTATTCATTAATGAAATATTACTCAAGGTGCACCAAATATATCATACATCACCAAGAATACATGTTGTCCATGTTTTCCACAAAATATCTAAGAACACATATTAAAATACTCCTTAAAAATAATTTTATTGTCTAAGGATCAGTAAACATTCTTGAAAAATAAGAACATCCAATTACACAAATAAATGTGTATTTTTTACTAGTGGGTCTCATCCTTATAATTTCCTACATTGGATATTACCTTGGGCCTAGACCATGAGAATGTTATTCAAGGCCCCGTGATTCCTTAAATCTAATTTCATATATCATTTGTGTCCATCAAATGATTTGATCCATCTATAGAACATATATTTAAGAATACTATTGTGACACTTCTATGTTATCATCACAGTTGGGAACTAAAATGAAAATTCAGTGTAAAAGATACTCTTAGATCATTATCACATATTATTCCATGTTGAAGAACTATAATAACAGGATAAATATTTCATTAATATTTAAAATAATGAATATAGGTTTTTATAAAGTATGATATGTTGTTTCTATGACACCAACTCCAATAAACTTCCACTTACACTTGAGCCAACTACAAACAACCTTCAGTCCGCTAGATATCACACGATACTCCTTATTCTACTGAGATATGACTTTATTTTAGAATTCTATCACATTATTTATTTTAGAAAAAATAATGAAATTAAATTAAACTGCCTAAGAAAAATCCATCAAAAGGTGAGACTTTCAGAGTTTGTTCTTTATTTTTTGATGTGAACTTGTCTCTTTTTCAAGATACATTATTGTAGTATTTTCATAATAAAATGTGATAGGATATTTATTAATATGTAACACAGTAAGATCCTGGAAAAATTTAGTATCCAAATATATTCCTTCACTAAATCAGATGTTACATTATACTAATACTCCACTATATAATTAGGGAAAACTTACTTCTTTGAACTCTTCAAGCTCACTGCTCCTCCATTGATACATAAAACATATCCTAACATGGAATTCCGATAATTATTATCTATTTGAAAAATATCATCAGTATAAACCATGATGACTAGCTCCTCTTCTACTCCATCCAATGAGAACATATCATTAGTTCTTCTCAAATACTTAAAGATAACCTTAATAGTAAAACAATGTTTTTCTCATGGATATGCTTGATATCTACATATCATGATCTTTATATAATAAAAATCATGTCTAGTACATGACATATAATAAATGATTGAATCCATCAATAATGTTTATGTGATCTTACTCAATCTCACTTTCTTGTGTCATGTATAAGGACAAATTTTCTTAGAAATATTTATACCATGGGACACTCGAACTAATACCCTCTTAGATAGATCCATAATAAATATATTTATTATCTTGTCAATGTATGTACTTTGAAATTGTCAAATAATAATCTAATATCTTTCATGAATGATCTTGATTTCTAGAATATAGACGGCTTCATCTAATACCATCATAGATAAATAATTATTAACCATTATAGAAATGACTATAAAACTGGTATATCATTTACAGTAAGTAATATTTCAACATCATATACTACTATTATAATGACCACATTCCCACTAAACCAATATTATATGTATGGACCCCATTCATTCAAAATAAATAAAATTTATTTTATAGCATCATTAATTTGAATGTTTTATGAACTGAATGTTTTCTTCAATCCATAAATGGATCTCTACAACCAAAAAATATTGTTTTGCGTCAAATATATTCACAAACCCACGAGTTGTGTCATGAAGACATATTATTTTGGGTTCTCATTATGGAAGTATGTTTTCACATCCATCATTCAGAATCCAAACTCAAGGGGTGTTTTTATAGAAAGTTTAATTCTAATGGAATTAATCATGGAAACTATTGAAAAGGATTAATCATATTGAATTCTATGTTTCCTTTTAAAACTTTTATCCATTATATTTTATTTATATGAATTCAATTTACTTTTCATGTATAGTTTTCTCTTCAATACCCATTTTTAACTTACAATATTTACATTTATTGGTGCATCAACAAAATCCCAAACATTTTTTTTGAATATGTGGAATCTATTTAAGAATTCCTGGATTCTTTCCATCTTGCACCTTCTAGTCTCTTTACTTCCAATTTAAAGGATATATGTTCATTATTTTAAACCAATAACATTTCACCTTCATTGGTGAAAAGAAACCCATATCTCTCTAGTTCTATTACCTCTATTGTGATCCTAAAAATTACTTATTTTATAGGAACTACTACTTCCATGGTGATATTTGGAATCTAGACTAGTACTAACACTTGTCTATCCTGATCATTGACATCATAAAATTCAATCTTCCCCCACTACCCTTTATTAATATGTTCTCCCTCTCAAGAATGTTGGCATTTCTAGTGGAAATCACTTTATTTTTCTACGGTATATTAGAGGTAGTATCAATTTTTTATTTAGGATAGACTATATAGATATACTTTGTGGCTTAGGGTGCATTTTTGTTTCTTGAAAGACCATAAAAAATTCCTAGAAACCACATACACATGTATTTGAAAAGAATGATTTCTTTCCACTCAATAACTAAAAGGGAACCCTTTTATCCACATTAGATGGTTCTAATTTTAGTGTGTATGTTTTAGTTCATAATAGAGATCCCCAAAAAGAAAATGGAAGACCAACATGACTCACCATTGACCTTATCATGACAAACAATGTACGGTTTCTCTATTCACTAACACCATTCCACTATAATGATTATGATGGAGTGAGTAGATACATAATCACAAAATCCAATGGAAAGTGGATAAACACTTATTTAATATATTAACCACCACAATATGATAATATATTATTTATCTGTATTCATATTTGAATCCCTATATCATTTTTGAATTAAATAATTCTCTCATAGGACTCAAACTTATACCACATTAATTAGGCATATCCATATTTACCCAAGTATTTAGTAAAAGTGTAGAAATAATAATACCCACCTCACGATTCTACTAGAAATGATCCACACACATAAATTCGTACCAATCATAAAATATTTTTTCCCATTTCACCCACTCCAATGAATGGTAGTTTGGTTATTTTCCCTTGTAAACAATAATGACATATTTCATGTGGTTTGATAATAATAGATGAAAAATTACCATATTAGAAGGCCTTTGAAATATTATTCTTGATAAAATGACAAAGATGGTGATTTCATAGTCAGGTTTTATATTAGTAATGTAAACATGATTCATTATCTATTTCCAATCCATGGTTTTTTCTAATTTAAAATATAAATACCATTATTTAAATGTTTCATACCCTAACATGTATTGTATTTATAAATGAAAAAAATATTTCCAAACATGTATTGAAAACCATCTACATATAGGTAGGTTACACAAATTATCTTCTTTATTACAGTGGGTATAAAATAAAAATTTGTAAAAACTAATATCATTCTTGTTGCAAATGAATTTTTGTTGTATCTAATGGATATATCATCTAGCCTAACACCATTGGTAGCTAACAAATCCACCTCTCCTATTGAAAATTTTCAAAATATAATTCTTTCCTTAATTTTGATACATATGCAAGAACCATAAGATGTATCTAATATTTAATGTGTATATATTGAAAGATTACACTAGATACCAAATGAACGTTTAGCTTCCCATTGCTTCTATGTGTAGTTACTATTATAGTTTTTTTCCTTCCCACATGAAAAAAATTATGCTTCCTTTTCCTTTTCCTTATTCTAGATATTACACTTTTTAGATGGTATGTTCTCATGAGATTTAGAATTGTTATGAGTCTTGGGACCCCTCCCCTTATTATTCCTTTTCTTATTTAATATATGGTCTGAATGTTTGTCACTCCCCATTTCCTTCCCTACTTGGAGAATTATAGTATGTTGTTCCAAAATAAGCTATTAATTATATCTCATGTTAAAATTAACAATAAAATATGATTATGACTTGGGTTGTGTGGAAAGTATAAGATCGTTGAAGAAATCATCTAGGAACATAATCCCTAAGTTATATAAAAATTCAATGTATCTAGTAATCTTTACTACATGATTCCTAAATAATACAATACATGTAGGGTGCATTAACATGGGATACATGGAATGTGGTTTCCATGTAAAATATTACAATATAAAAAATTTACATGGGATATATGGAATTTTGTCTCCATGTTACATGTTCACTAATCATCTAGGTTGTGTAAGAAGATACAAATCACATCTATGGATAAATAACTAAAGGTTGTGTATGGATGTTAGATAGTGTGTTCTATGGTTGACTGTTTTCTACACTGGCTTGGTCAACATGAGATGTGTTGTTTAATTCACATATTCTAATAAATTCACATTCTTTAATTTAATTCCAAATTAATTTGTGGTTCCATAAACACCAGTACATAGTGAATACCTCTAGGATACATGGTGTACACTCATGTGTTGTTCGACTAGAATCCACGACACCTCTAGATGATATCTTCAAATTTATTTATTTTTTATAATTATTAAATTTTTATATATTTGTGAGAAATTAATTGTAAGAATTAATATCTCACAATTGATAATAAATAATGATTAAACTGGAATTAAATTCTAATAATAATGGTGTAAATTAATAAATTATGTTTATGTAATTATAATAGTTATACAACCACTCTAATACCACTTGTAGGTTCTAGGAATCTTGAAAGTGGAGGATGGTCCATATCAATCACATATTCTTTCTTGATCATTGATTAATCTATGATTTACATGAAATTTAATGACATGATCAATAGAAATTAATCAAATAATATATATAATAGAAAAACCACAAAAACAATGAACAAGATCATCGCATATTATTTATATTTAATTTAAGAAATTAAAGAATTTCCATGTGAAAAAAACATTCTCATTTTATTGATATGATATTGTCTCCACATTTTATCATCAATGAATTTTAAGAATCAACAATATATTCCCTCTAGCAGTGTTCCACAAGTGTTCCGTGAACCTCTGAATATCGTCATAGAAAACTATTGGTTCTATTATAGAAAATAATAATTCTTGCGTCATTCTCCTTTGATCACCCTGAGAACCACTTCAAGGGAGTGTTCTCATTGATCATTCTATAATAGAGAGTGGTGGAGGAGGATCATAACTCTCCATTAATGAGTGTTTATATAGTAAGGGAGATATCTACTGGTTTGAGAGGATTCTCTATGGATCTCATTGTTCTCGAAAAAAATTAATTAGATCACTATAAAAATATTATAGTTGTGTTTATATTCCACTAGGGTTAAAATATAATTATTTATCACCTTCCCTTATTATTTTTGTAATCCCTATAGAACTGCAAGAATATAATAATAATAATAATATTTCTTGATATCCTCTAAGACTGTGAAATAAATTAGATATTATTATTTAAAAAAATATTAAATATAAGTTATTTCTCACAACCCCATTTCACTCGTTCATACATTCTTCAAAAATAATTATCATGTCTTGAATAATGAATATTTTTTTAATAAATAAATATCCCTACATTATTCTCCCATTAATAAAACAATAATATATTCATTAAATAGAAAATAAATATTTTTAAAATATTCTTCTCAAAAATTAATCTCTCAAATAACTGGTGATGGAATATATGATATCAACAAAGAATTAATAATTATTAAACCAGATGTGGGAATAATATTTGTTCAGTTTTTAAATAATAAATTATAATATATTATTTAACTAAGATTTTGGTTAAACATAGTGTGTGAACCTCTAGGTATCTTTCTCAATGGCATTATCCAAAAAATCCCAAAGATATATTTTTGTGTCTAGAAACATGCCAAGGAACCCATATAGAAAGAAAATAATTTGAAAACAATTTAATACCTCATATGGATGCATACTATGTTATATAATCATATTTTCATGATATCTTTAAGCAAGCAGGTTGCATGCTGGTTCCATCAACATATGTGCTCTATATATATATTTTTTACTTTTCGGAAATAAAACAAGAATATAGAACATCGTGGACATGGTTTTATTTAGGTTATATCATTTACATTAAATTTATTAATATATCATCTTATATTATATAATACAAGGGATAAATCCTTTCTCTTGTTATTAAATATTGAAATAGCACTTGTGACGCACCCACAACAACCTACCATAAAGTGAATATATATAACAATGGTTTTTTTCAATACATAAATTTATGTGACTTAAAATAATAATTTATAATATTATTATATTATAATGATAAATATACATGTATCTAGATTGGAACATCCAATGACACAAATAAATTTTTATTTCCTACTGCTAGGTCTTTTTCTCATAATATCATCCTCTAGATATTATCATAGGCGTACCCCATGAGATGATACCTCAATTTCTTATGAGTCTTCTCCTATAATAGAAAATATAAATTATTTTCCCTATAATTATTTAAACCAAATACTGAAAATAAATTTAAAAATATTGTCTTGGCTCTTCTCGGTTCTCATTGCAATGAACCATAATGACATTTCTGTGAGATAGCTACCTATATGACAATATCGCATACTTTGTCAAGTAGAAGAAAAATCATGTTGTGATAAGGATGTTATTTTTATTAAAAAAAATAATATATGATATCATAAATTATACATATATTAGTTCTATATAACCAACTCCAGGATATGGTTTAGATGAAGTCTTCAATATGTGGATATTTTCTTTTGGCTTGGTTTTGGATTTGGTTCTTCAAAACTATTGATTTCACAATCGATCTCTTCATCTATAGTTCGGTTCCCAGAGTGGTCTGATCATATCATCATGACATGAATGACATATAAATATTGGTCATAGTCTATATTATAGGTTCTTCAATCCATTCTTATGAGGCCTTTAGTTTTGTGGGAATCATTATAGGGCATCTGATTTTGGTCATTACACTTTTATAGTTGAGGAGTGTTTAGACATCAGTTTATCTACTTAATTTATCATGAATATGGTTACTTTAATTAAATATAGAGTAACCCATAAATTAGTGTAATATTAATCCATGGTATTAATTGGTAGGCATGTGAGTGATGGAAAAATTTAGAAGAGGCATCGTTTGTGTGGCAATGTTCATCTTCCTATTTCCCAATGGAAAGCATCGACCTCTACTTCGATGGGATGTACCAAGGATTTTGTGGAGGCCTATGTTAGGTTATGGTAAGTTACCATGATAATTAAGATGATCCTAAAAGGTGGTTTCATGGAGGGTCACTATATCATGAATGAGGGTTGTAGGTAAAGTAGGTTTAAGGAGAAGGGAAATGCATGATCATGACCAATTATACTATTGTATGGTAGGTTTATGAGGAAAACCAATGACATAAGATATTTTTGAAAAGGGATATATAAAATATTGATGGTAAATGTAACCTAGAAATTTATTTGGGTGTGTATTAGGTATACTAACTTTTAAGGCATGCTCAGTTCATGCCTTTGCAGAATTGTTAAGCATGATCACTTCAGATTTCTCTAGAGCGATCACATTGTGGGATTGTTCACATAAGCTATAAAGCTTCTTTGAATTTCTTTTAAAACTATATTTTTTATAAAACTGTATTTTTATTTTAGGAATTTTTTCTAGTAAATATCAATAAATGTTAAATAATTGAAATCAAATCCCATCCTTCGAAGAATTAGTTCAAAATATTGCTAATCAGTTTTTTTCTTCTTCCATTAACCAAAAAAATTCATTCAAACCTGAATTAATTGCAAATGATTTTAAATTAATTTTTTTGAAATAATCAAAATTATCAAAAAATAATCATTTTCCACTAAAATGTCTAACACATTAAAAAATTAATTATTTGGATTTCTCAATTAAAATTAGACTTTTTTTAAAAATCAATTTCAGAATCAATTTAAAATAATTGATATAAATAAATTCAAAATATTGAATTATTTAATTAAAACCCCAAAGTTATTCCATTTAATAATTTAAATATTGATTTGATACTTAAAATTTTATTTTCAAAATTGGAAATAAAATTCAATTTCAATTATATTGATTCATCATTAACCTCAAAATAGATAAATTGTTGATGAAAAAAATCATCCATTGACATTAATATTTATGATTTTGAAAAAAGAACATAACAAAATATCATTTACCTATACTATTTAGATTCAAGGAGTACTAAAAATAATTCTTGACTGGTTTTCTTAGCATGGGATCCCTCCCCTCAATGATTTTAAATTGTTTTGTTGTGTATTCTCTCAGTATATATTGGTTTAAACCTACCAAAAAAATTCTTTCTTTGGGTTAATTTAATATTTTTTTCATTATATGGATAAATGTATATAGAAATATTTTTATATTTTTATCTCACATCATAGAGTGAATTATTAGTATTAATTTCAACAGTCTTAGAAACATAAAATTCATAAATTATTGAACATAAGATGGAAATTTCTATAAAATTGAGTTTAATGGATTAAATGGCGTAACATATAAAGTATTATTTTTCTCACGAATGATATATTGGTATAATTAGATATTATATAGTGTGTTACAAGTTAAATTTATTTGAAAAAATTATTAATATTTGTATTTATCATGAGGAAAGAAAAATGTTGGAAATGTAATTTTAATGAATTGTGGTGAATTAGATGTGTAAAATATATTTATGTTAGTGTGTTGAATAGTTGTTTGAAATGAAATGATTTTTGTGTATTAAGCTTGTTTCTTTATAATTTTTTCTCTTTAATGATATGTATGTTTGGATTATCGAAGTTAATTTTTGGGATTAGTGGGAAATTTTTTTATACTATATATGAAAAAGATTATTTTTCTAAATAAAACAATTCAAAATTAAATGGAATATTTTGGTAAGAGTTTATTAGAATAATATTTAATTTAATTATGGAAAATTATATTTCAATTTAAAAGGTATAATTTACAACATATTAGTGTTGTGTTATTAACCATGGTGGGTGTTGTTTTTTATTTATTGAAATTAAATGATAAATAATTAAGAGATTAAATGGGTTTAATAGTTTAAAATATTTCATAAAGTGATATTAATGAGTGTAATTAGAATTTATTTGGTGAAATTAAAGTGTGTTGGTTGTAATTTTTTTAAAAACTTTTTTTGCATGTATTGATTATAGAATGTTCCTAAAATGAATTAAAAATAATTATTTAGATGAATTTTTATGTTTACTTTCACCATGTTGACTTATAATTCTGATAAATATGGATTTTTTTATAAATGTATTTAAATATTTACATAAATACTAAGGAATCGTTTAATTATGGTTGAAATTATTTTTAAAATAGCATTTCATGAAAACTTTTTAAAACAAGGCCTTGTTTGGATAAATATAAACATGATTTTGTTGTTTTTATAAGAAATTATTTATAATCCAAGAAGGAAATGAAATATTGTATATTAATTTTTTTGGGAATTGTTTATTTATCTTATAGTCTTGTTGGTATTTTAATATGAATAAAAATAATTTTCATGAGTTTATATTTGTCTTGGATTTGAACATTTTTGAATTTTGCTTTGTTGCATTTTCTTGTGTATGATTGATGTAAAAACATATATTAAATTTTTTTTATTAATTTCTTGGTTTAGTTTCATGTCATTTTATGTGTATTGATTTTAATATGGAAACTCCGGTAGTAGGTAACACTATGATGGGTCCATAGAAAAGATCTTTTTGGGATTTCAATTTTGAAATATTGATATGTAATTTATTGTGTTGTAAAAAAAGTTATCCAATGAACTTATAATCTAATGTAGAATGAAAAAGATTGTGGTGGAAAGATTATATCATCTCATGTTTCTAAATAGTATTTTTTTGGTTTGTAATTTCTTAATCTAATGGGTATAAAATGATCAAGTTAATAATAATATTTTTTGATTGCATAAATAAATAATTAGAATCTTGTTGTTCTTTAATAGTATATAATTTTATAATAATGAAGATTATTTTATTATTTTGTTCTTTAAAAATTAAAACATAACTCATATATATAGAAATATTGAAATATGTGTGTGTATAAATATGTAGTTTTAAGAATTAATATTATTTCTAAAATAATGATAATAATGGGATGATATTAAGATTATTATTTATAATTTAATGGGTTGTGTAAAATATAAAAATAAAAATTGGGGTGTATGGTTTTTTTTGTGGGGAAATAGGAGGAAATATAAATGGAATGGGGAGGGGTTGTTTTATATTCTTTGTTCATAGTATAAAAAACTAATTTATTGACTAAAAAATTAAACCATTTTAAAAAAATATAATCAGTGGAAGGAGAATATGAATTTAATAATTCATGGGCACTAGTTAGAAGTTTTCACCCCCTCTCTGTTCCCTAAATCTCTTTTATACCACCCCCCAACCCCCACTTGAATTTCTCTATATTTTCCCTCTAATATATCCTTCGATATTTATCCAAATTATGTGAGGTCTACCGAATTGTATTTATATTGTCTTATAGAATGTATGAGAAAATGTTTTCTATAGGTTTTGAGGTATTTTTTAACAAATTTAATTAAATTTTAATTTCTTGTTTGAATTTTAATATATGTATATTCTTATGATAAAGAAATTATTGGAATAAACCCTTAGTGGTGTAATAATTCTCCATATTATTGATTCAACAAATTAAAATAGGTTTTTTATATATATATCATTAAATTTTAAACCATTATTTCTATATTATATCTATAAAATATTTTTAAAATATGAAAGGCTATATTAATTATAACAAATTATTTTTTCCAAAATTGTAATATTTATATTTTGGGTACTAGTTTAAATAAAACATGATTTACACATATTTACATGATATTTTTTTCATTTAAAAATTCACACCTAGTATTTGTTTAAATTCCCATGACTCTATTTTCAATGTAATTCCCTAGTTAAAAGTATATTTTTGTTTTCAAACTAATTTAAAATGGGTTTTTCTTTTCAAGTGAATGGTCTGATCACTCAAAATTTAATTTTTTTATCCAACAATTTTAAGGAAAAATTGAGAATCCATAGTTCATGAAGAAAAAGAAATAACCCATCCCTTTAAATTTAATTTCATCCTACCAATATCAATATCCCTAAACAGTTTCAATGAGATAGAGCTTATCATAGTGTCAGGTTCCACATTGTCTGACATTATTGTGATGTATTTATTATATGTTATTCGTAATAAAATTTTCTATGTAGGGTGTTCTAAGATGGGGTGTATTATGATTCTTATTTATTATATTTTGATATATGTTACCTTTTACTGGTCACATCTATTAAATATATCATAGCGAAAAAATATTTATTTGGTGGGATATGAAGGTTAACTTGTGGTTGTAGTTTATGATCTTCCTCTAGCTAGTGGCCCCAACTTATAATGTCTCCCTTATTAGTGTATTTTCCCATAGATCAGGATAAATAGGGTAAGCCTGAGAGTTAGGGAATTTGAATTATAGAAGGCGCTAGTTTTATAGATTGTTTTTAGTTTCATACTAAATTTTCTTTAGATCGTATAGATATTACCCTGATTAGTGATCTTCAACATATTATAAAAACTATCATCGTCCTATTTCCATGAAATTTGAATTATGATTATGTAATGTTGAGCCATCATTATTATTTTTTGTGTATGATGATTTGAGTCTATAACCTTGGGTGTTTTTCTTAAATTATAAATTCTTCCCTTGCACCATAATTATTTTAAATTATGTGGTTTGTAATGGATTAAACATTTTATCAGCGTTTCTTATACATGGTTATTTTTAATATATGGATTTAAAAAAAATACTTTATCAAATATTTTATTTTTCTTTAATAAGTTTTAAGGTTTATTTTACTTTTAAATATTTAGATCTCATGTTTTAGATAAAATGGTTTTAATATATTATAGTGTGATATAAGTTTTCAATAAAAATTAATGATAAAATTTATTAATAAAATTAAAACTATCATGTAAAGGGTTCACATTAAAAGGTTACCCTTAAGGTGAAAGGAAGACACCTATTGATATTTTCCTCTCATTCCTACAAACATTTTAGTTTTATTATAGGCTTCAGATGGATTCATTGGTTAGTCCTAGGATTCCAGTTGAAGTGTGTTAGTGGTGGTGAAAAAATTATCACATTTATTGACACGTGTATAAGGGTATTTGTGGTATTTATCTTATTTTTCGAATTTTCTTCTTCTCATTTATTATGCTGCTTTGGTGTTCTTACTCTAGTCTCTCCTGGTTTATGTTGGATCATGTATTTAGACAATATTTGGATAAATTGGAATGATTTTTTCTATATACTCTATGTTTTTTATTGTATTTCATGAGTAATCTTATATGTATGTGGATAATTTTTTAATTTATTATTAGAACTATTTAGTTTTTCTATATTTCTATTTGGATTAAAGAGTATTCATTCTAGATATTCAAGTGGATGGTCCATGTTATTCTTATTTCCTTGAGCAAAATCATTCCCACTATTAATCATTTGATGTCAAAGCACTTGTTTCGGACCTATGGAGATCATAATTTTTGTTCAGAACTTCCCACTCTTTGGGTTGGGAACTCAGATTAGGGTTTTTGTGTATCAGTTTTGGCATACATTTATTTGATGTAGCTCACACCATATTCTTTTATTGCTTGAGTATGATTGATTATTTACTATAAGACACTATTTTTTTACTTTATGGATTCAAGAATCCATATTTGATTCAAATTCTATGAAATGAATTGATGTCAAGCTTTTTGATTTACTTAATGGGGATTGGGTTTTATAAAACTGAGAGCGATTCTCTAAATGTATTTTAGATTTTATAATAAAAGAGTTTTGGATACATATTCACAATGTGATTTCAATAATGTGATACATAGTGAATATTATGATAGAATTATAAAGTCTTTTATGATGACATCTAAAAAGAGTTTGAGATATGGATAAATAAGTTATTATATATGAAATAATAAGGTAAAATGGTAACTTGAATATAATATTTTAGTGTATAATGAATATTTATGGTGATACAACCTAAATCCATATTCTTATTTTTTGTATTTTATGTAACAATATATAGTAAAAATGGTTATGTTGTAGGGTATGACATATATGTTATAAAATTAATGATTTATATATTTGAGTAGAATATTTAAAGTAATTTTAGATAAGCCTATATTTTTTACTATCATAGTGTACAACATAGGCATGACATAATTCATTCATTTTTAGATAATGATTACAATATCTTATCAATAAATGAGGTGTCCAAATGTTAGGTGTACAAATTCCTGAGATCTTTGATGTAAAAAATGTTCTCATTTATTAATCATTTTATAAGATGAAATATTGGGAGAATTATATACCCTAATGATAAAATAATTGTAACCACGTGTAATTTAAAAAAAACATTTTATAATACATGATTAAATTCTATATATTCTACTGGTGTTTCGTTGATGGGTATATAATAATGTTAATCCAATTGTGATATCTATTAAAAACAATATTAAGTATCTTATCGATTATCCAAAATATATCTTCCTCGTAATATGTTTTCTGCTCAAGATACTATATTATCATGGAAGAAATATAGGTCTTACCCAATCCATTAGGTGATTCAGATCAAAATTTTCATACCCCACAGAGGGAGGAACATATTGGTTGATCATCATAGATATTTATCAAAGCATGTGATATAATTTTAAATTAGAAAATCTCATTTAAGGTCCCATAATATTCTTTATTTATAGTTTAAAAATTGTTTTGGTTTCTAAAATCATATTGATCTTTGAATTTTGGGGCTTTTAATGACATTAACTAACTAAAACATCTATTGTTCAATTCTTAGAAGCCCATCATATATTTCCATTAATGGTTTTTGTTTTTAAAATAAGTATTATCCTTTATATTTATTGGATTCACAAAATAGTGTAAAATTTTAGTCATATATTCAAAATAAATATTATTCTTAGTGTGAAATTTATATTATGGAAGAATATAAGGGTATTTATATTGATATGTGATGAAATTTTCCATAAAATATGATTTTTTGAGAGATGATGTATCATAGTTGGGGATAAATTACTAAAAAAATATATTATAAAACCCCAAGATTTTATATTTATTCCATTTAAATAACATTGAAGTGTTTGATAAAATAATTTACACACACCCTTGATTATAAAAAAACCACAACATGTTATATACATTATAACCAATCGTTTGTTTTGATAGGTATGAACATGATTAATTACATTTTGAAATATATATAGAACTTTTTTCATGAATTTAAATGTATTAATTAATACATAATAAATAATAATGAAATTTTTATTAAAATCAATTATTGATTAAAAAATATATTCTCCAAATAAATTTATTCATGTAGAAGTTTTTCTAAATATTGGAAATGAAGATGAAATACTTTGAAGATAAAATGAGTTGTTCTACAAAAAACAGATTTTATGTCTGTGATGTGTTTTTATCTCAATAAATTAAATTTAAAAATTATTTATTAATAATGTAAATTAATTATTTTCATAATACAATCAATTAAATGTTACATTCATCTAATTATTTTTACATGGAAAGTAATGAATGTAAATTAATTTTTATAATTAAAAATGAATTTCTTGAAAAATTGTTATCGTTTTACTTTCCACACTTATTTTGAAGTTAATATATGAGAAAAATAAAATTTTAATTTGATAAAATGTTTTAAATATTTGGAATAAATATTTCCAATTTTATGAATGATAAATCATTCATTTTTTGGACATAATTAACTGTAAAAAATAATAATTATGTGTTACCATGGTTAAGGTTAAGACGAGTTAATGAAGGTGGCTAAACTCTGGAATAAGGGAAAATATCAGAATTACGCAGTTAAAGATATTATTAATTAAATTAATTTCATAATTTTATTATCATACATTCAAAATCCGGGAGTTTTTTTTGTAATTTCATGTCAAAATAAATTTAAATTCTTTTAATCTCTTATGTAATTTCATATGTATTTCTCCCCTCAATTATAAAATGACAAATCTTCTCTAGTCTTGTTCAAAAACATCATATCATAGAGATCAGAAAATACCTACACTAAAACTTCACTATATTACTAAATTTTATTCCTTATCTTCTGGTTTTTCCATTTGACCATTCTATTAATTATTAAGGTGTAAGTCAAAGGAGGCCTCTCAAAAAATCCACAATGGTTTTTTCCAACTCTTTCAAATATTATTTAATTTTATACATACTCTTAATATGTATATTCGCACTAAAATAATTTATATATTATAATAAATATACTGATCTGTTATTATGATTATGGTACAACCATTTTCCATCTCATTTCCTTCAAATGGGAAATGAATGTATCACTTTTATGTACAAGCGTACTACCACCTCTATATAGAGATAAGATTCATCTTACATAACCACATATAATGGATGGTTATAATGATAGATATAATAAATATATATAATATTTATGAAATTATTATTATTATTTTATTATAAAATATTATCTAATTTCAATACTATTTTCAGATTTTAAAATGGAATTTTCGTTCATTTATACGAACATACTGCCATCTTCATGGGTGATATATATCATTTTATATATATTCCATTAATAGTTAGTTATAAACTAATAATTAATGAATATATATGATACATATTAAATTGATAATAATATTTAAATGTTATATTATGAATATACAATAACATGTTCATACTCATTCGAATTGTCTAACATGTTTTTCCTTAAAATAGATTTACCTCCTTCATGGGTGGTGTTATAAATATTATGAAATAAATGTGTATGGAATGTTAAATAAATATGGTATTATATAATAATATGATATTAATTTCAGTATTAAAATTATTGAGATTATGGAACCATGATCCAAGTGCAATAAGTGCAACTTTTAAACCGAAAAAATACATGAAAGACGAAATACTTCTCACTCAAAAAATTATTTAAAAGAATAATTAATAACAAAAGGGTGATAATATATTTTAAGTGGATCATATTGGATATAATAAGTAATCATGTGGTTTTATTTTAAAAATATAATAAATATAAATCTACTATATAAGAGGTTAAAATCACATACAAAGAATGTTAGTCTAGAGGTAAGGGATTTATGTTCCACACTCACTTTTTATTGGGATTATTAGTGATTCAACTTATGATTATGAAATTATATAATATATCTCCAAATAATATTTTTTTATTCCCTTATTTTTTTGTTTATTTCCACATATAACATTTTTTTCATATCATTTTACACTCTCAATGTACTCAAATGTCTGAAAGAATGATTTTTATGAAGTACATAATTTATTTCTCTCTTCGGTCAGGACTTATTTTCATCCATGTCAGTATTTTCATTAAACAAATAATTTTTTTATTCAGTTTTTTAAATCCATTTTAACCCATTTATTTCTTTATTTAATGTGTTTTAAAATGAATCTTCTAGTTTTTCTCCCAATGAACTATTTTTTCCCATAGGTGTGAAAAAAATCTTTATTTTAATGTATATCAGACGAACATAATTTAGAGCCATAATGAAATATTTTTAGATTGAATAATCCTCCAAAATTTATAAATATATTTTAAAATAATATAATTTCTCAAATTTTATAGGTATTTTTTATATTTTATATAAATAAAAATTTTATTCACCATAAGAAATATTCAAGTAATTTTATAATGGCATTTTCATTTTGGAAAGCATTCATTGATATTATATATGATTTATTGGGGATATAATCCAATGATACAATCCTTATTCATTAAATTTATGTTTATTGATTTTGATTATGAAATCTTAATGAATCTTAGATTCTTTCCCAAGGGTTAAGATATGAGGAAATGATAAAAAAATTCATGATCGTATGGATTACATATAAACAGATTATGATTACGGGATGGGTGGGTCTATTATATATGTCAATTACATTGGGTAAAGATTAATTTTTTATAAGATCAAAGGGTACAGAGGATGTTAGTCCACTTCTAAAATATGGTACATGGGTGGTTATCCCAAGACAAATATTTGATTAATATATTGGATGGTAACCTTATCATATGAATTATATTATTTTTATTATCACACACTTTTTATGCCTCTCTCTGTGAAATGTTCTTATTCTCATAATAAGATCTCATAGACCATCTTATTTGATTCTTCTATGACTTTTGTATTATTAACAACAAAATAATTATTCCATGATTATGATATATATATTGTTGGGAATGATTTTAAAATGGTAATCTCATATTCTCATTGCCTTATGTTTATTTTATGATTATATATGTTCATTGATTGATATCTTCCACGTTATCCATTAATGATAATCTGAGATCACCCATTATTATGTTTATATTCTCTGGGTTATGAATAATTTCATTAATTAGCGTATATCTAGGAAATTCATATTGTGAGAAGAACATTCTGGTATATATTTACGATCATTAAAGAAATAATATTTTTATGCATCTTATATGTGAGGCACTAAAATATTAATTTTCATGGGGATTTATTATTATAAGAAGAATTAAATATTAATTTAAGATGCTGTGATATTAATGTATGTAATGTTTCGGTTGCCTCAATTGGAATTAGAGGAGGGATTAGTTATTTCTTGAAACTAGAATGAGAAATATTTATTGATAATCCTTAGTATTAACTTATGTATATTAGAACGTCATATTATATATTAAATAAAGTATTGTGCTTTCATAAAAAATGATTCCCTATCAAGATACTAGAATGTGCGTATGTGTGTGGCACATATGCACCTGGGGGTGAAAACTCTAAAATGGGTGGATTAGGTATTAACTCAATCATCACTAGTGGGCTATGAGTGGGCCTAAGATAACACACATGTCAATAAAATCATATGTGATATACTTGGGTTAATTCAAATTTTCATTCTGAACTATTCTTATGGATTTAAAAATATCATAAACATCAATGACCTAGGATTAACATATGGTGGCATATATTGAAAATAAATTGTTATGATTTAGAAATCATATGAATTATATTAACCTATTTTATTATCGATCACCCTCATTATTAATACAACCCCAATTTTTTGGATTTATTTAGTGGGTATAACCATGAGGAATGGTGTTAATGATGAATGTGATGTAAAATGAAATGATTTACCTCATTTGAAATCATTTTTATATGACATGGAATGTAAAATATTATTACAATGATTATAAAACATTATCAACCTATGAATCTTGTTGAAAATATATATAAGAAAATGGCAGATTATTGTATTTTTTAATCCTTCATAGGGAAACATCCACTTTCATTTAGTAGTTACAATGATCCAAAAATTTCTAAGCAATGGATCAATACCACAAAAAAAATATTTCCTAGGATCTTATGTTTTTACCATGAAAGGTTAATTTGGTTGTTTATTGTTTATATGTTGAATCATATCAGTGGTGTAAATTTTATCAAGAACACAAGGAAAAAGGAATATATTAACTCAATTGAGTGGTATTACTTTTGAAGGTTATTTTTTAATATGTACTTTTCTTATATTCTTCATACGAGAATTGAGAAGTAATTTATTGAGTAAAAGTAAATGGACTTTGAATCCATTAGAATATATAGGGAAAAGTTTACAATAGTTATCAGATAAGATTATCATATTATCAATCAACCTGAATATAAGATTGATTGTTTCTTTATCTGAGTAAAACCTAGTTTATAAATAGAATTATCTATAAGGGAATTTGGTAGTTATGAATAAATTTTATAATGTGATCACAAGATATAAATATAGATTAGTTATACACATCAATATCATTTTTTATGTGAAAATATATATAGAATGAAAAGTAAATTATAATAACAAACATTGTGGTGGAAATGATATGTGTCTTTATTTATTCTAGAACATTGTAACAAAATATGGAGGAAATTTTCATATGTGGACTATTAAATTCTTCATTTTAGTAAAGGATGTTCACTGAGAAATAAATTTTAATGTAATGGGAAGAAGTTATCTAATGATGTGAACAAAGAGAGATCTATATAAAATTCACCACCCACACATTTGCATTTCAAATGAAAGGAGTACCAGAATTATTCTAATCAAAGATTGAATATGAGGGATAGTTATGATGATCAAAATCAGTAACCTCTTCATCCTAATGGAAATTTCGTATAATCAATGCAGACTATGTGGTGTATAAGAATTATGTGGTGAATGTTACACTTTTAATAAACTCTAGAACAACTAATATATTATTTAATTATTTTTCTACCAACTTTTTTATATCATAATAATTTTCAAATAGATTCAATTACCATATCAATGATTAGATGTGGAGTTTGGAATAAAAATACATAATGTTATAATGATAACATATCATGTATATTATTCATATCAAATTTAATTTTATTTGAAATTTATTCCAAGAAATATTTTTATTCTCTTTCTTATAAAATTTGATATGATTTTGGGCATGGATTGACTCATTTTCTATAGATCTTCTATCAATTTCCAAGAAATTGTTGTCACATCTCATATTCTAAATAAACGTATGATTATTTATTAGTGGGGGATGAATATTAAATTACAATGGAATTTAATTCCATTTCATAGGACTTAAATCTTATTTATAAATATTGTTTATCTTATATAGTTGAGGATAAACTCAATATTGAATATATTCTGATTTTATATGTATTTGTTTTGATTTTATTCAAGAATATTTTACTAGAATTACTTTTAATCATGAATTGGGGTTTTCAATATGTATCAGACATGTTATAGAACCAATATCAATGACTTTCTGTACAGTGGACACTATTGATTTCCAAGAATTAGAGAAGTAACTCTAGGGGGGTCATGATAAGGGATTAACTCACCCAAGTGTGTCAATATAGGGTAAAACTATTATTTTTTTTAATAATAAAAATGGATCAATGAGACTATTCATTTTTCATTATAGAAATAATAATATCATGATTAATAATTAGTATCATTTTTTCCATATTAATGATTTTTAATCAATTTTGAGGATTTAAATAATTCTCAATGATTTATATTTGTTCTCGATACTATCCATTGAGATTCAAAATTGAATACAAACCTAATAAATCCTTCTATACACAGTATAGACACTAAGAATTTATAGTGATTCTACATTGTCTTACTAATTCAATGGTTATCTTCACGGATTTAATTAATAGTGTATTTATGCATTAATAAGATCAATTCATTGTACTATTTATATATTATATTCCTATATAATCTAATATCAAGAAAGAGAATAAAGATCCCTAGATAATATTATTGAATACACTTGAGTAGGGGAAACTATATACCATATTTAGTAAGTGTGAACTTTGGTTATAGAATGTTTCAATATCGGGACCTATGATCACAATTTAGGGTGTATCAGTAGATCCTTCTCAGATGGAAGTCATTGAACATTATCCCAAACCAACCATTCTGAATGAGATCCACATTTTTCTTGGAAAATATTTATATAATCAACAATTTTCGAATAAGTTATCATGTCTTACCAAACCAATCACAGTGTAGACATGGAAGGGATTCAAGTTCCTTTGGACTAATGAATATGAATAAAATTTCTAGGAGATTAAGAGATGGTTGGTTGGTGCACTTATAATTGCACTAACCTATTGTGTAAATGGGATTGTGATATATATTGATTCCTCAAATAATGTATCGATCTGTGAAATTATGAAAAATGGAATGGGGATAGATTATGTCTCTCTCCAATTAAATGGTCATGAGTATAGTTACACAATCCATGACATGAAGTTATCAATGGTAATCCTTGTAATTCAGATTTGTGACATATATAATAATAAAAAAGTACAAAAATATATACTCACCCATAATGTTTTCAACATGTACTAGAAAATATGGTTGGGGTTTTTTAAGTGTAATGGATACTCCATACATTACCACCATTGGAATGTGAAGATGGTGGTTAATGCTTTCAGTCAAATTGATCATATTATCCAATCTATAATGAAGATAAAAAAGGTCAAATATTTATTTATTTTTTAATGGATTTAATGTAAAATATTTATGGAAGTAGATAATTATTTTCTTTCAAACAATGTTTCCAACCATTCATCTATGTTAATATTAATGGGGCATTTATAGGAGATGAAAACTCTACAAAATAATGTGAGTAATATTCCTAAGTTAAACCCTAATTTTGATAGAATCATAAGGTTTAGAAATAAATTATATTTCAATAATATACAATTAATGAGTACCTATTCATTGGACATATCTCATATATCATAATTCTCATTTTATCGTAGATGTGTAAAGATGTATAGAGTCTATAAGTACTATTTTTAGTGGGGTATCTTAATGATAGATATTTTGGAATATGTATATCATTGAATTTCACAACAAAAATTGAAGACTGAGTGGAAGAACACTGAGGGGAAATTAAAACCATAACCCATCGTTATTCATAAATTAGAAAATGTAACTAGGGATTTAATCATAATATTCTTCAAGTCCACTAAAGGGAATAATATTATTTGGGTTGTAATTTATCACCTTTTGATGTTTGAACATTTCATTGCTGCAATATAAAATTTTCCCATAAACTGACTATCCATATATACATTAATTGAGTATTAAGGTTTCATGGAGTACCATATTCTATTGTATGTTTTTGTGATCTATGTTTTACCTAGATGTTTCGGATATGTCTTTGAAATGCACGGACGATTGTCTCTTATCGACTGGTCAAAGTTCTTGTGCTCTGCTAATGTGTATAGTAGCACTCGGGTCGAATCTTCGGCGATGATACTTTGTAATAGTCATTTGTTTTTAGTTAATTGTATTCTGATTGGGGGGTTTGTTTGCATAGATTATGAAATAATTTATGGATGATGTTTGATTTACCAAATTGAAAAATATTGGGGTGAGTTCATTATTATAGAGTTAAGCTTGTGATATCCTTGAGTTTTGTTTTATATTGCATTTAAATTAACACCCACTTCACAAGTTGACATCGATTGGAGTTCCCAAGTGTTAAGCCTTTAATCCAAGACTTAACATTACTTAGGGTTCTAATCTCAATCAGTTCTTGATTGTGGAAGTGTATTTATGGTTCCAATAATCCATGGAAACCACACTTTGAACATAATATGTCAATAATCCATGACATGTTAAGTCCAACATACACAATGTTAAATTAAAGAATACTCATCGAGAAAAACCTCTCAATCACTTAACATCCCTAAATTATAACTCACCCCAATAAGATATTTACTCATCCATTTAAATTATTAGTAATATGGTCTATTATTTTTACGGTGATGAATTACAAAGAGAATAAAAAGAAAGGGATAAGAAAAGAGTTGTGCGCCGAACACACACACGAACGATGATGAGAGTAAAAAACCGGACTTTTTATTGAATAATAAAGTAAAAGAAGATGATGGATTTTAGATTGATTTAAACTAAAATAAGAACATTAATACTTAACTACATAAGGTGGATGAGAATAATAAATTAAGAAGAAGAAAATTGCATTAAAACAGAATTACAAAGACAAACACTTGCAGAATTACAATGAAGAAAAATGAAAAAGTAAATGAAAACAAATAGAGGAGTAAGGGAATATCAAGTAAAAAATTGAGTTTGTAAGATCCTCCCAAGCCTTTGTAAGGGCCTTGGTACTGCCAATCGATCCTCTTTTGCTCTAAAATTCCAACCCTTTTCAAAGGAGAGGAGGGGAGAGTTTTTATATACCAAGGAGTGGACTGTTTGCATTCCCAATCTGTCCCTCCACTTGCATGACAAATTTGGATATTCAGATAGTAGAATCTCCAAATATCTCCTTCAAAGTTGTTTATAATGAAGTTTTCTGACTACTGTCAAAATTTGGAGGCATTTGGACAAGTGGATCCAAAGTTATGGTGGTTTTATAAAACAAAGGTAAACTGTCCATTTCTATCAATGCTTTTTCAATGGCCAAAATGTGAAAGGGTTTTTGAATATGAAGATTCCTTCAAATCCGAATGGTTCTTTCAAAAAAGTCGGCCGAATATATCTCCTATTTCACACTGGAAAATATCAGATCTATTTGATGCTTACATCATGAGATATGTCATGAATACTATACCGATTTTATTTCTCGTCCATAATTGTGGGCTGGACTTCAAATCTTCATTTGGGCCCCTTGTACGTAGATTTGGGCCTTGAAATTTCAATCAAAGATGACACATAATGTCCCCCGAATTATGGTGGAGAGTTAATTTTTTTGGAATTCTGGATTGAGCCCAGTAAATTAATCTTCAAGGCTGTTCCAGTTTGTTCACAGATTCTTTGGTCTTATTTGTGAGGACCATATGACCCTTAAAATGGAATAATTGGCTCATGGTACCTTCTAAGGAAATGTTTTATATTAAAAGGATAATCATACAAAACAAGAAACACACAATTTGGATCATTATAGTGATACTTATTATTAAAACATTAAAATGACTCAATTGGACTACTTCTAAAAATGCTCAAAAATTATACTTAATATTAAAACATTAATATTTCACACAAATTATGAAAATTTCATATAAAATTAGTAAATTGGGAATATAATAAGTCATAAAAATATTAATAACATCAAATCCCCCACAATTAGTTTTGTTCATGTCCCCATGTGCAACAAATATAAAAACATGACAAAATCATTTTTACTCACCAACAGATATTAAAATTTTGTTATCTCCAATCAGGGGAGGTTTAGACTATTTCACTCATCCATTTTGAATTCCACCTAAAGTTGTTACAGAAACAATGTTCCAAAACTAATTCATTTTTTCATGCTCAAATTTAGAAATGGAAAATGTGGACACTCAAAACTCACACCTCTCAAGATGATAAAATTCATTTGTGGAGGTTTACTCATTCACCAACCAAAAGTAAAAAACTTAGAGTTTGAAAAGAGATCTAAGCTTCCAATCCCTATCCAAAGTGAAAAAGAATCAAGAGGTCTTTTAAAGTGGTTTTTCTGTGTCTATGGGACGGTAGGAATATAACTTCCAAGAGGGAGAAGAATAGGGTTAAAATACCAGCATAGAAAAAGCAATGCACATTTTTTTGAAATAAAACATGGAAGGAAATGAAAAAACATATTTACAAGGGAATGATTGTGTGAAAGAAGACACAATAGAGGAAGAAAATATGAAGGTAATGAGAAGATGGAATATTTACAAAACAAAAAACATCTCTCAATAAGAATATAATGCAAATGTTCTTTTTTTCTTTGTTTTTTCAATGTTGAACTTGGAAAAGATCTCACACTCATAAACCAACCCATTATTGATCTCCTAACGACTCTAATTGTAATAGTTATAACAAGACCAAAGGTTGAGGAAGAGTGATTCTTGACCTACCCAAGACACAACACATTTTTTCAATTTTTTTTGATTTTTTTGATTTTTTTTCATCATTTTTTTGAACACATGTCAATAACATTTACAAAATTACATAAATGGAAGTTCATTACATTCCCCAAAACACACTTAATGACAACCTCTCCCCCAAACTGAAATGGATGCTTGTCCTCAAGCAGATGATAACTCATTGAAAATCAATAATAGGGTACCCAAACAATGAAATCCATTCCCCCCCACACTTAAATTACAAAAAAAAATATGCAATGAAAATCCATGTTGATATTGGGTGGGAAAAGGTATTGGGCTTGTAATGTGGCTATCAAAGAAAATGTTTTCATATGATCGAAGGGGCTTTTAAAAGTAGAATTAATTTAAGGGAAATGGGAGGCTATTTGGCTATTGTGATTCTCATGTGGTTCAGAAAATGCCTCTATCATATTAATACTCACTAAGGTAGTAAATTCATCTCGATGGACCACAAACTCAAGACTCATAAATGGGGGTTAAAACACACATTTTGAAAATATGTCCATAGGTGGCCTTGGCACGAAAGAAAATGTTATTCCTCATGGATTGGGAAAAGCATTTTCCAAATCAAAAAATTGAGCATTCAAATTTTTTTAATTTTGACACAAAAGTCTTTATCCAAAGTCATGATAAAAATAAAAAAAATTTGAGATGAAAACATGTCTGTTAACTCCCCAAAATGGTTGTACAAAATTTCAAAACTCGATGGTGAGTAAGCATGAAGTATAATTTTTTTGTATTTTTTTAAGTGATTGTTTTTTTGGTTTTTTTGTTTTTTAGGTTTTTTTGTAAAGATACACCCACACAAAAGAGAGAGTGAAAAATAGAGGTTTTGATAAAGAAAATGGTAAAAAATGAAAGAGAGAGGAAGAATAAGAAATAGGTAGAGAAAGGAAGAGATAAAGAGAGTTAAAGGGAAAGAGGTGCCCCCTGGTATGGATTTGGTGGGTCACCTTCTCCATCTAGTGGTAGGTCAGATAGAGAAGTTTGGGATCCAGTGGAAGTCGATGTTGATCTAGGATTATGCATCCTCTCATGGTGATTCTTTAACCGATGTCCATTAACTGTGAATGTCCTATTAGAAGAGGGTTCTTGGACTTGCACTACACCAAATGGGTATACGTTAGTAATAACAAAAGGACCTTCCCATGGAGAATTCAGCTTACCTGGGTGAAGCCAAAATCGAGAATTGAAGATCATTAACTTTTCACCTTCATGAAATACCATTCTCAGCATGTGTTTATCATGGAGTTCCTTGGATTTTTCTTTTTAGAGATTTGAATTCTCATAAGAATCAAGTCGAAGCTCCTCCAGTTCATCCAATTGCAACAGTCTTTCTTCACCAGATTTTTCAGAATCAAAATTACAAGTTTTCATAGCCCAAAAATACTTATGTTGGATTTCAACTGGTAAGTGACATGCTTTACCAAAAACTAGCCTAAAAGGAGACATCCCAATGGGTGTTTTATAGGTAGTTCGATAAGCCCAAAGGGCTTCACCAAGCCTCTCATGACAGTCTTTTCTGGTGGGCTTAACAATTCTCTCAACTACCCTTTTCACTTCTCTATTAGAAAGTTCATCCATTCCATTTATTTGATGGTGATATGAAGTTGATGTTTTATGTACAACCCCATTCTTTTTCAAAAGAACTTCCATGGTTCTATTATAAAAATGGGTTCCTAAGTCACTAATCAAGGCACGTGGTGTGCCAAATCTTTGGAAGATATGGGTCTTTAGGAACTCACTAACAGTATGAGAATCATCCTCCCTAGTGGGTTTGGCCTCAACCCACCTTGAAACATAATTGACCGTAAGAAGAATGTATGAGAATCCATTGGAAGGGGGAAATGGTCCCATGAAATCGATGCCCCAAAAATAGAATATTTCACAAACGTTTAAAGGCTTTTGAGGATTTCATTTATTTTGGAGATTGTGCTGAACTTTTGGAAAGTGGGACATGATTGGCAGAACTCATGTGAGTCCTTGAAGAGTGAAGGCCAGAAGAATCCCGAGTCTAGGACTTTTTGGGAGGTACTTTGTGGTCCAAAGTGGCCACCTCCGGGAAGTGAGTGACATAATTCTAAGATGGAAGAATGCTCATTTTCATCAACACATCTCCTAATTACCATGTCTGTCCCATTTTTCCAAAGTTTATTTTCTTCCCAAAAATAGTATTTTGAATCACTTTTCAACTTCATTTTGTGTTCTTTTGAAAAATTTTCAGGAAAAACAACAGAAACCATGTAATTTACAATTAGGGAATACCATGGTATTTTTGGAGTGAGAGATGAAAGGTGCTCAGTAGGAAATTCATGATCGATGATTTCAGATTGAGAAGAATTAGAAATTCTACTCATGTGATCAGCCATAGGGTTTTATTTTCCTGGTATATCTTTTATTTCAAGGTCAAATTCTTGAAGAATTAGGATCCATATTATTAGCCTTGTTTTGGAATCACTTTTCTTGAGTTAGAACTTTATAGCAGAATGGTCTTTGAAGATTATGATTTTGGCACCTAAGAGATAGGGCCGGAATTTATCTAAGGCAAAAACCACTGCTAGAAGTTCCTTTTCAGTGACAGTGTAGTGATATAGACTTTTATCCAATGTTTTTGAGGCATAATAGATGACATGAGGAATTCTTTCTCTTATTTGACCAAGAACAGCCCCAAAAGCTCTATCAGAATCATCACACATCAATTCAAAGGGTAAGGACCAATATTGGGGTTGGATTATCGGGGAAGATGTAAGAGTAGTTTTTAGTTCAATGAAGGCTCTCTTTCAAACCTCATCAAAATGGAAAGAGACATCATTTTGGAGAAAACGAGTGAGTGGGAGAGAAAGTTTACTAAAGTTATGGATGAATCGCTGATAGAAACCATCATGACCGAGGAATGATCGGATGTATTGAACAGAAGTGGGTTTAGGAAGTGATTGGATCACTTCAATTTTGGCATGATCGACTTCAATACCATTTTTTGAAACTATGTGCCCTAGAACAATCCCATTTGCAACCATGAAGTGACATTTTTCAAAATTTAACACCAGGATACACTTGACACACTTTTGGAGGACAAGAGAGAGTGAATGAAAGAATGACTCAAATGACTCTCCATAAATGGTTAAGTCATCCAGGAAGACTTCCATGCAATGTTCTATGAATTCTGAAAAGATACTCATCATACACCTCTGGAATGTTGCAGGATCATTACAAAGGCCCAAAGGCATTCTTCTATATGCATATGTTCTAAAGGGGCATGTGGAAGTAGTCTTTTCTTGGTCCTGAGGTGCGATTGGGATTTGGAAGTAGCCGGTCTATCCATCAAGAAAGTAATACTGTGACTTTCCGGCCAATCTTTCTAGCATTTGATCAAGGAATGGAAGAGAGTAGTGATCTTTTCGTGTTTCAACATTCAATTTTCGATAATCGATGCATACATGCCATTTGTTCTTCACTCGAGTTGTGACTACCTCCCCATGTTCATTTGGGACAATAGTTATCCCACCTTTCATAGGTACAAATTGAATTGGACTAACCCATTCACTATCAGAAATTGGGTAGATAATACCAGCTTGAAGAAGCTTGGTGATCTCTTCCCTAACTACCTCAAGGATGAGTGTATTGAGTCTTCTTTGTGGTTTTCTAATTAGTTTGGATGATTCCTCATGATGGATGTGATGCATGCAAAGGGTAGGGTTGATTCCTGGTATGTCATCTAGGGTCCAACCTAAGGCCTTTTAGTTTTCCTCTAACACCTGAACAAGTTTAGACTCCGCTATTTCCATAAGGGTGGCAGAGATAATGACAGGATATGAGTGATCATGGAAGAGGAATACATATTTTAGGTGTTTGGGAAGGGGTTTCAGATTAGTCTCATCTTTTATTTGTGGGTTAGACATCTCAGGAATGGATGAAGGGAGTTCAGTTGCTTTAGATTCATTCTCCTTAATACTTTCCAAGTTGGAGTAGTAGATATCAGAGTTGATGTGGGATTCAAGAGAGATTTCAAGTTCTTCTAGATTGATGGAGTCTATGAATGAGAGGTCCACATCAACTTCACCATTTATGACTTGGTTAATCATGGTGCAGATTTCAAAAGATCCTTTTTTAGTAGAACATGAAGAACATGGTGGATTGGGGTTCAATCGAATCTTATAAGTGTCCTCAGAAGCATGTATTGAGAATGCAGAGTGATCCTTAGATGGGTATCGTATGGCTTGGAAAATGTTGAACTTGACCAGTTGGTCACCGAATTCCATGGATAGGATGCTTGAATCGACATCAATCCTGGTTCTCGCAGTCATGAGGAATGGTCTTCCTAGAATTAGGGGAGATCGAGAAGAGTTCGTCTCACCTTCCATGTCAAGGACATAGAAATAAGCAGGGAGGATAAGATCATTGAATCAGACAAGGACATCCTCAATTATTCCCTCAGGACTGGTTGTGCTTCGATTAGCTAACTGAATGACAACACTTGTTGGGTGCAAGGGACCTAGACCAAGGTTAAAGAATGTGGATTTGGGCATGACATTAATTTAGTCTCCTAGGTCTATGAGTGCATCATCAAAGCTGGAACTTCCAATTTGGAATGGAACCGTAAAGGTACCTGGATCTTTGCACTTAATGGGTATGGACTGCTGGGTGGAAACATTTTCAAAGGTCCTATGATGCCTCTTGTGGGTACACAACTCCTTCAGAAACATGGAATACGTAGGAATTTGTTTTATGGAATCTAATAGGGGAATGTTGACTTCAACACGTCTAAACATGTCGAGCATTTCAGGATCAGGTTCAAAGGACATCCTTGGATTAGAAATATCTTGAGGAAAAGGAATTGGATTCCTAAGTGGAATGGATTCAAGTTCTTTTTCAATTTTATTTTTCTTTTCATTTTCGAGGTCAACATTCATAGGAGGGTTTGAAGATTTATCTTAATGCATAGCAAGTTTCTTTCCTGATCTAAATGTAATTTCACTTACATTACCCTTGGGGTAGGGTAATGGTTGAGCTGGGAGTTGGGAAGAATTTGATTGTTGTTGCTGGCTCAGGTGTGATGCAAGTTGACCTATTTGAGTTTCAATGTTTTAAGGCTAGAATGGGTGAAGGAGGCAAGATCTTCCCCTACACTTTCCCATGGTTTCTTGGAAGAAGAAGCTTGTCCATGGTTGGGATTACTTTGATTTTGGTTCTTGGGAAATTGATTGTATTGGTTTTGGAATTGGGAAGGCTCATTAGGATAATGGAATCCAGGAGGAGGATTGTTCCTTTGAGGTTGAGGAACAAAAGGATAAGGTTGATGGAAGTTACCACCACCTTGACCATATTGGAATTGGTTTGGGTTTTGAGGAGGGAATTGAGGGGGATGAGAGAAAGGATTACTATACCTCAGGCCTTGGTTATATGAAGAAGAGAAGGGCTCAGCATGAGGTTGGTTGAAGTTTCTAACGAACTGAACTGATAGTTTTGGATTGGTGTTCCACTGAGCATATGCTGCATTGAGCTCCATTGGTCCAGATGAATCATATTGATCCTCTTGAAGTTATGGACATGTTTCAGATGGATGATAAGGAGAGTTGTAGATTCCACAGTTTTTGATAGGTCCCGGAAACATTGATTATGGAGAAGACGAGGTTGGGGATTTGGTAGCCGCAGCTAGTTGTCGCACAAGACCAGTAAGTTCACTCATCCACTTGGTCATTTTGTTCGGTTCAAATTATTGATTATCTTGGGCTTGTTTGACTTGATCATGTGCTCGAGTATGGAATTGTTGTGTGTTTGAAGCCATGTTACTTATGAGATCTCTTACAGCTGCAAGAGTTTTATCAACAAGAGCACCACCACTTGCGGTATCTATGAGATTTCTCTCCATATCCAATAACCCCTCATAGAAGTATTAGATCAAGAGTTGGTAAGGGATTTGATGATGTGGGCAGGTTTCAACAAGCTTTTTGAACCTCTCCCAGTACTCATGGAGTGATTCACTTGGGAACTGACGAATACCACTTATTTCCTTTCGAATAGAAGTAGTATGAGAAGCAGGAAAGAATTTTTCTAAGAAGAACCGCTTCCTATAATTCCATGTGGTTATGGAACCAGGAGGTAGGTAGTAGAGCCATGACTTAGTAGTGTCAACTAGGGAAAAATGGAATGCTCGAAGTTTGATTTGTTCTTCAGAAACCCCTTGAGGCTTCATGGTAGAGCATACTACATGGAACTCTTTAAGCTAAAGATGTGGATCCTCACCGGATAGCCCATGAAAATGAGGGTGAAGATGAATCAAACACGATTTGAGTTCGACGTCAGATTCTATGTTTGGATATTAAATACCAAGAGGTTGGTAATTCATATCAGGGGCAGCGAGTTCTTTTAGGGTTTGATCCCTATGATTGGCCATTTCAATTTCAACTGGTTGGATGAGGACTAGTTCTTTAATAATTTGAGTATATCTTATGTTCCTCCTAAGTTGGCAAAGTGTTCGCTCAATTTCAGGGTCAAACAAATCCGAGGGATTGTTTGGGAGGCTACGGGGGATTCAGAGAGATTTTGGAAGAAAGAAGAAGATGGGTTTTTCTTTGTGTTTTTTTTTCAATTTTTTTTAAAATTTTGTTTTTTTTTGGGTTTTTTTAAAATAACCAAAAACTAATGACTACATAAAGCACCATCCCCCGAAACGGAGCCATTTGAAATGCATGGCCGATTGTCGCATATTGACCATTCAATGTTCCGGTGCTCTGCTAATGTGTATAGCATCACTCGGGTCGAATCACCGGCGATGTTACTTTGTAATAGTTGTTTTTCTAGTTAATTGTATTCTGATTGGGGGGGTTTGTTTGCAGAGCTTATGAAATAATTTATGGATGATGTTGATTTAACAAATTGATAAAGATTGGTGTGAGTTAATTATTAGGGAGTTTAGCTTGTGATATCCTTGAGCTTTGCTTTATATTGCATTTAAATTAACACGCACTTCACTAGTTGACATCGATTGGAATTCCCAAGTGTTAAGCCTTTAATCCAAGACTTAAATTTACTTAGGGTTCTAATCTCAATCAGTGCTTGATTGTGGAAGTGTATTTATGGTTCCAATAATCCATAGAAACCACACGTTGAACATAATATGTCAATAATCCCTGACATGTTAAGTCCAACATACACAATGTTAAATTAAAGAATACTCATCGAGCAAAACCTCTCAATCACTTAACATCCCTAAATTATAACTCACCCCAATAAGATATTTACTCAGCCATTTAAATTATTAGTAATCTGGTCTACTATTTTTATGGTGATGAATTACAAATAGAATAAAAAGAAAGGGATAAGAAAAGAGTTGTGCGCCGAACACACACACGAACGATGACGAGAGTAAAAAAACCGGACTTTTTATTTAATAATAAAGTAAAAGAAGATGATGGATTTCAGATTGATTTAAACTAAAATAATAAAATTAATATTTAACTACAGAAGGTGGATGAGAATAAGAAATTAAGAAGAAGAAAATTTCATTAAAACAGAATTACAAAGACAAACACTTACAAAATTACAACGAAGAAAATGCAAAAGTAAATGAAAACAAAGAGAGGAGGAACGAATTATCAAGTGAAAACATGAGTTTGGAAGATCCTTCCATCCATTTTAAAGGCCTTGGTACTTCCAATCAATCCCTCTTTGCTCTGAAATGCCAACCCTTATGAAAGGAGAGGAGGGCAGAGTATTTATAGCCCAAGGAGTGGACTTTTTGCATTCCCAATCTGTCCCTCCACGTTCATCACCAATTTGGCTACTCAGACAGCCGAATCTATAAATATCTCCTTCTTCAATGATGTAGATAATAAATTTTTCTAACTACTATAAAACGTTTGAGGAATTTGGACAAGTGGAGCCAAAGTTATGGGGGTTTTATTAAACAAAGGTAAACTGTCCATTTCTATCCATGATTTTTCAATGGCCAAAATGTGAAAGGGTTTTTGAATATTAAGATGCCTTCAAATATGAATGGTTTTTTCAAAAAAGTAGACCGCCTATACTTCCTATTTAACACTTAAAAATCTCAACTCTATTTGATTCTTACATAATGAGATATGTCATGAATACTATACTTATTTTATTTCTCGTCCATAATGGTGGGCTGGAATTCAAAGCTTCATTTGGCCCCCTTGTACTTAAATTTGGGCCTTGAAATTTTTATCCAAGATTACATGTAGTGTCCCCCGAATTATGGTGGGGTGTAATGTCTTTGGACTTCTGTATTGATCCAATTAAATCATTCTTCAAGGCTGGTCCAGTTTGTTCACATATTCTTTGGTCTTGTTTGTGAGGACCATATAACCCTTCAAATGGAAGAATTGGCTCATGGTACCTTATAACAAAATGTTTTATATTGAAATAAGAATCCTAAAAAACAAGAACCAAATAATTTAGATCGGTATAGTGATATTTATTATTAAAACATTAAATTGACTCAATTGGACTACTTCTAAAAATGCTCAAAAATTATAGTTAATATTTAAACATTAATATTTCACACAAATTATGCACATTTCATATAAAATCAGTAAAGGGGGAATAAAATATGTCATGAAAATATTAATAACATAATTCTTCAAAAAGAGTTGTATATGAATTGTTTCTTTAGTACTCCTTATCATCCTCAAAAACATGATCAGTATGGGAAAACCATCAAAACCTTATATAATATATTAAGATATTATTGTATAAATTACAACGGATTTTAGGATCCAAACATTACTCTAATAGAATTATATTACAAAAACAAATTTCACTAAGG
The DNA here is from genome assembly GCA_963277665.1 of Viscum album. Classification (NCBI taxonomy): domain Eukaryota; kingdom Viridiplantae; phylum Streptophyta; class Magnoliopsida; order Santalales; family Viscaceae; genus Viscum; species Viscum album. The sequence goes on along the minus strand of OY728145.1, from coordinate 1,541,673,463 downwards.
AATTAAAATGTATCTTTATGATTCCCTCTGTATAATGAAATATAGAGCCTTGACATGTTGGGGTGATGTTGGAGAAATGAATATTATTTGTACTTGAGTCAACTGAGGAAATGAAAGATAAGGTTATATATATTTAGAAACAAATTAAGTAAGCACAAAATAAAGATAATAGTTATGCTAAAAATCATTAGTGAGATCTATAATTCATTATTTTAAAAAGGTATTCCTATATATTTTTATTTGGAAGAAGGTTTTGATATTTTTAAAGACAGGAAGCCTCGTCTTTAGGTATATTAGACCCTTCATGATTCTTGATCATGTATAGATTACTTCATATTACATGAAAATTATACTAAACCACTTTCATGTTGATAATGTTTTACAATTATATCATTTGAGTAAGTACATACATGATACTTTTCACGTAATGTACTCAAGGGTTATGTCGTCGGAGCCTGATCTTCTGAATGAATAAAAACTAGTATAAATATTTTTTCATTTAGATAAATTTATATAGAACAAGGAAACTCACCTATTATGAGTAATTTGGAGGAATCATAAAGGAATTTACATGAAAACCCAAATATGTAGTGAGGTATTAGTATCCTTATTTATTTTCATCAGAGTCAATGATTTTTTAGGGTGAAACTAATTTTAAGGGGGTAAGAATGCAACAACTTAATATTTTATATGCATTAAGTTGAAATAAACATTAATTATTAAATATATTTCTTTTTATATAACCACAAGTCTAAATGAACCATGATATAATATAATATTTATAACCTAGACTTCATTAAATAATAATTAAAATTTTACTAAAATAATTTAATAATAAAAAGAACTATTTTTAAAATAAATTTATTCACACATTATTTGTCTAATGATATTTAAGTAAGAAAAATTCTTTAAATGGTAAAAAACATAGTTTTTAGAAAACTATTTTTATGTGTTTAATATGTTTTTTTCTTAATAAATTTATTAAATAATTATTGATTAATTATTATAAATAAATATTTATATTATGTACTCAATATGATATACTAAAATTATTTTAATATTTTTAATAAGGAATCAAATGAAAGAAAATTATGTTTGAGGCATAAAAATGAATTTTCATAAAAAGCGGTTTTCATTACATTTTGCTAACATATATTAAATTTAATTTTTTCCACTTATAGAAATTTAATTTGATAATATATATTAAATATTTGGATAAATAAATCCCAAATTTAATATTGATTCCAATTTCATTTTTTTCATAAATAATAGTAGGAACAGTGAAAATTGGTTCCAAAAGTTAGGGTTAAAACATGTTAACAAATGGGGTTAAACTAAGAGATAATGGAAAATGAAACAGAGAAATTTATATATATTTCCAGTTGAAGAAATTTAAACCTTATATTATCTTACATTTAAAATTATTATCCATTTGGGGATAATTTTATAAAATAATATCTTTATATTATGTAAATTTTATAAGTAATATCATGTCTGTGTCTGCACTCACATCTTACATTGAACCTATTCTTCACTATTTTTAACAAACATTGAGACTTATATAATTGAAATTAAATTCCTAATAACCATCCTTGAATCCTTACATTCATTATTGTGTACTTATAGTTACCTGAAGACCATCTTAAGAAGGATTATGTTGTAACCCCAATAAGATCTCTAAAATAATAGGTAATCATCTTATCGAACTCTTTTGAAGTTTTCTTCTTATTATACTACCTATCAATTTGTTATGTCTATCCTAAAATAATGAATCAAGTGTTATAAATATAATGATATTTTATTATTATTTTGATGCAACCATTTTCCTCCTCATATCAATCAAATGAAGAATAATAGTATCGTATGTGCGTAAGTGAGGACTATCAACTCTATATAATGGTATGATTAATTTTAATTCACTGTATATCAAGTATAGTAATAATGACGGATTAAATTAATATATATAACATTTATGATATAATTGTGATTCTACATTTATAAAATATTACCTAATTTCTTTTCGATTTTTTCATTATAAAATATATGTATTCGTTATGAGCATGAATGGGCTACTGTCCCCATGAGTGATGTATTTCATTGTAAATATCCTAATGTTGTGGATGACTCTAAAATTATATATATTTAATATATATTATAATTATAAAATGAATAATAATCACAAAATTTTATATAATGATTAAACAATAGAATTTTCTTACTCATTTGTTCTTTATAACATGCAATTGTTTAGGACGATTTTACCACCTAAATGAGTGATATTATAATGGTTAGAACATAAATGAATAATCAATGTTAGTTAATGGAGATATTATTTAATAATATTATATATATTTCAGGATTATCATTATGTAGATTATGGAACTAGGATCAATGTGCTAGGACCAGAACTGTCGAACCGAAACATGCATTAAAAATGAAACAGTTATCATCTAGAACCGTTATTTTAATGATGATTTATTAATCAACAGGTTATAATATGTTATAATAAAATCAAATTTGTTTTTATATGTATTAATTTGGTATTTATATATTATTATAATAATTATATTATTATTATATAGGAGTTTAACATCACTTATTAAGAATTCAAACATGTGGTAAGGGTTTTATGTTACATTCGCACTTTCATCCAGTATTACTTAAGATAAAAAAATTTATAATGAAATTATATGATCTATAATTAAAAAAAATATTTGTTTTATTATCCTCTTTTTTTCTATAGAATAACATTTTTCCATTCATTTCCCTCTCTCTTATTACTTATATGCTCAAAATAATGTTTTTAATGAAAATTAGATTTATTTATATCAGAAATAGAAAATAATTTTCTTCCACATCTAAGGTTTTTTAAATGTTTTTGAGAATATCTTTATTAATATTTATTTATTTATTGAAAAATTTTACTAGTTTTTTAATTTTTATAAAAAATATTAAATGGACCATTCTTGTATTCATTGTACTGGCGTACTTTTTTCTAATAGTGTAAAAAATGTATTTTTTTCATGTATACCACATGAATGTATTTTCCCACCACTATGAGTAATATTTTATTGATTATTATTTTAAATGATTCTTTGGGTATTTTAAAATAATATATTTACCCTAATATTAAGGTAAAATACTTATTTCATATAAGTGACTTGAAAATAAAAATGGTGTTTCCCTAAAACATTTTCTAGATATCTTTTAATGGTATTTTTATATATGGAAATAATTCAATAATGTTACTTATTATTCCCTTGTGATAGTATAAAATCATCTAGTCATTAATCCTCTACTATATGGTTATTGATCGTGATGGTTAAATATTGATGAAATGTTTTTTCTTTTACTAGATTTAGTCGATGAGGAAATGAAAAATACTTCCATGATCTTAAGTAATTACTAATAATATATTATGATTATGTGATGGGTTTGTATGTTATAGGACATAAATTAATTTCTTAAAGATTTAATTTTTTTATCTCAATCAGTACATCGGTGGATACACAAATACCAAAAGAGGGTACACTATTAGTTATCCCAATCCCAAATCTGGTACACGTGTAGTTAGTACAAGCCTAATATGTGATGAATTCCTTGGTTGGTAGCCATGACATATGAATTATATGATTTTAATTATTCAAAACTTTTTATGACAGTCTCTATAACATATTATTATGCCTATAATATGACCTCATGGCTCATTATCTTTGATTTTGGAAGAATAAATGGTGGACCAAGTCTTATATATTAAGGCTTCACCGAATGTCATCAACGAAATGTTGGGGAAAATTATTTGAGTGGAAACAACAAAAGGGAAAGGTAAATGGATCGATAGGAAGAACCGCATCTTGATTAGAGGATTCAACATGGGAATATTATCGTAGGTTAATGTACGCAGTCTTGGGACATCATGGTGGAATATTATGAAGATATCTTGAGGGTAGATCTTAGCACTCAGTTTAGCTCAATTCCTTGGATAATGTTTAGGGTGTTTGATTCTAATTAGCTCAAATTGTTCTTCAACAAAAATTTCATATCTTTTGAGGCTTAATCTATATTTCTGTAAGGGTTATCACATCCCATTAAAAGTGTTTAGAAATAAAAAATGATATTGTAGGTTCATTATCTATGATTCTTTTATGAATCATATCTTATAAACATTGAAATCCAAATTTCGTAATTATGGTCTCTGGATTACTAGTTATGATTTTCAAACTTTTAAGCTCATAGACTCATTCCCTTTTTATCATGTTAATGTTATCTATAATCATTGACTGATTTATTCTATATTTACCATCTCTAATCATCTGAGATCATCCTTTCTTGCGTTTCATGTCCCATAGTTATGAAGATAGGTTTTATGTATGGTTTGACTAATCACTGTATATTGTGGGAAGATCTATGGGGGATATGTTAAATATATTTTGTGAGATTATATGTTTATGTATATATTATATAAATACACTAACAATTTATTGTTTTAATTCATGTGTTGTTTTGAGATGTGTGGAATATTCATCTAAAATGATGTAATATTTTTAGATGTAATGTTTATGCACCTCATATATTCTCTTTTGGGTCATGGGTTGTGGGTATTATTCCTTATATTAATCATTACAGTAATTGTTATTTTTATAAGGTAGTTTTCATTAATGTTTCATTTTTTCATATGTTTAGTTTATGTTTTTTACATGAGAGTATTATTATTTTTTATTATTTTATTTTGTGTTATTACCTTTTTATTTGAAAATAATTTATTTCTATGTTAAAACTCATTTTACTCATTTATAGTAGGAATGAAGAGATATTTACATTCAAAGATTTTGACAAATTATGTATTTAAATATTTTATAAAACTGAAATTTGTATTTCATATTTGTATTACTCATGCATGGGATTATATTGGATTCATTAGGTATATCCAATGGAGATTATACTAACCATTTACATTTTATCTTTGTTGGATATATAATAATATTGGATGTGACAAAAGTAAAAGAAAGAGTTATTTTTTTGGTAAACCTTATATTCAAGATTAAGATATTATATTTGGATTTTGGTGGATTAGTATTAGATTTATAATATTACATATATGGAATCCTGTTTAATTTCCATAGATATTGGATTTTTATAACATAACTAATTTTTTAGAAATAAAATTTCTATTTTGTTTTTAATAGAAATAGTTTTTTATCCACATGAAGTGATTATATTTTTATTAATAAATTTTATATGAAAATAATTTGGAAATTTTTTCCCAATTCACAAGTTTCTAACATCTAATGATTAGTGAGAGTTATTGATGCCTTATAAAGACCTAATATTGTTTTTGGATTTATAAAAGAAGGTAAATTTATATAAGATGGTATCTTATAATGTTTGTGTCATTATATTTCTATTATTTATACAAAATATAATGGTTATTACATAAAATCCTTCAAAAAATACATATTTTACTTTCTTATAGTGAACCTTGAGTAATAAGGAATTACATATAAAATAAATCTTATTTAAGACCGTTTTCCTCTTTTTTTCAAAAATAATAGTATAATGGGTTAAGATGATAAAGAGTTCAATAATAATATGATATTTCTTCATTAGCTGAAATTTATTTAGAAATTTTTTAAAAATATAGATTTCCAATAAGTCAATGATTATTGATTTCCAGAAATTTGTTTGAAAATGTTTTAAAATATAGAGCTTATATGATTATCCTAGTTACAATTTAATATCCAAGTAAGGGAGAGAAACACCTATATGTATACTAGAATAAAAATTTGGGTAATGTATTTTTAGAAAAAAAATTGTGGATAATAGAAATAAATTTACCTAAAAGAGTTCATACTAGACAAGAACTTATAATAGTGTAAGTTTCTCTAATAGATCCTTAATTAGAGAGAATTATTGTTTGTACAATATAATAATTGAGTTTAAAATTTTAACAATATAGGTTAATGATAATATATTGGGTATTTTAGTTTAATAAGTATAATCATCCATAATTTAGAAGTGATGCTGGATCATATCATGTGGGATAAGGATTAGAAAATAGAAATAATATATTTTTGTTTTTAAGGATGCATGAGACCTTAAATATGGATATTTCATAATATCTTCTAGAATGATTTACATGAATGTGTAGGTAAATATAAATTGAAGTTGTAATTTATAATTATATTGACGAGATGGGTTTTTAGAAAATATTCAACTGTTGGAATTTTATTATAAAATTGAAATTGGAAAAGGATTAATGATTTATAGAGTCTGAGCAACAAAATATATCAGTGAAACAGTACACTAAAAATTTCACAGATCTTATAAGTTGAAATCAAATGTTGGTGATGAATGAGAACCTCATGGAATTTTTAACCTAGATGAATAATGAAATGGATCTCTTAACATTTTTGAATGTGCCGCTTCATTTTCACCATGGGTATTATAGCATGGAATGTTGGAGGGATTTTAAAACTATTCAAGATATCATATAGAAAACATAGGGTGGGGATTACCCATGGAGGGATCTCCATGACTTCTCACTATATGACATGAGGAGTGTACTGGTGGATCTAGGTTTCTTGGGGAAAAATTTTACTTGGTTTCATAAAAGGAAGGGAGTTCATAGAACCTTGTCCCATCAAGACCAGTGGCTCATCAACATCCAAGATATCTCATATATTCCAAATTAAATAGTAACTCACAAGGTGGATTCCATTTCAGATCACTGTCCTTTCCTCATTACTTTAATTCCTAGTTTACCAGCCAGTGGGTATTCCACCTTTTTTTAGATGGTGCTTCAAACTCGACTATAACATAGAGTTGAATTCTTCCCAGAACAAGCATATTAATGGTCATTGTAGATCAATTTCCCTAAAAACTAACACATTTTAAAGATTATAATCAGTCATCAATTGGTATCTGACCTCCCCAAACATTTGAAATTAATGTTATAAAAAATAACCATGAACTCCTAGAAGTATCTTCATTAAATGACTGAGATGATGAAATTTTCTACCACCTATCTTGTTTGAGAAACCAATACACTGAGTTTATGATTAAAAAATAAAATACCAAATGGTAAAATTATAGTGGTACATGGTTTAAATAAGGGGAAAAGAATACCACATTTTTTCAATATTCTTTCATTTAATGGAGGTGTGAAACTATGGATAATATTCTCCTAGATGATGGTTCCAATTCAAATTACCATGAGATCATTGTAGGCGTGGATGAAATTTTTTTCAAAACATTTTTATGAAACCATAACCCATGAATGAACGGTGGGTACCCCAGGAGTGATCTATTCTATATGAATTCTTTCCTTAGGTGGTGTCTTCTATTGTTAATGACTGCCTAAAGCTTTTCCTGGATGAGCATGAAATTGTTGAAACATCAACCAATCTTAAGAAAAGTAGCACACAATGCCCGGATAGGTTTTATAACAATTCTATGATTTATAACACATTAATTCAAGATTTATTATATAAAACTATTCATAATAAATCCCAAAATATCAATAATTCTAGTTTCCTTGGGAATTAGGTACATAGGATAACATCTTCATCATGGGATACAACAATATTTTTTAAATCATCCTTAACATGCTTCTAAGATTCAATGGCTTTTAAAACTGCATGGGTTAACATGGGGACAAACAACAAATGTGGTGACCTATAAATTACAGTAAGGGAATAAAAATTGAGGTGATACATGTTATACAATAGTCATATCAATGGGGAATAAAAAAATTAGGAATCATAAACGTGAACAATGATACATTATAAAGCTTGATAATGATAACATGGAAATGTGGCCACGAATTAAAACACCACATCCAAAATGTAGGCCAAGGAAAAAATGCTTAGACATCATGGTCAAAAAAGTCAAATAAAGGAATCAGTTTCAATCCATGTCCCAAAATGAAATCCCATTATAAAAAACATTACCCAATTAAATGGAGTGTTATAGAATTCTGGGTGCACACTTCACATTCATTTCATTATCTTGCTTAATTATGCAACATGGATCATAAAACATGGATTAATTCATCATCATAATTTATTAAAAGAACATGGTGTGTGGAATACATATATTTAATTCCCCAATAAAATATTATATGATCATAAATGTGAATATCCTAGATAGGAAATGGTATGTTATTCACTGCATAATTGTTTTGGCAAGGATAGATGAGGTGAAATTTCAGCAGCATAATGGCGTCACTTAAGGATTCATAAAAATGAGTTTACAGGAAAGAATAGGGTTTGTAATAACATTGAAATAAAATGGGAACTAATTTTGGAATGTTAAAATATATTCCAGCTTTATAAATTTGAAATATAAGGCACGAGTTAATGAAGAAACTCTACTAAAGAAAATAATCATAACTATATTTCAGCATTGTAATGGGAGTACAAAAAAGATCATGGGAGGATTAATGCAATCTAAAGGGGAATAAATTCAATTTTAAATTCAATTTATATTATCTAGAATATGTAAAAACATATTTCAACATAATTGACTGGAATTTAAGAGACATAACAAAAAATAAGTGCTTGAATAGAAATGAGAAGAGGGAAACCCCTTACTAAATTTCAGCATGGCAACGAGTGTACATAAAGGATCATGAGAGAATTAATGATATTTAAAGGTATATATAATCATTAATAAATTAAATAGATAACAGTGGGGATTTTTAAGAACATATCCCAATATAATAAAATTTAATTTAAGAGACATAATATAAAATAATAATTTGAATAGAAATGAGATCATTGAAATTCCTTAAATGAGGGTGTAACACTAAATCATTGGGAGGGAATTATATAATGATTCTTGCACCATGGAAGGACTCTAGAGAGTGGAGGGAAGATTATGGACTTTCTCTAAGGATTTTTAGTGATTTTAAATGTGATCTTGGGGGTTTATATATTAAACGAGGGGGATTTATTTATTATTTAGGTTTTCGAATCTACATAATAAAATAAAAATAACATAAAAAATACCATACTTTTTTCCCATGGTTTATTAAAAATGAGAGTGGCTATCATTATTATATAATTACAAGGTATGAACCTAATAAAATAACTCCCTTTCTTATGTGTAGGTGAGTATTACTCTTAAAGATATGGTTGGAAAACCTGGAAATATATTAATGGTTTTGGAGGATTCATAAGGGCATTATAAAATTAATCAAATAAACATAAAATAAAAATAATTTAAAGGAAAATATATTTTTTTGGTCATATATACCATTTATGTAAAGACCCGGAAATGTCAATGGAATTTTTTTTTAATTTCTTTGGAATTTTATGAGTCTGCAGTTTCTGATGGTGCCTGATTCCGAGGCCTGGTGTGCCCGGAATCAATTTATGATGTTTTTTTCAGGTACATTTAGTAAACGTACGTGTGAGTTTTTCTATATTTTGAACCGGTGCTCGGAATTGAAATATGAGGACACCGATAAACTCGCCGTGTTGGTATTCGCATAAGGAGACCATTACCACAGTTGCGTTTGGTCAAGAGTGGGAGTTAATTTATGGTGATTCTTTTTAAATGAAATAAAAATTATGTGTTACATAATTTTTGTGAAGGGGTGGTTATTTCCTCTATAGAGGAGTTGGTGGTGGGTCCCACACCCCACATAACCTCCCATGAGAGGATAATGTGTGGTGGGGCCCATATGAGCCCCTAACCCTTCAACTCCCCCTTTAACTCCTTGAACCCCCTTTTAACTTTTGAACTCCCACATTATGGTGGAGCCTCTCCACCTCCCTCCCCTTAATTGTGCCAACTTAATTAATTAATTAATTGGCTCACTTTTTGAATTATATTGAAATTCATGGAAATATTATAATTTTGTAGAGCCTTTTTATTATATTTTCCTTGGGAAACTTTTGGTGGTGGAACTTTTGGAGAAATAGAGAGAGCATTATTCCCTGAAGAACACAAAAAAAGCCCTTTCTCTACAATAGAGAATAACGAGACCATATTTGATCTTCATCCAAGTCACAAGAGGAGGATCCACCTGCAGGGAACGATGACTACGCTTCCTCCTCGGACACACCCAGACGTCAACGAATCGACGTCATATTCGAATTACCTTCTCGCGACACCAACAAGCAAACATTGGAATCAATGTAGACAGTTTTGTATAATTTTAAGTGAATAAAATTATATCTCGTTCTTGATTAAAGCTATGGATTGTATTCAGCCATTTGATATAGCCTAACATGGAGGGCACATGCATAACGAACACGGCCCGACGACCCTCCATTGGTTCATGTTTATTTTGGAAATGACGACCAGAGGTGGCAGCGACTGGAGGCGACAACGACTGGAAGCGGCGGCTGCGCACCGACCGCGTGGGAGAAAACTATGGCCCACAATCGAGGGCAGCTTGGGTTGAAGAACTAGAAGTCTACTGCCGACCGGGCTGGTGAACTACATCACCTGCGGGTGCCGTGCGGAGGAGGTGTGGCCCGCATCCGCGGGCCTCTTTCTGGACGAATCGTCCAACTAAAACTAGCCGGGCAGGAGACCAAAACGCTGCTTGGCGATGCTCTGTGGAGAAGACCACGACCCACGCTGGGCGGGCCGCTTCAGTGGGCGAACCGGTCGGCCGCCTGCCGACTGGGATGAAGGAAATTGTGGCACTTACAGGTCCCCTGTTGGAGGAACAGCGGCCCTCCGTGAGGGCTATATGTGCTGGAGAAAACTACAAGGCTTTGGCTGGCCGGGCAGCAAGGAGGGGCGGCACCGCTTGGCACCGCCGGGCAAGCCGAACCGGCCCACAACCGTGGGCCGGTTCCGCAGGGGGGCTGCGCCCCACCGGGCCGGGCCGACCCCATAACCTGGTTGGACTCAACAAGCCGGGTCCCTGGGTGGGCCACTCTCCACCAGGCTGGGCAGACCCCCAGTAGGGTCGAACCCGCCAAACTGAGTCAGGCCAACCCGCCATCCCCCTGGGCTTGACCAGCTGGGCTCGTTTCGCTTAAAAACGAATAACTTCTAGACCGTGCGTCCGATTGATGCATTTTCTATGGAACTGGGATTCTCGCAATGATACGGTACTTTTGCGATAGTCTAAATGAGTTTTGGACAACTTTGTAAAACATCCAGTTTTGGAACGTGCATAATTCCAACCGGGCCCATGGAACGTAAAAGCCGATAACTCTCAGACCGGGTGCCCGATTGATGTGTCTTCTGTCGCGTTGGGTTCCTTTTGATGTGGCAGAACTTCGGGATACATCAAATATAGACTTATTTATGGTTTATGTATCGACCCCTTTGCTCGAGGAGAAGACCCTCCTGGAATCGAGCATGCTGTGTGCGGGAACCCTAAAGCTGGCATCGACTGCGATGACTACTGTACTGGGATCCTCCGTGGGTTCGACGGCGATGACTGCTATACTGGGATCCTCTGTGGGTTCGATATCGACGACTATTGTTCTTGTATCCTGGGTGGGTCTGACAGTTTTGACTTCTATTCTTGTATCCTGTGTGGGTTCGACAGAGTAGCTGGTCTTGTATCCTGTGTGGGTTCGACATCTTAGCTGGTCTAGTATCCTATGTGGGTCCGACAGCTTAGATGAATCGGCGAATACATCTGATCATCTCTATTTCTATTCAAGAGATGTATACCTATGTGAGTTGCGTGTTTACTATCAATCATTATCATCGATGTGATTGACTTTACATCCTGTGTGGACTAGGTTATTTTTTGGCTTGAGTGTTGGAGCTAAACTGTGGTTGATAACATAGGTATATGTATGGTCATACACCTAATTAGGGTTGGTTGATACTTCGTGATTGTATCTTTCCCATTGTGGTTTATCCATCATGGATTCTGGGATACCTTAGGGGGTCTCAGGGTCCCTACTGAGTATCGTTATACTCACCCCTGCATGGGCTATTCCTGCACTACATTGTTTTGGTTGCAGACGGCGGACAACACTGATCGAGGTAGAGAGTTATAGAGCTGGATGGTACCCAGAGGTGGACCAGTTGGCGAGACGTACACAGTGCTGACGGATGGACCTAGGTGTTGAGGATGCCATCTGTACCCACCCTTCTTGTGGGATTCCCGGAGGACAACTCAGTAGTTGTTACTTTACTTTACTGCAGCTATTCTAGATTTTCAGTTGTACTGTACTTTACTATTGGGATTGTATTTTCAGCCCCCTTTCCTTTCAGCATTATCTTTTGTATACAATTTTACTTAGTGTTTACTTTTAGTTGCGTAATCTGTTGAATTTGCTTACTTTCTAAAGGCAATGCCTTCTCTTTTTATCGGCAATTATGCCTTTGGTGCTAGTCTCCAGCCCCTGGCCTATGGAAGGCGGGATTAGGGTAGTTATGGCCTAGGCCATGAGGATGAGTCATGACAAATTGGTATCAGAAGAGTCAATTCTACCGTAGAACTCAAAAATCTGATCATTATTTTCTGTTAAGCAAAAGTGTTAAGTGTTTTGGGTGAGGTAATCCATTTTGGGAAACTAGTGTTGGTGTGGCGGCCGACGTATCCATACACTAGGACTCTAACTTCTGATCTCGGACTTAGTGCTCAATGAAATTGATTGCGTTCATTTTTCCTTTAAAAAAGATTACTTTCTGATTACTTTGTGACAACTCACTAGGTATACTGTTTTAACTATGGCACCCATGTTTCCCTTCAAGATGTCCCCACGAAGGCAGCCAGCTAGGGTTCCGAGTTACATACGAGATGGTAGCCCACTGAGCGATGAGGCCTCGGTGTAGGGCCCCACCACAGTGGAAGCACTAGCGGTACCACTACCCACTGGACCACTGATACCACCATCTCCAATAGTAGAGAGTGCACGTGCCCTGAGTGCATTGCACAAGTTCCAGCGACAGAGGCCCCCCAGGATCCAGGGAGAGACGAACCCACAGGCAGCTAAGGATTGGCTGGAGGCTATCGTGAGAGTTTTCAGATTGGTAGGGACACCATCCGAACTTATGGTGATCCTTGCCACGAGTCTCCTACATGCAACAACAGGTAGATGGTGGAGCCTCATACTCCAGGTGCATGACGAGGCATCTTTAATCTGGAAATTATTCGAGAGTCTCTTCCGCTCAGAGATTGTTCCATCCACGCTTCATGCAGTGTGGATTTAGGAGTTACTACATCTACAACATGGAAACATTATAGTAGCTCAATACTCAGCGAGGTTCACTGACCTCTCATGCTAATCCACAGATACGGTACGAGACCCGTTCCTCAGGGACTGAACATTCGAGCAGGGAATTAGGCATGAGATCAGGGCTTTGATGATTCCCCTCAGAATCCCGATGTAGGTGGGGGTGCTGGAACGATCCTTTCTAGTAGAGAGTTTTCTCGCTGAACAGTCACCAACAACGAGACCCTTCGTAGGACAACACTTAGAATATTCTTCTACAGCCGGCCATAGGCAGTTGACACAGAGGTCCAAGCAGACCATTCCATCAGGTGGATGACCTCAGGATACATGTTCGGTTGTGAAGGGCATAAAAAAATAGAGTCATCCATATGAGGGGAAGGTAGTGATATGCATGCGGCAGGCAGGGTCACATGGTTCGAGACTGCCTGACCCGCCATGCGGACAAGCATCAGATAGTAGAGGGACCTCTTAGGCAGAGGAAGAGGTTAGACCATGGTGGTCCTTCGGGAGCAGGTGGATGTGGTAGAGGAGCTAGCCAAGTAGTGGGTGGTGGACGATGTTTCGAGGCTCTACCACAACCACCTCCAGGAGGCCCACCCCGACCACAGGGAGTTGGCGGACAGAGGCGGACTCAGCTCTAGGCAGTCGAGGACTATGACCACAGCGCACCTGAGATGATTCGAGGTAATATCTATGTCTACCCCACCCATGCTGTAGTACATATAGACATATGTGCGAGTCATTATTTTATTTTCGCTACCCTTGTTCAGAGAATGGAGATTCCAACGGAGTCGTTGGATCGATCCTTATAGCTAGAGACACCTACGAGAGCAGACTCAATGATTACGCACTAGTTCCGGCAGTGTGATCTTACTATAGTAGGTGAGAGCATCGGCTAGGATCTTCTTGTACCAGCATCGAGGACTTACGTTTTCATCTTGGGTATGGAATGGTCATCCATAGTTCATGCTCAGTTTGACTATATTAGGCACATGGTGCGGTGTCTCCATAGGGATGGGACTAGGTTCACCTTCACTAGTGAGAAGGGAGCCTTTCCAATATAGGATGGACATACGCAGAGGAGGGGGAATCTGATCACAAATCAGATGGCTAGTATCATCCTCAGAGCGGTTGATGTGCGGAGTCTATGTTTTCCTATTGTGGTGGATCAGTACACGGATGTTTTACTTGATGATGTCCCAGGACTACCTCCTTGCAGAGAGGTAGACTTCTACATTGACATGTACCCCGAGACTGCACCGATATCTACTACAGCATATCTGATGGCTACCTCTGAGCTTTGTGAGCTACAGGTACAACTAGAGGACTTGTAGTAGATTCTCTTAGCAAGAGATCAGGCATTTAGCTGCTAGGAGAGGTGACAGAGCAGATGGCTGCGTTGCAGATATCCTTTGTGGATAGATATGGAGAAAACATTCTATAGTGTCTCGCAGTCACTCTTCCACTCCTTCAGCGAGTCAGGGAGGCACAACATTGGGGCATTGACTCTGAGAGACGATGTGCTTAGATATCCTCACAGAAGGCACCTGATGGGTTTTCTGATGGTGGGGAGCATGTCATCCTCTTTAGATGACGTACCATGGTACTAGTTTCATTGCAGGAGGAATTGTTGAGTGATTTTTACACTTCCCCTATATCAGTACATCTAGTAGTGGAGAAGATGTATTACGACCTTAGAAGACAGCACTGGTGGCAGGGTATGAAGAAAGTAGTAGTAGAGTGTTTCTCGCGATTCCTCACTTGTCAGCAAGTAGAGGCATAGCATGAGGTACCAACAAGATTGGTATAGCCCTTAGAGGTTCCAAAGTGGAAGTGGGATGGGATATCCATGGATTTTGTGTCGGGACTTCCACGTACATCCAGGGGGCATGACTCTATCTAGGTGATCGTTGACCGACTCACCAAGTCGAACCACTTCCTACCAACCAGATAGAAGGGCTCAATAGAGATCTTGAGACACCTCTACATTCATGAGATTGTACGGCATAATGGTGTGTCATTGACTATTGTCTCCGATTGAGATTCTTATTTCACTTCCCGGCTATGGAAGGGGTTAGAGGAGTCTTTTGGCACGCTACATTGCTTGAGCACCACCTTCCATCCTTAAACGGAAGGTCAAACATAGAGGACTATATAGACACTTAAGGAAATGCTCTGTGCATGTGTCCTCGACTTTGGTCACAGGTGGGAGGATCACTTAACCATGGTGGAGTTTCCATAAAACAACATTTACCATTCCACCACTAGGATAGCCACTTACGATGCACTGTACAGCCGACCTTGTAGATCACCTCTATACTGGACTGACCTGGGAGAGTCAGCACTTGTAGGACCAGAGATGGTTTAGGCTATGACGGAGAAGGTGCAGATTATCTAGGAGCAGATGAAGACTGCACAAAGTAGACAGAACTCCTATGCGGATAAAAGATGGAGACCACAGGAGTTCGAGGATAGCAACAATCTCTTCCTATGGGTCTCACCTCAACGAGGTCTGTGGAGATTTGGCCAAGGCGGCAAGTTGTCTCCTCGATTCATCATACCTTTCTAGGTACTCAGTAGAGTAGGTAAGCTGGCTTACTGCCTGGCCCTTCCACATCACTTGCATCTAGTACAAGACAAATTTCACATAACTCAGCTGAGGAGATATGTGCCCGACTCGTCCCACATCATCGACCACAGGGAGATGGATGTCGATGAGGAGGTGACTTTCACGAAGGTCCTAGTGGAGATCGAGGATTGATAGGAGCGGGTCCTACATGGTTGGATGATTCCTCTAGAGCGCATTCACTAGTCTCATGGGAACCTCCAGGAGAGCACATGGGAGTGGGAGGCTCAGATGTGTGCTTAGTACCCCCATTTGTTTCCCTAGTGTGCGTTGTAGCTTAATGAGGATGTAAATCCCTAAGGTGGGGGTAATTTTAAGACTCAGAAATTTCAAGGAAATTTTATTCTTAATTTCTTTGGAATATTACGAGTCTATAGTTTCTGAAAGCACCTGATTCCGAGGCCCGGTGTGCCCGGAATCAATTTCTGACGTTTTTTTCGGGTATGTTAAGTAAACGTACGTATTGGTTTTTCTATATTTTGAACCAGTGTTTGGAATTGAAATCCAAAGAAACCAATGAACTTGTAGTGACAATATTCACCTAAGGGGACCTTTACCACAGTTTCATTTGGTCAATAGTGGGAGTTAATTTTTGGAGATTCTTTTTAAATCAAATTAAAATTATGTGTTATATAATTTCTGTTAAGGGGTGATTATTTCCTCGAAAGAGAAGTTGGAGGTGGGGACCACCCCCCACAGAACCTCCCATGAGAGGATAATGTGTGGTGGGGCCCACACGAGCCCCTAACCCTTCAAATCCCCTTTTAACTCCTTGAAACCCCTTTTAACTTTTGAACTCCCACATTATGGTGGAGCCTCTCCACCTCCCTCCCCTTAATTGTGTCGACTTAATTAATTAATTAATTGGCTCACCTTTTTGAATTATTTTGAAATGCATGGAAATATTATAATTTTGGGGAGCCTTTTTGTTATATTTTCCTTATAAAACATTCGGTGCTGGAACTTTTAGAGAATTAGGGAGAGATCATTCTTTCCCGAAGAACACAAAGAACGCCCTTTCTCTCCAACGAAGAACAACGAGACCATCTTCAATCTTCGTCCAAGCCACAAGAAGAGGAGCCACCCGCATGGAACGATAACTATGCTTCCTCCTCAGATGCACCCCGATGTCAACGAATCGACATCGTCTTCAAATTCACATCCTGTGACACCGACAAGCGAACTTAGTTATCAAGGTATGGGGTTTTGTATAATTTTAAGTGAATAAAGTTATATCTCGTTCTTGATGAATGCTTTGGATTGTCTTCGGACATTTGAAATCACCTAACACGGAGGGTGCAGGCCGAACGAACACAGCCAGATGACCCTCTGTTGGTTCGTGTTTATTTTGGAAATGGAGGTCAGAGGAGGCGGGGACCGGAGGCGGTGGCGATAGGAAGCAGTGGCCATGAACCGGGAGAATGGGGGAAAACCATGGGCCACTCGAGCTGAAGAACTGGTCGGCTACTACCAGTCGGGCTGGTGAACCGTGACAACCGTAGGTGCCTCGCGGAGGAGGTGCGGCTTGCATCCCCAGGTGACTTGCTGGGTGAACTAGCCCGCTAAAACAATTAGGCCAGGAGACCGAGACACCACTTGGCGTCACACAGTGGAGAAGACTGCCGCCCATGCTGGGTGGTCCGCTTCGGCGGGCGAACCTGCCAGCCTCCTACCGACCGGGCTGAAGGAAACCGCGGAACCCACAGGTTCCATGTGGGTGGAACAGTGGCCCGCTGTGCGGGTCTATCGTGACAGAAAAAAATCAGTCAGGCAGCAAAGAGGGGTGGCGCCACCGGGCAAACCGAACTGGCCCGCAACCATGGGTCGGATCCGCGGGTAGGTCGCGCCCCACCGGGCCAGGCCAACCCCCTAATCAGGTAGGACCTGCCAGGTTCGAATCCATGGGTGGGCTGTGCTATACCGGGTCAGCACGACCCCCAGCCGATTCGGTCCTGCCAAACCGAGTCAGGCCAACCCGCCAGCCCACTAGGCTTGACGGGCCAGACCCGTTTCACTTAAACGGAAATAACATCTAGACTGCATGTCTGATTAACGCACTATCTATGGAACTGGGATCCTCGCAATGAGATGGTTCTTTTGTGATACTCTAAGTGAGTTTTGGAGAAATTTGAAAAACGGCCGGGTTTGGAACGAGCATAATTCCAACCAAGAACCTAGAACAAAAAAAGCCAATAAATCTCAGATCGAGTGTCTGATTGACTCACTGTCTATCACATTGGGTTCCTTTTGATTTGAAGGAACTTCGAGATACATCAAATCTAGACTTTGTGATAGTTGATGTATCAAACCCTTTTCTCGATGAGCGGACCCTCCCGGAATCGAGCGTGTTGTGTGCAGGAACCCTAGAGCTGGCAGTGACTACGACGACTACTGTACTAGGATCCTCTGTGGTTTCGATAGCGATGACTACTATACTGGGATCCTCTGTGGGTTCGACAGTGAGGAATACTATTTTGTATCCTCTATGGGTCTGAGAGTTTTGACTTCTATTCTTGTATCCTGTGTTGGTCTGACAGAGTAGCTGGTCTTGTATCCTGTGTGGGTCTGACAGCTTAGATGGACTATTATCCTGTGTGGGTCGGACATCATAGATGATTCAATGACTACATCTGATCATTTTTATCGCTATACAAAGTATGTATACCAATGTGAGTTGAGTCTTGACTATCAATCATGATCATCGATGTGATTGACTTTACATCATGTGTGGACTGGGTTGTGCTTGGGCTCGAGAGTTGGAGTGGAACTGTGGTTGATAACATTGGTATATATATGAGAATACAGCTAAGTAGGGTTGGTTCATGTAATGTGGTTGTATCTTTCCTTTTTTTATCCTGCATGGATTTTGGGAGACCTTCAGGGGTCTTTGGGTCCTTACTCAGTATCGTTATACTCACCCCTGAACGGGTTATACCCTAACTATGTTGTGTTGGTTGCAAACGATGGACATCACTGATCGAGGTGGAGAGTTGTATAGCTAGATGGTACCCCAAGGTCGACCACTTGGCGAGACGTACACGGAGCTGACGGACAGACCTGGGTGCTGAGGAGGACATATGTACCGACTTTTTAGGTGGGATTCCCGGAGGACGACTCAGTAGTTGCTGTTTTACTTTACTACAATTATACTAGCTTTTCAGTTGTACTTTAATTTACTATTGGGCTTGTATTTCTGGCCCCCTTTCCCTTCAGCACTATCTTTTGTACACATTATTACTTAGTGTTTAATTTCATTTGCGTACTTTGTTTTATTTGTTTACTTTCTAAAGGCAATGCCTTCCCTTTTTCTCATGAATTACGCCTATCGTGCTAGTCACTAGCCCCTGGCCAATGGAAGGCGGGCTTGGGGTAGTCACGGCACATGCCCCAAGGATGGGTCGTGACAATTTACAATATTTATTGCTTTTATTTTGGTTTATTATGATGTCATAACACACAAAGAATACTTATTCGGTATTTATTTTTAACCTGAAAATTTGACTATCTCAGAAAATTTTGAAAAATTAACTATTTAACATTTTTGAAGATTTTATTTCGATAAAAATATTAATTTTATCTAATTGATTTTCTAAATATGTGAATTTTATATTTTAAATATTTTTCACCATTTATTGAGAAATTATAGGTTTTGACATTAATAAGTTTTGAACCCTTATAAAAATTACATTTTAATTCATAAGAATTATATGGTCATTTAAATTTAATATAAATTATTTAAAAATTATATTTTATTAAAACAATATTTATTTCAAAAAACCATTAATTTAGCAAAATAAATTCCATAATTGAATTTTAATATTGCCCAAAAAATATTTCAATTTTATTATATTGATATAAAAAAAATTTATAAAATAACCATAATACGATGAAAATATATTCATTACTATTTAAAAAATAATATACAGACTCATAATGCATGGGTCTTGATATATATCCATTTAATACAATAGAAAACATTCATAGATTAATGTGTGTGATGGTGAGACTTTCATGGGGTGGTTCGACATATTGGTTTGGATCATGATCTCGATGAGCTTGTTCTTCACCCATAAATAGTTTCTCTCATGCCCAAGTTATTGGATCACATCTTAGGCTTAGTGACGGTAAAATACATGTGACACTATCTCCCTCAGATGCTCTGATAAATGGGATTCATATGGCACGATCTTACTAGTTCAGGAAATTGCATCCTCTGTTGGTGGCAATTGGATTTGTTGAAACCCAATATTTATAATATTCTTGTGATCACTATTTAATATATATATATATATATAATAAATACTAATTATACTTAATTGTGTTTTAAATCAAAATGGTTATAAAAAAATCATGTGTTTTCTATAAGCATATTACATAATAATACATTTAATTAAATCAAAAGGGGAATTTTATTTATAATACTTCAGGTCATTACTATATCCCCATATTAAGAAAAGATTCCCGTGAAATTTTCATTTACCATACTAAAACAGATTAGGGTTACTCTATTTCATTACTTACTCCATTTCCCACACTCCCTCCCCAAACTTGTTGTTTCTCCAGAACACTTTTACAATGTTCATTGTCATGTTTCATAAAACATTTTCTCTGTGATCTAAGTTCTCCATAGACTATTCCTCATAAGAATGGTCATTATCTAATAGTACCACCTCTGTATTGAGTACATTTGAGGGGTCTAATATTTATTTTCATAATGGGGTTATATAGAATACATCATGTACATGAGATAGGGTGGGTGGGCATCCATGTAAGTAGGTTACCGCTCGAATGCGATCAAGAATCTCAAACGGGTAGATGTATCTTGGACTAATCATTACCATTTTCCCAAAAAAATATCACATTATTCTATAAATATATTCATCATAATACCAAGTATCCGACATAAAAATCTAGTCCTCGTTGATGATTTTCATCATAGGGCTTTTGTTAACTCTGAGAATTCATAATGAGCTGCTGAATTGTCTGGATATTTTCTGCCATTTCCTAGAACATTTCAGGACCTATTAATTTTTTTTCACAAATTCATACCAATATAGTATTGTTATGCACCTCCCCACATAATTATCTTCATATGTATCCATTTGTATTCTTATGTGAAAACTGTTGTTGTATGAGAACCCAACTAGAGGAAGATGTTAGTCCCATCATCCTTCGAAGTCGATTGATCATTCCCTAAACATTTCATCAAGTGTCTAAATATTTTTCTTAGATTGACCTTTAGTTTTGGGTTTATAAGTTGTGTTTATGTTCAACTCAGTATTCATAGTGTGCTGGAGACTCTTCCATAACATGGAGGTAATTCATGGATCTCAATCGGATACAATCGACAGTTGTACTCCATGCAATCTCACCACATCTTTATTGTATATCAATATAAGTCATTCCAGAGATAAATACACTCAAATTTCACGTAATTATGTAGTATTAGGATGATGATCCACAACAACATAGATAGAATTGTTTCCTCTAGATATCTTCAAAAGTCTGGTGACAAAGTCCATATTGATGTTTTCTGATTTTCAAGTTGGTATGGGTAATGGTTGTATCATCCCCTTAAACATTTTCATTTTATCATTCACTTACTGACATTCCAGGAACATTAATGTATATTCATAAATATTCTACTTCATATTTTCTGAAAAATAGTTCCCTTGGAGATATCGGCACATCTTGGTGCTTCCTTAGAGAGTGGAGGAAGTCAAATGATGTTAATCATAATAGAGTTCCTTCATTTACTCAGTATTTGACAGTACACATAGTCGATACCCATATATAACAACTCCTCCCATAATAACATTGACCTCCATAGATTTATCTTTTCTTAGAGTTTCTAATTCTTCTAGCTTAAAAAATAATCTTCTTTTATTCTTTATCTATTCCAAAAGTAATGTTATGGAAATCATTTCTTAATGTATTAATGATGTTTCTTTCTTTTTGATTACCATTTCCATCCAATTCAAGACTACAAACATTATATCCTAATCATTTCCCATAAATGATAATGTTGTCAGGCCTTTTATATTTAGAGTTTCTGAAACATTCTTCATTTTCCCATGATGGTAATTAATTGATAATTCATTATCCCTGATTAGCTCTAACCATTTTCATTGGCGCATATTCATCTCTTTCTATGTGAATATATACTTATGGATTTTGTTATCCATATATATTTTAATCTTCTCCCCAAATTGGTAATTCCAAAAAATTAAAGAGTAAAGGTCACTATATCCAACACTAGATCATTCATTGGGTAGCTCTGTTTGATAACACTAAAATTCCTTGAAGCATAGGCTATGACTTCTTCATTTCCCATTATCACATTTCCCAATCCCTTCATTGAAGAAACCCTGAATAGTATGAATAGTTCACCACTTGTGGGTAGTGTAAGAGTTGGGGTAATGATAATCCTTCTTTTCGACTTCTTAAATATCTCTTCACATTAATAATTCCTGGAAACTTTTTACTCCCTTCCTATTTATCGTGGTTATTGGGTTTTAAAATCATGAGAAATTTATCACAAATCGAAGATAATACCCATCTAATCCATCAAAACTATAGATATTTGTCACATATTTTTTCCTTGTCCATTTTCAATTGATTTTTTATTTTAAGGGTCCAATGATATCCCATTTCTTGTGTTTATATTCCCCAAAAATGAAAATTACATCAACCAAAACACTTATTTTTATTACTTGGCATAAAGATTCTCCATTATCAATATCTTTAGCACAGTTATTTGATTCTTCTCATTCCCCTCCTTGGTTTTAGAGTATATTAGAATATCATCTATAAAGACTAACACATATTTTTCAAGGTAATCTCTAAAGAATCTATTCATCAAATCCATGAATATTACTAGAGCATTAATGATCCTGAAAGGAATTACAATAAACCCATAGTTCCCCTACCATGTAAGAGATGCATTCTTGGGTATTTCCACTTTCTTTACGCTAATTTGGTTATATCCTAACCACAGATCCACCTATGAGATGTATTGTTCTCTATATAGTTGATTGAACAAGTGATCGATCTATGGAATAAGTTATTTTTTGTTTATAGTGATCTTTTTTACTTCATAATAATAAATGTAAAATAACATTGTCCCATACTTCTTCTTGTTGAAGAGGACTGGTGTTCCCCATGGTGAAGCACATGGGTGTATGAACCCTTTATCTAGATTCTCTTGTAGTTGTTTCTTCATCTCCTTCTGTAATATTAATTCAATGTGGACTCTGGGATAATGGTAACACCCCATGTATATTCTTGATTAAAAATTCCACCTCTCATCTAGGAGGAAGACCTAGTAATTCCTCAGGAACCACATCAGTGTATTCCCTCACAAATGGAATTTCATTATGGATGGTTATTTCTATAGACTCAATCATTTCATCTATGTATGTTTCCTTAAAGGTAAATAATATCCATGCTTGTGATATCGGTTCAAAAGAATATTTACCTCCTCCTTTAACTTTTATAGAATTGTGGGATGATTCGAAATACGAAGATTAATTCCCTTATTTTGTATGTTTATGTTGGCTCTATATAGGGAAAGCTAATCTATGCCAAGAATTTCCTCAAATTCCGCCCATGGTAGTATCAAAAGGTTCTATGAAATGTTCATCCGACAAATTATTATATGGGATGAGTTAGATACTCAAGATGAAATAATTTTCCCATTTTCTATTTTCACTGATAACTTCATTCCCATGCTTTGTGGTGGTGTCCGAATATTTTTACTAAACATTCATTGTATGAAGGAATGCGTAGAACCAGAATCAGAATGTATGTTCACTATCCTTGAATAAACAACTAGTGTACCTAACACCGCTTCACTATCAAGATCCACCTTAGTGGTTGTGATGGAAAAAACTTTCCATTGATTCCATATAGGTTAGTGGTTGTCTCTGAAAACCAATAGCTTAGTGCATTGATTGGAAAATTTATCTAGTTCCTTTTTGTTGAAGTAATAAAAAATATGCTAAAGTTTTACTGGAGAATGTTTTCCCCCATTACATTAGTGGGTTTCTAAAATGATCAATAATTGGCTACGTGACCTTTGTTCTCACACCAAAATCATTTCTTCATCCCCCTTATGAAATTTCTAGGGTGCTTCTTTCCATTAATTTGACAAGTGGGATGCTAACATTTCAAGCACTATTATATTTCTCTATTAGAAAACCATAATTAAATCCACTTTCCCCATATTATCTTTATTATACCCTTGAGATTCCACAATATCAATTTTTACTTTGAGGTAACATTTCAAAATTTCCTCATATCTATCAAAATCATGGCTCCCTAGGGAATTTCATAGACTAGATTTTATCCCTCCAAAAAATAATTTAGCATTGCATTTGGTGTTATTTACAAAGCTACTAGGATATTGTAAAATAATTTTAAATATTTTCATTATATTCCCTGATATATTCATCATATTTTTTCTTGAGTTCAAGGAAGTCAATTTCAATTTAAATAAGTGTGTGTGTGTAAAATAATTGTCATAAAATAATTTATAGAATTCCTTCCACTTAATCACTTTGATCTCTTCCATAGGCTTTGTATTCTTGATCAATGTACACCATTTATTATCTTATCCCTATATATGATAAAAAAATTATTGAAACCATATCTTTTCATAATAGTGTAGTTTGAAAAAGATATTATCAATTGGGTTGATCCATTATTCCATGATTAATGGATCATATAATCCATTTAATTTCAGAGGTCTTTATCACATAAAGGACTCAATTAAATATTTTTATTTATTTGGGGGGTAACTCCTCCTGATTTAGTTTTCTATTCATAACCAGAGTTATCTGAGAGATTACCAACATATGTTTTTCAATTAGTATTCCTATAGGTTGGGCTTCTTGTGGGAGAATTCATCACATTGCATGTCACATTGATTGTTTAATTGATTCGTTCTATTTACAGCCATTGGATAGAATAAAAATAATATTTAGTGATGATTATTTTAAAAAATTTAAATATATAAAGGTTTATTCAATGAAATTAATGTTATAACCTATAAATTACTTTTATTTCATAATTTATGAATTTCTTAAAATAAATCTATGTTATCCATGTTCTATTTCCAAGCATTAATTCTTATGGGAATTTATTTACTATTCGCATAAAAATGGTTCATATTTAGATTATAAATTTACCCATGAATATACCTTGTGAGTATCAAAATAGTTATGAAATAAATCATTTTTTGATGTACCAGTTTACATAGAGTCATGATAGGCAGACCCTATCAAATTGTTTACCACTAGGTGAATCTGTTTCATAAGCATGTCCACTAGTATTATCCATAAAGGGATATATTTTATCAATAAACCACTTACTCTGTAATTACCAAAACTTATTAATGTTTTATTACAATTAGTCTTTTCTCTAAAGCTTTCAAATCATAATCCCAAGAAAAAATAAATTTTTCATCTAATAAAAAATACAACAACCCTATTTTTATTAAACAATACTTCTAGATTTTTTACAAAAAAGTACACATAATGGAAAACAAAATATTTATAACTATACATTCTTTGGGAATTATGTATATTTCGTAACATCTTGAACATGAGATACAGTAACATTACAGAAAACTTATATAACATGATTCTAAAATTCCATGGATTTTAAAAATTCATGAGATAGCCTGTGGATAAATATGTGAAAGGGTGAGATATAAATACCATTATGGTAATAAAAATGGAACAAGGTGTTACATGTTCGAAAATAGGTATATCAATGGGGGAAAAAAATTCCCATCATCATAAAAATGAAAAATGAGACATTGTATAGAATGATAATTATAACATGGGTATTATGGAAAAAACATAAAACACATCATCATAAACGTAGGGAAAGGACAAAAATCCAAGACATAATAGTAAAAAAATCCCCATAAAAGAATCAGATTCCCTCCATATCCCAACATGATGTCTCATGAAACTAATCATTACTTAAAGTGTTGAAGCGCTATATAATTTTGGGTGCACCCATAACAATCATTAAATTCTCATACTTAAGTATGCCACATGAATCATAAAACATGGATTAATTCACCATCATAATTTATTCCAATATCAAGGTTTTTCGAATAAATATATTCAATTCCCCAATAAAAAATTATATGTTAATAAATGTTAAAATCTTTGTTAGGAAACCATTATGGCATTCACTAAGAAATTGTTTTGGTATGGATAATCAAGGTTAAATTTCAGTAGTGTAATAGTGTCACATAATGATTCATAAAAAATGGTTGCTGATAGGTACTAGGGTATATAATCCCATATACATAAAATTGGAAGTAATAGAGACTTATAAAAACATATAAAAAATTAAAAAGTGGAAATAAAAGGCATGAGTTAATGAAGAAACATGAATAAAGAAGAGAATCCAAAATATATATCAGCATGGAAATAGGTGTACATAGCCTATCATGGGAGGATTATTGAGAGTTAAAGGGTGATATAATAATTTATAAATTAAATTTACAGTATGGAAGATATCGGAAAACATATATCAACATATATAAACATAATAAAATTGGATTTCTGAGACATAATATAAAATAAGTTCTTGAATGGAAATGAGAAGATAGAAATCCCTTACAATTTTCAGCATGGTAACAGTTGTACATAATGGATCATGGGAGGATTAATGAGATTAAAATTTGGATCTAATAATTTATATATAAAAGGGATATTAAGGGGATTATTAATAATATATCTTGATAGAGTAAAATAGAATTTAAGAGACATAACATAAATGATTTCATGAATGGAAATAAGAAGAGATAAATCACTTACTAGAGTGAGTGAATCAAAATGCATGGGAGTGGATACTTGAGAACATGGGGTAACCTTGGGAGAACTCTATAGGGAACAAGAAATATTATGAATGTTCTCTAAGGAGTTTTAGTGATGTGAAATGGTACCTTGGGAGAATGTATATGGGAAAATAAGATGATTTATTAATTATTTAGGTTTTGGACTATAGATAATAAAATATACAAAACCACAACCATACCATGGTTATTTTCCATGTTTTATACTAAATGTGAGTTCTTATCATTATTTTTTTAAGGCCAATGACTTAGCTTATTACAATAACACCCACTATTACGTGGGGGTGAGTTAAACTCTTAATGAAATGGTTTTAAAACCATAAAACATATAAATGGTTTTGGAGGGATTTATAAAATTAATAAAATATACGTAAATCAACATTTTTTTAATTGTTAAATTTTTTTTATGGATACATTTTATCGTATTTATTACTTCCCTTTTGGGTCATTATGATGTCATAATATAGAAACTATATTTATACAACATTTAAATTTACCTGAAAGTTCGATGGACTCATAAAATTATGAAAAATACACCATTATATAATTTCAAAAATGAAATTCCAAAAATTATATTCATTTTATATAAATATGTTTCTAAATATTTGAATTTTCACTTTTAAAATGTTAATAAATTTTTTTTGAGAAATGCTTGGTTTTTTTACAATAATAGTTTTCGAACCACTATAAAAATTACATTTAAATTCATAAAAATAATAAAGAAAGTTATATTTAAAAAACATTATTTAAAAATAATATTGTGTTAAATTTTTTTTTTAAAAAAAATCCATTAATTCATCAAAATAAATTCTTTAATTGAATTTAAATATTACACAAACATACTCTTTATTATTTATTATATTTAATTAAAAATAATTTACAAAGAAACCATAATTAGATGAAAATATATTTCTCATTCTATAAAAAATAATGAATATACTCATAATCCAAGGGTATTAATACATATCCCTTTAATACACTAGAAAATTCCCCAAGAGTAAGGTGTGTGACGGTGAGACTTTCATGGGGTGGTTCAACATACATGGTTTGGGTCATGATCTCGATGATCTTGAACTTATCCTGTTAATAGTTTCTCTTGTACATTATGTTGGTTGGAGTGAGTAACTAAATAGGGGGGTGAATAAAGTTCACAGTAAAAAAATTCTTCTATTTTTTTAAAAATAAAATCCCCTTAATAAAATAAATTTACAATGTAATCAACATAGTAGATCGATATAAGTTATATCCTTATAAAATATTTCTCTAAAAAAGTGATTATGTATCAATTAAAATAATGTTGAACTTATATTTAATTTTAAAATCAAAATACTTATTCAGAAAATATATTACACTAATTAAGATTGACTATCAATTTAAAAGTATTTTTTATAGATTTAAACAATGTATTTTTGGAAATAAAATAAAAAATAACATAGTAAAATAAACAAGGGGTTCAGTCTCAATCAAAGTCTTAATCCACATCACATGGTAATCACCTACTTCTAAGAAGATTATAACAATTAATAATCAAATATATCCACAACTTATATCTGGTAAAAAATAATGGTAAACATTTTTCCAGGATAAAATACTTCTTCCATAGTGAAACATCTAAAGTAAAATAGTCCAATCCACGTGAGGATCAATTACGAAAAAACCATGGTTAAATAGGTTTTAAGATAAAGAGAGAATAAAAAAGTATTATCCAGTTTCGGTGAAGTAGAGAGTGTGTGTTAGAAAATATAGTAACAAAATGCTTTCTAAAGGTAAAATCAATATTAAGTGAAATAAAATGAATATGAAAAAATGGTAATTATTTGTCTTTTATAATCATAATGTTTAAAATACACAGATCATATTTTGTGAGGATTTCAATATTCCTTTTTTAAAGATGTGGTATAAGGAAGGATCATAGTAATTTTCAGGAATGTTCTAAACAATCTCTCTTGATGTCATAATAAATCTCTCTAATGGATTTTGTTATTACATGATTGAAAAATTTTGTTATAGACATTTCACACTGTTAGCATTGTATAGAACAAGAAATGGTCCTTACCATAGATATAACAATATCAGTTGAAGTAGATCCACAATCCTTGAATATTTTTTTTAATGAGTCTTAATGAATTAGTAAAATGATTAAAGACAAATCATTTATCCATGAATTGAATTAGTTATTGGGACATTAATGTCATTTTCATCAGATATAAATTGTAGCATGAAGCTTGAGGTAACTCAGCATTTAGTGGTATCTCAAACTGGAAGTGACTCCAGCTGATGGTGACTCAGAGTATAGTGGTGACATAGAGACTAATGGTGACATGTACCTGATGATATATCATTATTAGGGGTATCTCATCCTCAGTGGTGACTCATATGGTAGTAACTAACCTAATGGTGACTCTACTGGTGATATATCACCCTTATCTAGGACTCTTGATAGGTAGTGACTCACGTTAATACTTAATTTATTTATTAAAAAAATTCTTTATCGTATAAAATTCTATAAAACAATAGGTAAATAATTAGTAATAATTGATTCATGGTTTGTGATCCTTAAAATATGGACGTTTTAAACACTCTCTTTATAAGGAGGTTCCAACAGTCACCCCCTTTTGATGATAAAAAACATGTAATTTTATATATAATAGAAATATGAAATATATCTTTGGTTATGTATTTAAGTACAATATTATTTTAATTTTAGAAGATAAATTTAATATGTAAAAAATTAAAATATCAATGAAATTTTAATGCAAAATTAGAAGTAAAATTTTCATACATATCCATTAAATAAGTTTTTAAATCAATGCCCATCAGTTATCCCCCTTTGTGATTAAAAAAGAGATAATTAAATATGACATATAGAGGATTAACATAATGAATAAATTTCATTATAGGGAGTGAAAAATTGCATATGGTACATGGTTAAAACAGAAAAATTAAAATCATAATATCCCTAAAAAAACATTGTCTAATCAGATTATTTGTGTATGGTAGGTGTATGTGAATCTGTCTCTTTCCCTTTTCCCTTGTCTGTTCTTTTATGGACTGAAGTAGTTGTAGTGATAGTATGAGGATAGGTTGTGGTGGAAGGTATTATTGTCGAATTAATAATGGGTTCATAGAGAATAAAATGTCATAGATAGTGAATAGATTCAACTAGTGATAAACTCATAGGTTGAAATTGTGGAGGCACAAGACCATCTAACTTAGTAATAACTAAAGGTATATATCTTACAAGATTTTTGGATGTTGCGGAAAAGAAGTTTTTCACTAGGATTGCCTCTCTGGAAATAACATATATGCTATGAAGATGATGAAATGGTTTCATTAGGTTGATAAAACTTGTTATAATATTACGACCACTCTCCATAGAACTAAATGAATATTGTTTCATTATCATAAATATTCACTACACTGGTGTGGAAACCTTAAGTTCACTCACTTGTCAATTGAAAACCCTTGTGACTGGTAGTATTTTCATGTTTTATTCTAGGAATTATATGTGTGAATTCATCTCATTCTTTATATTAATCCTAGAAAAATAATATTTGATATCTTTTTGATGATTTACTTATATTCTTAGAGATCAATAGAATAGTCCCATATCATCTTATAAATACGCTCTCCACAACGGTGTATCTTTCTTCTATTCTCTTCATAGGTGGACACATCACCCTAGTAGTAATCATTTTTTCCATTATAATTTTTCAAACCCTCTCTCTATAAATAAGTACTGAAGAAGGAGGAGGTGAAATGGATAAAGAGTCTACATTTGACTTGTTTTCCAACATTCGAGAAAAATAATTCAGACACTCTAAGAAATATGATGTCATTTATAAAATTAAGGATTTCATAATTTCCAATTCTTATGAAAATTAAATATTCTCCACTTCTAGATTATAAGTATGAAATTGAACCTTCTGTTTTAAATGAGATATAACATTCTCAAAAAAATATCAAGTGTTGTCTTCACTATATCTAGAAACATGAGATAGTTGATCACTTATGAAATCATCAAAATATAAAATAAAATTTCTTCTAAAGGATTCCAAATCAGATGTTAGTATTATTTGAAAATATTTTGAATCAAATTTTTTAATAACATTATGTGTCATAAATATTTTAGTAGTAGGATGAACACGATTTTTTTGGCGAATAATAGCTTAAACTATTAGTGGTATATTAGACTCTATTGGACTAAAATGATTCAACTCCCCAACTCTATCAATTTGATCAACTAGGGATCCATATACTCTTTGAGTTATTTCATCTTCTTATGAATCACTATATTCTAGACCAATCCTAAAAACCATGATAGTTACCCCTTTCCTAAAATGATCTTACTTAAGGTCTTATATGTGGATGAATAGTTGTTTCATTATGAACTGGAGAATATTCATTAAGTTTGTAACATCCCTGACCTAGAATCCACTGAACTAGTGCTTCGAGTTGGGTGGTTACATGACCATAAGCACTCATCCCTATATGCCAAAGGTTTTCAACTAGCAGCGGGGGTCCCAATAATCAATTTGGGAGACTATACCCCCTTTTTATTAGATTAATCCACAACTGAAGATAAAAAAATAGTAGAATAATAACCAATATTACCAAATCATGAATAAACAACCATTCCCCAAACTGGGTACAACCTTGTCCAACAGTAAATATGACATGTCGTGAAACAAGTACAAAAGTGATCAAAACACAAAATGAATACAAACTGCAAAATCCCAAAAAATGGTGCTGACACCAAGTATGGTTCCTCCTCTACACACACCTTTGCCAACACAACTTCCTCTCAAGGGACTTTTCCCATCACCAGACATGCAAAAATTTTGTTTCCTTGGGTACCCAATTGTGGCTCGATCATGGTGTGAGTACAACTCAGTAGACCATCACCAACGGTGTCTAAAACATATTTGTAATGAATAATTGTGCATGACAAAGGGAAACAAATAATAAATAAAAATAAAAATATTATGTTCCCTTAGTCGGTTTAGGTCCATTACCAACATTTATCACCATTTCCATATCTTACCATTTAAAGACATTTGACATGGGTTCATCAAACACAATATGTTACACAAGCTCAAGGTACACAATCACATGCATGAGTAAAAAAGCGTAGTTATCCTATCTCACTAGGACTAACATCCTCATATAACTCATATCCTCATCTCAGACCCTCAGTACAGGTGGATGAAACCATTAGGGAACAGATCCTCAGTTCACTTCCCTAACCCGTGCATTAGGTGTGAATTTTAGAGCCTTGGTCTTGTTGACCTGTGGACACAGATCCTCAATTGAAATCCCTACTCTACCAATACTTTCTCACATGAAATATAAATATATATCCATAAACCATAAACACCACATCATAACCATTTATTAAGGAAACATAACTCACAACAATAACATGAGTGTTAATACCTTGACTTAACCAATTAACAAAATTACCACATTTCACATAATTTTTCCATTTAGCCTAATTCTCTTCTATTATGCTTATCTCTCAAATAATTCATTCATTGTACCTATCTAACTAGGCTTCATTCACCATGCCTAACTCACAAGGCTTCATTACCAGACTCACAATCCATTCTGTTATAGTCTTTAATCATTTCCATATTAAGTAAATATCCCATAGGTTATTACTAAGCCTAGCTGCATCACCTAGAATCTACATAAATACCATAAAACACATAAAAAGTTTTATCAAGGGATCTATATAAATACCCAACAATCTCACTTGATATTCACAAAACCCTAGGTCTGGGAAACTCATCACTCCCCATGGGTGGCCCTAGAGTAGTCTCATCATCCTCGACGCATCCCATGGGTATCATGGGGGTTTGTATTTACCTTATTAATACCCATTTTACCAAATCATGCCTAGGGTGATCCAAACATGCCCCTAGACACCCATGGAAAAAACCACACATGCACACATTCACAAATAAACCATGGGATATTACTCATATACCACCTACTATGATTTTGCAGGTGAATGCAGTCTTAATTGAGCCCTTATATCCCACTTCAACCAACCCTTTAATCTTTATCCAAGATCTCACCCAATGAGCAGGGTTTTTGAGCCTCAAAAAGAGAGGTGAATAAGGTACAAACACTAAACAAAAAATAGAAACAATGATGGGATTATCCTTACTCAGTTCATCGATCTGAAACCTACAACACCAAAAATGGCTTATAAATGAGGGAGATCGGTCACTTTGAGCTCTTGGTAGATTTGTTTCATTCCTAGGGTGAAGATGGGAGAAATGAGAGGAAATCCCGAGTTGGGTACTAAAATCATAGAGTGGAAAAATTGTAATTTTTTAAAAGTTTCTTGGCCTCACAATTTAACTTCATGGTTTTCCAAACTGTGCACAAAAATTTTGAAGACCACAGTCCAAAAACCCACACCATGCACGGTTTCCTGGGCTATCCGCACGATTAGCACTAATCATGTGAAGACCATTCATCCTTCCTAGAAAACCCATTTATCTCCAATTTTCATGTCATGAACCCTCGGAACACCCTCGATCCTCTTTAAGAACTTGGGTAAGAACATAATTAACCAAAAAAGGGATTCAAACCAAATCATAAAAAAGAACATACCATTCCATGATCTAGGATCTTACAACCTCCCCACCATCTAATAGCTCGTCCTTGAGCTGAGCTTCAATGATTAATTTCACATCCATGGAAAAGAGATCGGGACACTGAGCCCAAATATCTAATTCCCTCCCCAAATTTCCTTCCTAAACATTCCCATGCTTCCATAGTACTAACACTAATGTCACAAACTTCCCCTGAAAGACATTGTCACTACGATCCACCACACAAACTGGATACTCCTCAAAGGACGCATCAATATCAAGCTCAACACCCTCAGCATCCACCACATGATATAAATTAGTGAGATACCACTGAAGCTATGAGACATGAAAAACATCATGCATCCTGCTATACCATTTTGGAACATCTAATCGGTACACCACCAGCCCGATCCTCTCCACAATTTCAAACGGCCCCATATACCTGGTTGCCAACTTACCTTGCATCTGAATCTATTAGTGGACCAACCGTGGAAACACATGAAAGAACACACTATCACCCACCTTGAACTCAAGTGCTCTACACCTATGATCCGCATATCGCTTCTGCATACTCTGATCAATTTCCTTCCACTTCTGAATCAACTCAACATTCTCTACAGTTTCCTGAAAGAGACATGGTCCCAATAGCCTAATTTCACCAGCCTCCAACTAACACAGCGGAGATCTACGAACCTCCCATAGAGAGCCTCAAATGGTTCCATATAAACCGTAGCCTGAAAACTATTTTTTAGGAAAATTCAATAAACGACATGTGATTTTCCTAGGAACCACCAAATTCCAACATGAAATCCCTCAACATATCATCCAACCCTTGGATTATACGCTCTGACTTCTTATCCTTTTGTGGGAGGAATGTCATACTCAAATTCACGTGCATACCCAGCGCCTTCTGTAACCCTTACCAGAATGACGATGTGAAATGAGGATCACGATCTGAAACAATAGTATGTAGAACACCATGAAACCATAATATTACCTAAACATACAACTCACCCAACTAGTCAACTAGTTAAGTCTCCAGAATCAGAATGAAAATATCCACTTTCATTAGATGATCTACAACCACCCAAATTGAATCATTCATCTGAGGCATCCTCAGAAGACCCACCACAAAATCTATCATCAGATCATCCATCTTTATTTCTGTAATGGGTTATAGATTTAACAACCCACCAGGGAATTGATTCTTGGCCTTCACCTACTGACAGGTGAGGCACTGTTCCATAAAGCTTTCAACTTCCTGTTTCATTCCCAACCACCAAGAATGCATGTGGATATCACGATACATCTTGGTCAAAACATGATTAACGACCCATTTTTATGCATGGAACTCCTGCATCAACTCTTCTTACATGCATAATGACACAACCACACGACCAGGAACACAAACAACCATGTCTACACCGATGGCCCAACCGGAAGGTGGATCCCCACATTTAATTATTTTTTTATGGAAAAACCTTCAAAATAGTTGAGATGAATTTCCCTAACTTGACTAAAAGGCTTCAACTCAACCATTATAGAATTATGAGTATCCATGAAATTTTAATCCGGCATCATTTGGTGCATCTCCGCAAACAAAGACATCACCTTCCACTTGGTGCTGGATTCCCGAACCACCTGTTTCTGATCCTTCCTACTCAAAGCATCCGCAACATTGTTCCCATTTCCCAGTGTATAAACAATCTAAAAGTTAAAATACTAAAGATACCTAACCCATAT
This sequence comes from Viscum album, assembly GCA_963277665.1. NCBI lineage: Eukaryota > Viridiplantae > Streptophyta > Magnoliopsida > Santalales > Viscaceae > Viscum > Viscum album. Next base: position 1,541,638,450 of record OY728145.1, on the reverse strand, counting down.
TCACTGCTGAAGATTCAAGTACCACTGTGAAAAGATATACTTTAGACTCTTTTGATTGGTAAACACTATGAACTGTTTTCCCAAAATGTAGTGCCTCCAACACTTTAAGGAATACACAATGTCAGCCAACTCAAGATCATGTGTGGGAAAATTCTTCTCATGGGGCCTTAATTTCCTTGACCCATAAGCCACAACCCACTCATCTTGCATCAAAACAACCCCATGCCCGATACCAGATGCATCAAAAAATAGGATATACTTCATAGCTTGTTCAGGTAAGATCAGGATTTGTGTGGTCATCAATCTCTTTTTCAACTCTTGAATGGAATTCTCACAAGCCTTAGACCACTCAAACATGATTCCAATCTAGGTTATGCCCGACATTGGTTCTTCGAACAGAGATAAATCCGGTATGAACATCGAGTAATACCCATCCAAACCCAAAAAACTGTGAATTTCTGAAACACTATTGGGATACTCAGAAGACATGACAATCATCACTTTCTCTAGATCCACTGACACAACTTCCTCAGAGATGATGTGACATAGAAAATGACCTTCTCTAATCCTGAACTAACACTTTGACATATTGGCATAAATTCAATGCTTTATTAGTGTACTCAAAATGATGTCAAGATATTGGGAAATATCTTCATTAGTTTTTGAGTACAAAACGATTTCGTCAAAAAGACAACACCAAATTGATCATGATAAGGATTAAATATTTGGTTCATTAAATCCAGTAACATCACCGATTCATTTTTCAAGGCAAAAAGAATCACCACAAACTCAAACAACCAATAACGACTCCAGAAATCTATAACTGGTATGTTGTAATGCCTCATCATCAACTGGTGATAACCCGATCTCAGCTCAATCTTAGAAAACCTCATTTCACCCCTCTATTGGTAAAATAGGTCATAAATTCTAGGAAGGGGGTACCGATTTTTCACCTTCATCAAATTTAACATCTGATAATCAATAATTAACCTTATGTACCCATAATCCTTCTTTGAAACAATCATAGCATATATCCAAGGAGAAATACTAGGATGTATGAACCCCTTATGATCAAACTCTTCAAGCTAAACCCTTAACTCTTTGAGTTCTAGCAGGGCCAATCGGTATGGCGTAATAGAAACTTTCTCCACTCCAAGAAGAAACTCAATTGTGAAATCAACATCCTTCTCAGGTGGAAACCCTTACAAATCCTTCAGAAACACATCCTGAAACAGATCCAATACTGGAGGGAAGACAGACTATTCCCCTTCTTCATCATTAAGAACTAGTCAAGCTACTTGAGTCGTGAGCCTACCCAACTACTAACAAAATGGTCCTACGTGACCTGCTTGAACTTACAACTCTCCACAATGGACACAAGCATCAACTTGAAGTAACCTGAATGATACCATGTGATGGTAACAGCCTATATGTACCCGATGAAACACCAACTTGGCTATATCCAATATCAGGTAAAATCCTGACATATCGATAATGAACTAGTCCCACAAGAAATGATACCCACCAACTTTAAGAGAACATCCCTTACACTACCTAATATCTTCCTTTCACACCCCCAATAGTGTGTTAATCAACCTAACCACAGACACACTATCCACAAGCCAACACAATGATATCACAAGCTGAGTAGAAATAAAAGATTGTGTGGCACCAATTTCATAGAAATGTAATAGAAAGCGTATAATCTACAAGGATCATACCTCGAATAGTCGATGGACCATCCTCTCCATCACTAGGTGAAGAATGAACTGCATGAATCAGACCTGGCCATCTACCCCAGCCTCCAACAGGTATTCCCTGCACTATACTGAACTACTGATGTGGGAGATCCGGCTCTGGAGTTTTTTGTTCATTACCCCTACCCATACAGGCAATGGAGCTCTAGCTGCCTGCCTGATATGGAGCAACTAATCCCTTTCCTCTACTTGGCATCTGCCTGACAGCAACATCCATCCTCACCTGGTGAGGGTTTCTATAGAACCTCTTCATGTGTCCCAATCTTCCGCATGACCACCACTCAACTGGATGTCATGTACACTGGCCACACATTTGCCCCGACCTACCACACTCATAGCAGAACACCTGATCAACACTCTAGGAGACTGGCCCTCTTTTATGACCACCTTGCACACTTTCACCCTGCTGATGACTTCCAAAACAATGCTTCTAAACCTCGAAAGTTGCACCACTTTTCTGCCCAACTAGCAGAACAATCCCACCACCTAATGCTCCATTCAGGTTCCCTTATGAGATCAATGATTGATCTACAACCTCTATAAAGCTCTTCAAGAGAACTTTATTCACCTGCGACCTGATCTCGTTTCTCATCCCATCCTAGAAATGCCTTGTAACTACTGCCTCATCCCCACAAACACTAGAACAATGCGTCACAAGTCATTTATGTGGCCAGCATACTCCATAACCAACATCGATCCCTGAGTTAGGATCATGAACTCTACAACACACACATTCCTCAAAGTCTCTAGATAAAAATTCTCAAGAAAAATTTCCTTGAAATCCTTCCACAACATCCCCTCAGTATACTCATTTTGATCTAGGATGTCCCACCAACGATTTTCTAGGCCCTGCAAAATATAAGCTTCCAACTTGACCCGATTCCAAACATGAGTCTCCATATGATCAAGTATTTTTTGGACAGACTCTATCCTGGACTCTACTTCCTCTTTCACACCCCCTATACTAATGGTCAGAGGGTGCTACAACAGAAACTCTCTGGTCAGCTTGAACATAGTGGGTGCAACGTACCCTAGGTCATGATCCATCATCTACATAAAACTATCCATGTTCTCTTAGAACAACCCTTTACTACTTTTCTGGATCACCACATTCTCTTGTTCCTCTACAATAGGAGTGTTCTCAGAAACATCCACATTTTTTGAAACCGGATCTCGAAATTGTGGTAGAATTTTCCAACATTTCAAAACATAAGGTTTAGAACACAGGAAATAAAACTTTCACAACTTCATAAAAAGAAGGCTCTTCACCAGCCACAACAACCCTCCATACATACACCAATCCAACAAACCATAACATTTTGAACATCACCCCAACCATCCCTACCATGAACCATGGTCCATATTAGCTAAAAAAGATACACCACCACAAGTCTCGCAAAACATATAACAAACATCATTTTCAATTCATTACAAACCCTTAATTACACATATTTAATTAATTATCAAATATCCTTATTCTATATTCACCCACTCGCATTGTTTATTTTATGGTGTTTTCCATTTTAAATTTTCAAAATGAAAGGTGAATTCTATCGTTTCTTACTCACACACCCAACCTATGTGTTCCTACCAGGATTCATGTCACCTATCTCTCTAGGTTCCTATAATGATGAATGAATACACAACCGTTTTCCATTGAGTCCACAAGATAAATATCATAAAACCAAGACATTACACAACATGTGCATCACCCAATGGATAAATATCATCAACTACAACCTCACAAAAACAAGAACCACAATTCCCACTATGGGTGATTGGGGTTTTCCCTCATAAAAGGGTCAGCTACCCCCAAGAACGAGCTCATTACCATGGCTCGACAAATCCTAACTCTCATCTACCATCCCAAATAATAGGATTCTAGATAAGGAGAAGAAAGACTTCATCTGATACGACATTGTAACATCTCCAACCCAAAAACCACTAAACCGGAGCTCCGAGCCAGGTGCTTACATAACCTTATGAACACGTCCATATATGCTAAAGGTTTATGACTTGTAGTGGTGGTCCACATAGTCAATTGGGGATACTATACACCCTTTTTATTAGAGTATTCTATAATAGAAGATAATAAAATAATAGAATAATAACCAATAATTCCAGAGCATGCATAAAGGAACAATCAGAAAATGGTGTACAACCATGTAAAATGGTAAATATGTCATTTCATGCTATAGGTGAAATAGTGAACAAAACCCAAAATGCATAAAAACTCAAAAATCCTCAAAATGGCCCTAACACCAAGTATGGGTCCTCCTCCATGCACAGTTGTGCAAACCCATTTTCCAAATACGGGCCTTTTCCATTCTCCTAACCTAAAAAAATGAATTTTTCTTGGGTACCCAATGGCGGCCAAGGTAGGGTTTGAGTACAACATAGTAGGCCACCACCAACAGTGTCTACAAAATATCGACTATGAACAATTGTGCAAGCAAAAGGGAAATAAATAAAAAATTACAAGGAAAATATTAAGTTCCCTTAGTAGGTTTAGGCCCATTACCAATATTTTATTACAATTTCAATATCATACCATTTAAACACATTTAACATGGGTTCATTAAACACAATAAGTTACATGGTCTCAAAGTACTAAAACACATGCATGTGGAAAACAAACTGTTATCCTATCTCAATAGGACTAACATCCCCATGTAACTCATATCCTCACCTCAAATCCTCAGTCTAGGTGGATGAAACTTTTAGGGAAACATAGCCTCAGTCTTCTTCGTCAACCCATGGATTAGGGGTGAAGTTTAGAGCCTAAGTCCAACTCGACCTATGTGAATTGAACCTTAAGTAAATACCCCACTCTGCCAATCCATGTGCAGATGCTATATAAATTTCAATCCATCAACTATTCTAACAACATCAGAAACATTTCCCAAGGAAACATAAATCATAATAATTACATCAGAGTTAATACCTTGCCTTAACCCATTAACACATTTAACACATTTCACATTATTTAACCATTTAGAACACTTCTATTTTCATATGCTTATCTCCCTAAGCGTTGATTCATTGTGCCAATATCACTAGGCTTTGTTCATCATGCCTAACTCACTATGCTTCATTACTAGACTCAAAATCCAATCCATTATGGTCATTAATAATTTCCATATTAAACTAATATACCTTAGATTATTACTTAGCCTTAGTGCGTCACTTAGATTCTAATTCCAAAAAATCAAACACATTAACATGTTTATCATGGTCTCTATGTAAATACACCACAATCTCACATTTTCTTCACAAAACCCTAGGTATGGGAAAGTATGCACACCCCATGGGTGTCCCTAGAGTTGTTTCATCAACATCGACACATCCCATGGAGATCACGAGGGTTTCCATTTACCTTCATAATAACACGTTTACCTAATCATGCCAAGGATAATCAAAACATGCAACAAGACACCCACAAAAAAAACCACACATGCACAAATCCACAAATAAATCATGGGAATAAACATGTACACTAACTAACATGATTCTATGAGTGAACACACTCTTAATAGAGCCCTTAGATCCTACATCAACCAACCCATGATGCTTTAACCAATATTTCAACCAAAGAGTAGGGTTTTCAGCTTAAAAAAGATAGGAGAAGAAAGTGAAAACCCTAAACTCAAAATTGATTCAAGGATGGGATTAGCCTTACCCGGAGCTTCCATTCGCAACCAAAATCACCAAAAAACACCTTATAAAAGATGTAGATCGATATCTTAGAGATCTTGGGAGATTTGGTTCGTTTCAATGGTGAAAAGGGGAGAAATGGGAAGAAATCCTAAGTTGCGTATTAAAACCCCATAGTTAAAAATTGTAATTATTTAAATGTTTCTCTGCCACACCGTTTAGCTGCATGGTTTTTCCAAACCATGCAGATTCCCCTATCCAAAAACCCACCTCCTGCACGGTTTCCTAGTCCGTATGCACGGTTACCACTAACCATGCAGAGACCATGTGACCTACCCAAAAAACCCATTTCCTCCATTTTTCATGTCCCAAACCATCAGAACACCCCCTAACCTATATAAAGACTTAGGTAAGCACTAAATTAAACAAAAAAAGGGATTTAAAGCAACACATAAATGAGAATATACCTTTACAAGATCCAAGATCTTACAATGTTCATGCACATTGGTGGATGGTTCTTAAAGAATAGTTGGTATGAGATCTATTAGCTCTGTGTGATCAATAGGTTTTGGAGACTTCTCTCTCTCACTAGTATATATCTTATCATCTATAAGAATAGTTTTTATAACATCCATATCATAAACATTATATCTATCATCACCACTGATAGAACTTAATACCACTGGTGGTGAGGGATGTGACTGAACCATCTAATAATCATGATTAACCTGATTCTCTCCATGTTATCTTATCCTTCAATATGATCTTCTCCAAGATCATCTCCACGATCCTCATCATCATCTCCACCATCTTGGTAATTTCCATGATCATCATTATCCCCTTATAACTTTTAAATATCATCATTATTATTTGTTTCCTTAGAAGCATTAATATCAGTACCTCATATATTATAAAAAATAACATTCTGGTCTTTTGATGATTTGGTGGAAGATTTCTTGAACTATTCTACTATAGAAACTTATTTTTTTCATCATCGTTTTCATATAAAACTGATTACCAAGTTGGTAGAGAACTATGTGGACTAATAGGTCTAAAAGAAACATTATGAAGACATTTAGGGATCTCCGGATAACTCCCCACTTCAACAAATAATTCTTCTTCTTCTTCTTCGATAGACTCATTATCTATTTCAATAATACCATAATCGAGATATTTAATTATTTCATTAGGCTCAAGACTGGGATCCACCATGTCATTTGGTATTTTTGGATAATTAATAGGGTTGAATTCATCATATAGTTTATCATTATCTCTCACCCATCCCTTCTTCCATGGATTCTAATTTACATTAACTCTATTGGTAGTTGATTTTTACAAACAGAAATCATCATAAATGTCTTCATCTTCTTCACCTTCTCTGACTAAGAACTTAGCATCTAATATGCGATATATCATCTTATTTTATATCATATAATTCGAACATGAACTATTATTGCACATTTCATATATATAAATCATCCTAAATATACAATGATTGATTCATTGACATTTTATCTTCACAAAGAGGATGTTAATATCCTGATATTTCATAGTATTTAAATGTACCTTTCTAGGACACAACACATTTTTTAAAAACAAGAATAATATTTTACATTCACCATAATGTTTAGCATCTGTAGCTTTCCCTAGATTAACATCTCATGTTAACTATATGAGAGATTCTTTATAATTAAAGATCCCAATGTTGAGAAGGGCATGCTGAAGGTGGACCTTGCAGCTTGCACTGGAGAGATTAAGGAAGCGATGGCACTTGCTGGACCCTATGGAAGTAAAAACTACCTTAAAGGGAAAAGGGAAGTTGTTGAAAAGGCTATTGAAGATCGTCCACTAGTCATTGCCAATGTTTAGAATGGATATCACTCTCAAATATCCCAAGGTCTTTTCGATGTGGTTCAATGTGCTCAGAATGACACAACTATGGAGGGGGATCAGAATGATCCCATCGGCTATCCTAAAGCCTATAAGGATGTACATGATACTGACCTCTGTGACTCTAGCCAGAAGGACGAGGATTAAGCTTGTCAAATTGAGGAAGCATACTTTAATTCACATGCTGGGAAAGGGAAAAATCCGATGGTGGATGTTGATGGGTTCATTACCCCAAACCCCAAAAAAACTAGGAAATGTAGGGACTACTATACTCTTGAAAGAACTGTAGCTACAAGGTCTTTTGATGCCTCTAGGAAGGTCGAACCTCTAACAGCCCAAACTATGGAGGACCATTCGAATGTGGTCATGGACAGTGATGAGGAAGATGACTAAAGAAACAAGTACCGTATTTTCAGAGAAGCTTACTTGATTGAAGAGCCTGTGGGTGAAGAAGTTGAAGCCTGGATGGATGATCAAGAAAAAATTTCACATCAGAAACATTGTAATAATTAAATTTCTGTGGATAAATATCTTGAAATTAGAAAATGAATGTTCATGAGAATGGTTGAAGAATACAAGAAATATCATGACTTCAATTTTAGAGAGATTCCCTGGGATTAATCTTTTCTATTACTCATTTTCTTTGTTTGAGGTTGCTGGCATATGATACTGTTTCTTTTGTTGGATCGTTGAGAGATAATGTTTTACAGGCTTGGACATACCCATGTCCAGTAGGACTAGTTGATAACAACTCCTGTTTTGTTGCTTTTCTTTCTTCTCTGATGGATCATTTTGTGTGGAAAGCTTTCCTCTATTGGGTTCTATTTTTTGAGATGGGTTTGCTTGAGAAATTCTGGACTCACTGACCCGAGCCACATGTGGGTTGCAGTTTTTGTTCCCAACTCTTCTCAATTTTGAGGTTGATTCCATGGGTTGTATGGGTTCTGTCCCTGATTCTTATGTTTTTTCCTTTTCTGTATTTTTTTCCAGATTTCAGCAACATGAACATAACTGCGGTTCTCCAGTTTTCTATAATATTTGAGAAGGATAATGAATGTGGTGGATGTTACATTTTACTTCACTCTAGATATGAAGAGTGAAGCAAAAGATAGATCCTTTAAGCATGCAGCTGGAAAATGTTCGGGTGTTCCAAATGAAAAAGGTATCCAGATAGCAATGAAGATCAGAAAAGGAGGTTGGAGGTCTCATTGCCTTTTGAAGGCGATCACTGAAGGGATTGTCATTTTGTGTGTTTCATTTCTCTTAATCTTGGCTGGTATCCCCTAAATCCCTATTAGTGTAAGTTCTTTACAAATCATGTTTGTATAGTTTCTTTTGAATTAAATAAATTCTTTTTGGGGAATGAATTGGGAGACCAATTCATGTCACTGCTTTTATAAAAAAATATCCCAATGTCAATTGGAATTGTACATTGGAAAAACTCATATTACCCTTTATGAGTTACTCATAGAAACCTGGACCATTCCATTGAATAGAAAGTGAAATCTTATCCACCAACACAAATCCCTATGAAATCCACAATATATCCAAAAAAATTAGTATTTTGATAGAAATCATAGACTAACCATGCATAATACATATGATTGTTCATTCCAAACCAATCCATCCATTAGTGATCTTCAACAACTATTATCATGAGTTCATTTCTTGATGGAATCCATTAAAAATATAATTCCTTTTCTTCTTTGACAATCCAATTCACTTTATGTGGGATTCATGAAATAACAATCAATCTTCTTGAATGTCTTCTTCATTTCTTGGATTTCCTCACCTCTTCAGGAGTTGATTCTTTTGGTCACTTGACATGGTCCATACTGATCGATTATATGTTTAGGTGGAATGAGAGAAGAAGAAAAATGTTCTATCTAAGATAAGTATTCATGAGTTAAACTATTTAAGGGGTATATGAATCGATTAGACTTATTTCTTGAGTTATATAATTTAGGGATTCAAAAATAATAAATAAATTAAAAAAATATTAATCGGTAAAAAATAGTAATGGTAACATAGCAACGGTGACTCATTCACATCAATGACTCCATCAATGACGACTCATCAATAGTGACTCATGAATGGTGAATCATCAACATTGAATAATAAATGGTTACTCATTAGTGGTGACACATAAATTCTCAATTATCAATGGTGACTCATCAATGTCGAATCATCAATGGTGAACCATCAAAAAAACATATATTTTCATAATTCATTTTTAATATAGTTCAATATTTTAGAATTCAAAGGTTTTATAAATATATAAGCATGATTTTGTTCCGTTATAATAAATTTTAATCTAATATCACATTTTTCATATTGGTATCAAAAAAGTGATGTCTTATATCAATGTGTTTTCTTGAAGATTTAGATGCTGGATTTTTCGAAATATTTACAGCACATTGGTTATTATACTTTATTGGGACATTTAGAATTTGGTATCCAGCTTCTAGTAATGTATGCCTCATTAAAAAGATTTGTTAAAAACAACTTCCTATAGATATATATTCAGATTCAGTATTAGTCAATGCAACATAATTTTGTTTCTTACTACAACATGATTCTAGAGATTTTCTTAATGGATAACATGTTCGTGAGGTATTTTTTCTATCTATCTTACAGCCACCAAAATCAGCATCTGAATAACTTATTAAATCAAAAGGTTTTTTTCTTGGATAGAACAATCTTAAATTGGTTGTATATTTGAGGTAGTTAAAAATTATTTTAATATCTCATTAGTGTGACACTTTTTTATATTATTAAATAATAACACACATAAACACATTAAACATAACATTAAGATGACTAGTAGTTAGATAAAAAATATATCCAATCATATAACAAGAACTAGTTTGATCAACAGATTTCACAGATTTCTCAAGATCTCAATTACAGGTGGTACTCATGGGAGTATCACTACTTTTAGTTTTTTCAAATACAAAACGTTTTAAGATGTATTTAAAATATTAAATCCAATTTAAAATGATTACTTAATTATTTTAAAAAATCTAGAATCGGAGAAAATTTTTTATTTCACCCAATAAACTTGTTTCAAATTAATTATTAATTTATTTGAGAAATTAGTACATAGTGGATCTTTTTTATATCCAAAAATAATATCATCAACATTTATTTGTATTATTAATACATATTTTAAAATTATTATTATAAAAAGGGTTGGATTAGCTGTACTTTCTAAAAAAGTTTTGAAATAAGAAAAGGGGTAATAATGTCATAGCAAGATCTAGGATATTGTTTAAAACCATATAAATCTATTGCTAATTTAGAAACCTAATTTAGAAGATGTGGATTTTTAAATCCATGTGGTTTTCAACATACACATCCTCAACTATAAAACCATTTAAGAATAAAATTTTAACATCCATTTAATATGGTTTTATAACCAAATGTGATGCATATGAAAATGTTATCCTGATGACTCCATGTCTGGCTGTAGGTGCGAATTTTTCTTCAATATAAATACCATATTATTTATTATAACCTTATGAAACTAATATTTCCTTATTTTTTTACTATTGTTCATGACTCATTAACCTTATTTTGAAACACCTACTTATTGCCAATAGTTAATGTGTCTTCAGTTCAATCAACATGTTCCCAAAAAATGATTCTTTCAAATTGATTAGTTTTTCATTTATATCAATTACCCAAAATTGATTATTTTTGTCATTATTGATGTTCCTCAGTTTGGTCTATTACAAGAATTCCTGGTGTTCAATTTGATTCCTAAGAGAAACTCTAGATTGTGTACATATATTTGGGTCTTGTAAAAACATATAAGGGGTGATATATATGATTTCTGATATATCTTTAGAAAAAAGGGGTTGGATGTCTCATTATTTTACTCAAGTTCAGGTTCTAGCAGTTCAATAGATAAATTTTATGTTTTTTATACAGAAATTTTTAATGATTTATAATTAAGATTTTGATTTGATAGATCATTCTCAAGGATTCTTAAGATTTTCATATGTTCATTTGGTTTGGTTTCAAAAAATGTAATGTGAACAGACTCTACCATTGTTTCATTTCTTTTATTAAACACTCTATTTTTTTTACTGGAAGATGATTACCTAATAAAAATTCCTTCACCATTATTGGATGAAAATTTTTCGAGATTATTCTGAGTGTTTAGAATATATACCGGGAAACTAAAATTTATAATCTAATTAACCGTTCTCTTTATATTATTCCATAACTCAAAAGGTTTTCTTATTATGAGATTTCTAATTAATACTCTATTTATTATATAATAGGTTTTATTAACATCCTATTTCCAAATGTAGATAGGTAACTCATATTCATTTATAATCATTTGGGCTATATATTGAAGAGTTCTATTTCTTATTTTGATAATACCAATTTTCAATGCTTTCCTAAGAGAATTAAATATGTTATTATAACCATTTTGAGAATAAAATGACTCATTGTCTTGATTTTGAAATTCTTGACCATGATCACTTCATAAGGTCTTAATCCTATGTCTAAATATATTTTCTATAGTCTTTGAATACTTAATAAATTAAGAATAACCATCACATCTATGAGATAAAAATAATACCAAAGTGTACCTTGTAAAATAATCCTCATGAACATTAATAGATTGTTTTATAATTAAACTATAAATTCTAGAAGTACCAAAGTGGTCTATATGAACTAAATCTAGAGTCTATGAGGCTGAAACATATTTTTTATATTTAAAATAAATCTTTTGTAGTTTATATTTTTGATAGGGATCTCAAACATTATCATTTTAGAATTCATGTTTTTGTTGTTCTTTAACTAACCCTTTTCTAGTAGTCATTCTAAGTGAATGAATATTGTAATTTACATGTATCCAATGTTAATGCCAAGATTCGTTTTCAGGGGAACATAAGTAAGAAATATTTTTAGAATATAAGGAATTTAAATAAATTGAATATAAATTATCATTTAATAAATCCATTAAAATTTAAACATTTTTATCATCAAAAACATCACAAGAATTGTATTCAAATTATAAATAAAAACCATCCTCACATAAGTGAGATATGGTAAGAGAAATATTTTTTAAACCCTATATATATAACATTATAAATTAAAAATATAATATAATTATCGATTTGTCCAAGGCTGATGACTTTACCTTTAGCATTGTAGGCCAAAGTGACATTACCACCATCAACTTTGATAAATTCTTTGAAATTTGAATATTCACTAGTCATATGTCCAGAATATCCAATATCCAAATACTATATTCCTTTTCTATAGGTTTTTAAATGGGTTTCCTACAAAACAATGTTTATTCCAAAAATGATTTTGGTATCCAACCCTTCTTAGATATGATAATTTCAGTAATAAAAGAATTTGGATACCATAATAACCTAATGGGCTTATTATAAATATATTGTAATATTACATAAATAAAAACATTATTGGATCTAGTTGAGTAATTACTAGTAATATATGAATATTTAAATCTGGTACTGTACATAAATCTAGTTTTTAACCTTTTTCTCAATCTGGTTGATAACTTCTTCCTGTTATATACTTGGAATTTGTTTTCTTAAAAAACATATCTTCTAAATGTCGTTCCATTTGTAAACGATTATAAATACATTTTTAATTGATCATTAGATAGTTTTATTTCATTATTCACTTTCAACAATTGAAATTTTTTCTATTTTTCAACAGTAAGGTTTATTTTAATATTTACTATCAAATAATGTTTTTTAAATGAATTATATTTATATTTTAGTTCATTAAAGGTATCTTCTAACATGTTAAAATATTAAAAAAAATTATTATTTTTCATTTTTCTTCAATATAATTATTATATTACTATTTATAATATTTTGAAATACTGTTAGGAGAATAGAAAAGAATGTTATATACCTACGAAGTTCTTAATACAAAGAACATATTTTCCCTATCATAATTATCTTATTGATTAGTTTGTTAATCACTGGAGCTCTATTCTGAGGCACCCAAAGTAACTTTCATGGATTTCTTGAACCTTCTATCCTTATCTTTATATTTATTTTTATATTTCAATTTCGGATACTCCTCATTAACATGTACTTACCTCTTATATTCGTATCATATATTTTCATTTTGAATATAATGTTTTTTTCAATCATTTTTTCACCATCCCTTGTGTTTATAATTTATTATGAAATATGATTTCTTTCTTAAAATATTTTTCAAATAAAATTTCTTAAATATTCAGGACATGTTGGCTATCTCTTCATCACTATCATCATCATCATGTTAATTTTTACTCAAAGAAAATAGATGATACAAAGTATCGAAGACCAGCAAATGCAGGCCAAAGAAAAGAAGAGACTATGGGGGTCTAAAATGGTGTAGACTGAGGGTATCACCTCTGTTAATGTTAACACCCTTTTCCTTCAAGATATTAAGATCATAAAATACTAAGCAATATGGACCAAGAATATCCACCAAGGCTAAGTAGTCTGCCACCTTGTTCCCCTACCGCTATGTACGAGATACCTGGATAATATCCCCTAGAAGATACAACAGTTTATAATTGTGTAAAGAATAGACCAAGGAATCATTCCCACACCATGAAGGGAATTGTGCAAGAGCATAGAGTATGTTTCTACTTCCCTGATGTCCAAACCTTTCTCCCTAAAAATATTAATAACATTGAAGATGGCCATGGCTTCTTCATGAAAGGTCGAACCCTGACCAATCATAATTGAGAAGGCTATAATGACTGATCCATTGTCGTCACGTACAACCCCACCATCGTGAATGAAATTTGAAATAAAGGACCTTTTGTTGTTCAGCTTCATGACCACTGAGGGGGGATTCCAGCAAACCGAGTTGCCCAAGAAGTTAACGTTTTCTGGAAGGGAGTGGAGAGGACCAGAAGTGAAGTGCTGCAAGGAGGGATCCTCTATCCAGTTATCCAGAGCCCGGACCAAGTCAATGAGTAGACTTTTAACCCTATAGATAATCAGGAAACCAGTTGAGACTACCCCATCATGGATCAACTTATTGCGTTCCTTCCACATCCACCATCACCCTACTTGTAATATTATGGTACTAGAAAACCACTCCAAGATGCTATCACCTAAAAACTGATACCACCGATCGAGAAAGGGATGAACATACATGCTCGGAGTAGAGATTGCATTAAATTCTCCAATAAATCCCCAAACTTCATGAGACCACTCAATTTAAAAAAATATATGGGTCAACCTCTCCACCATATGCTGCTTACAACAAACACATCTAGAAACTAAAAAAAACAATGCAATGCACGACATTATCATTTGTGGGATGTGCTCTATTACTGATTTGGAATTGAAGTATGTAAAACATGGTGTGTAAACTCTTGGCCCAAATGATAGAATTCCAACCCTCCCTATTGTCCTGTATAAATATGGTTCGATGATAGTCCCATGTCGTGAATTAACTAGAGTAGGAAGGATTAAAAAAAACATATTTGGTTTTAGTGGGAGCTCAATGAGTTTACACAGATCATATTGGGCGTTGTTTAGTATAGACTTGATAAACACTGGACACTAGCAGGCATCCTTGAAAGAAATATTATTGGTTGGACAGAATGGGTAACCAATGATCTCCCCAATCCAGTTATGATCCGAGAATGAGACTTCGCCTCTACCAATGATCCAATGAGAATGGAGGCTGAGAGCATCAATAATGGGCCCAATCCCAGTCCAAAATAGAGATGCACGACCATCCAAAGAAACCTGATCACCTGTAGAATTACCATGCATAGTGCGCCCCCAAACAGTAGTGTTTTCCAACACCTCTCTTGTTAATTTATCATACATGCATAGAATGGTATCCTCAAGGAATCTATCATTATTTCCACCCTCAATAACTAGTCGGACATTCTTCTTCCAGGAAACCTAGTCCCCTTTTCCCTCCACATTGTGATCTGAAATGATGTTAGCAAGAATTATATCAATCTTCTTAATGAAACATTTAGGAATATTGACCGAAAGGGAGAGCATGCATTTGGGTGGACAATAGCACACTATTTACTAGCACTATTTGACCACCGAAAGATAGGATAGTATTTCTCAAGTTAAGAACCCAGTTCATGATTCGGGTAAGCAACGGTTCGAAATCACGAATACGAATCCTTATTGAATATAAAAGGGGCCCGAGGTATACCATGGGAAACTCCTTTCTCTTCGAGTCCAATATGTGGTTCACAATAGCAATACGGCTTGGAGGGTAGTTCCATTAAAGGTAAAAACTAATTTTTATTTTTATAAAACTTTGGTTACTCCAGTGATAGTAGTCGTCCAACATCCTGATCAAGCTCCGCAATGATCTACTAGAATCATTCATAAAAATAATAGTATCATCTAAAAAACATAATTGGGACACCAATGGTGACCCCATTCTTCGATGATATGGAATGATATATCTATTCTTAGGATTCTATGGATTAGACGACTGAGGACATCATGACCGATGATAAAGAGACTTGGTGAAATGGGCCCCCCTATCTAAGACACCGAGTAGCCTTGATGAAGCCATAGGTCTTGCCCATAAATGATACCGCTATCCAAGAAGAGATAAAACATTTGAATATAATGTCAATATTCGAAGGAGAAAATCCCAACCCTTCCAAAACTCTATTGATGAAACTCCATTCCATACGATCATAGGATTTGTTCATGTCGATCATCATGAATGAGTTGACACCACAAGTTTTGAGTTTGATATCCCTGATCATTTCTTAAGACAAGGAAATAGACCCTGGATAGATCGCCCCTTCGGAAAACATTTTTGTTCCTTGGAGATCCACTAGGGAAGATATAAAGATATCCAAGAGTTGATAATACATGTGAGAATCTTGTAAGGTTCATTGCACATGATTATAGGAAAAAAATGGTGGATGGATGTAGGATTTTAGACTTGGGGATGAGCACAAGGGTAGTGACACCTGCAACACAAGGTAGATGTCCACCCTAAAATAAGTCCCATATAGCCACAATTAAATCAGTTTTAACAGCCTCCCATGAGGCTCTATAAAAGGAAGTAAGAAACCGATCTGGACCAGCTGCACTATTAGGATTTAAATTCATCATAGAATCAACGTATTCTTTCTCCTAAAGAAGGGTCCCCTAACCCTCATTATCTCAGGGAGAAACATTACTAGGGATAACGTCAAAGATATCTGTAGGTTCGCTTAGATACCCCCTAGGAAAGTGATTGATAAGACCTACAAGAAGATCTATAATGTGTGAGTAAGCCAGTGAACCAACGATATCTCTGTCATCGTTGAAGGACCCATCCTCAAGTCTGATATTCGGTTTAACGAACCTTCTCCTCTCCATTATGAAAGCATGAAAATAGGCAGTATTCCAATCACCATGTTTCAAAAACTTGGACCGTGTTGTCTCCCTTGAAAGGCATGCCTGATTCATAACATGTCTTCTAGGATATCTTTTTTACCAACGAGATACTAAAATATGCTATTATCCCAAACATCATCATGACAACTTTTGAGGAGATCAACTTCCTGAATGGAGTCATCTAACTGCCTATCTAAGGGAGGAAGGTCACACAACCACACCTGTAGCCTACTCTTGAGGTGCATCATTTATTTATGAAAAGAAGTCCACGAGTGCCATTGGAATGGATCACACCTAGTCATTCTAACCATGTCATGGAATCCAGAAGCGTCAACCCATAATTAAGAAAACTTGAAGCTCACTAGATTATCATTCCCAGAGGAGAGACATATTATCATTGGAGAATGGTCTAAAATACCATGAACCAAATGAACCACAATCCTGTTAGTGTACATCAAAAGAGCTTTCCTGTTGGCCAAGAATATGTCCAGGTGAATCCATTATCTACAACCTCCTCTTTGGTTGTTACACCATGTAAAGTTATCCCCTAAATAAACAAGGTCCAAAATCCTTTTTCCGGCCATGAATTGGTAGAAATCAACACTATCCCTTCTAGTAAAATGCCCTCTCCCCATCCTCTCATTTGGGTCTACTATGAAATTAAAGTCACCACCCACTATCCCTTAGAGATTACCCAGGTCGAACAAGATGAGCTCATTTCATAGAATCTCCCTCTGCTGGGGATTACAGCTTCTGTAAATGAATTAAACAATAATGATATGGAAACCATGGGTCACACTAATAGTGATAAACTAATATCTCTCCCCAAATAGATCCACCTTGTAGGTCCTATTCTAGAAGATCCAGATGTGCCTATTATTGGGATCAGCATGCATGCATCCGTGAATCTTGAGTTTTCAAGAAAAATCACTAATCTTGCTCGAGTGTTGTTTGTGCTCAATAATACTAACATGTGAAATATTATTCTTGATAACATTAGAAGCCACAAAGTCCATTTTATCACGGGGTCTAATGCCCCAGGCATTCCATATAAGGATTCAAATAATTGATCAAAAAGGGTTCTGGGATTGGATCTAGAACTCGTAGCCTAAGAAAAGTGGGAGTGCAGACTCACCTTCAAGCTTCTAGACTGGGACATAATACAAAATCTATTTGTCATGGAAAAGAGCTCAATTGGATATGGAAGGGGGCCTAGATATGAGAAGACATCCTTTCACGCTTTCTTGGGGAGAAAGAATATCCACACACTGCACCATCCGAACTCTAGGGAGTGGAGACCTCATCCAATCCAACATACTTAGAAGAGGATGGGGTAGAGAAAGGATGAACTGTTGGTGACCCTAGAGAAGGAGGATGAAATGTGGGAGATCACTGAGAAGATGTAAGAAAACCCAACATCCCTCATAGCCACCAGAAGGGCCTAGATAAGAAGGTAGAAAACACAAATTGCCCGCAATGTCACGAGAAGGACCAGTATACTAAGGATGCACCAACACCAGAAGACCGGGGGTTCGAGGAAACCCACATTAAACATCCATGTCACTAAACCCAGCAAGCTTAAACCCAAAATTAAGAATTAAAACAAAGTCACCAACCCGAACCTGAGGCACCCGACTTGGAAGGGGTGATATTATATCCTGGCATGCCCCTCACTTGTCCAGTGTCTGATCAGAGGGAAAAACCGGCGTATGACTACCAACCGGAGACCCTGCAAGCTGAAAGTCCCTGTGAGACCTTCTGGAGTTAACTCCATAGGAGGGATATGACGACTCTTCATGTTCATTACAATATGTGGACACCTATAATGACCTCCTAGTCAGTGACGATGACACACATGTAAAGAATACCCCTAAAGCACGCAATGTGTGCCGAAACACTGGAAGACATGATACAAAATATCTTGATTCCAGCAGATAGAATCATGAACCTGAAGGGAAATCCTCTCTGGCACAGGGTGAGAGAGATCCAGTTCCACACACAAATATTCAACTGAGGTATCATCACCAGACTCTGTTCGGGAATCTGAGCAAAGATATCCTCCTAGTGAGTCACTAATCACCATATGGAAGCCTTAGTTATGAAAAGGTAGCTTATGTCCAGGGAGATTAACCCAGACTACCGCTGACGGGATTTCTTTGCTCCTGTGTACATCTAGAGACCATCTCGCGAGGCTGAAGGTCCAATGGCCAACAGATCATGGCGCATGGCACCAAGCCTGGATGAAGTCTTCCTTGGAGCCCAGGACAAGATTGAAGGACGAAGAATGAATTTAGGAGATCTGAGCCGGATGGTGGAGGCCCGAGAACCCCACAAAATATTTCTCAAAAAGTAAATATGTTTCATTTAAATTAATGATGAAATTATCTTATCTTTTAAAATAAATTCACTTATAAAAAACATATATAAACCTGAATTAATATTAACTATCCATGTAAAAGATTTGTTTATATATAAAAACAATCTCTATTTTTGTAATAAAAGAAAACAAAATAATAAAGTGGAATAAACTAGAGATCAGGTCTCAAGAAAAGAATTAATCCCCTCATCTTGGAAATCACCTGCTGCCAAGCATGTTATAATAATTAATAATAAAATAGTTCCACAACGTCGATCTCATAAACAAATAGTAGCCAAAAGTTTTCTTGGCTAAAATGCCACTTCCACAGATAAAAATTGGATGTTAAATAGTACAAACCATACAAGAACCTCTTCCACAAACACCGCGGGTAAACATATGAAATGATAAATAGATAATTAAACGTATTCTCATGTTTAGGTGCAGGAGACAGTGTGTGTTTTAATATAGAATAACCACACACATCTCAAAGGTAAAAGAAATAATAATAGAAATCAAAATAATATGAATAAAATATTTATACTTAGTTTGGTATGCTTAAAATGTTCAAAATCCTCATACTGGCATTGGTGAGGAGTTTGAGTATTTTTTTTAAATATGCAGTAGAACAATGGGTCCTAGGAATTTGTAAGAATATTTTAGATGATCTTTATTTTTTATCATAATCAATATAAGTAATAAATTTTGTGCTTCTATGTTCATACAATTTTCTAATATACATGATACTTTGATAGCATCGTAAAAAAAGAGTGATGGTCCTTCCTATAGATATAGAAGCATCAGTTAAAGTAGGTCCACAATACTCGAATAGGATTTGAATTAGTCTTAATGTCTCGATAAAATGATTAAAGAGTAATCATTTACACTTGAATAAAAGTATTCATTGGACCATTAAAGATAAATTAATTAAAAAGAAAGGATGGAATGAAGTTAGAGTGACTCATCATCTAGTGGTATCTTATACTGGTGGCGACTCAGGCTGACAGTGACTCATTGTTTAGTGGTGACTCATTGTCTGGTGAAAACAAGTTCTTGATGGAAGCTCACTCTCAGTGGTAGAATCTCATCAATGGTGACTCAGCTAGAGGTAACGCTCATTGCATTGACTCTACTGGTGGTTGCTGATATTTAGTAGAAACTCCTAGTAAGAGGTGACTCACATCAATACTTAGCATTTTTTTGCAAAAAATTGTCTTATCGTATAAAATTCTATCAAACAACATGTAAATCCTTATTAATAATGTAATCCTGGTTTGTGATCATTAAAATAATGAAGTGTTAAATAGTCTCTGCATACGGAGGTTCTAAAACTTAAGTTATTGGGTCTCAGCTAGGTCTTCTTCAAGGGAATATCCCAGTGATGTGATCTCCTTCAAAAGCTCTGATAAATGGGCTTCTTAAGGAATGATCATACTAGTTGATTCGATTAATTATTTTTTGTATCAATTATATTTGTTGAAATACTATATTTATACTAATTATGTGCTCAATGTTCAAAAACTATTTTATCAATGGTAATGACATATGAGGTTCCTTTAAAATAAAATGGATATAATAAAACAAAATAAGTGAATATGTTTTCTATAACCATATTACATAATAAGAAATTAAATTAAATCCAAAGGAGAATTTTATTTATTACATTTCATGTTGTTATAGTTTTCTAGCCTCCTATATTTCTTCATGGGATATCATTATAGGGGACATGATGAACTCAATTAGGGATTATTTTGGTGGGGGTGTCCTTCCTCAAGTTGTCTTTACTAAAACACTCACTCTTATCCCCATGGTTTAGGATCCAACTTCACTTAATCAATTCAGGACCATTAGCTTGTACACAATTCCAAACAAGATACTAGCTACCACACCTAATAAATTTTTGGATCACTACATCCCATAATGGGTTTGTGTGGAGAAATATAGATTCATAAAATTTGGGTGTACCTGATCCACTATTGGAATTTCATTGTAAATGATTGAGTTTGTTAACAAGAAAACCACATGATACAATGTTCTCATTAAAATCTATGTAGATAAATAATACAAAATACATTAATGGGGATATATCTTTAGGTCATAAAAGTAGGGATTTCAGTCATTGGAAGAGAGATTTTTCCTCAGATGCTTTAGCTCCCAGTCCACGATGGTAAAACGATGAATTTTTTCCAAGTGAATGTCTTTCCTTATATAGGATGACCCCATGTCTCCTAGATTATTAATCCATGTTCAATATTTGTTAACAATAATCATTTCTAGGAATTTTCACGAGGTTTCTATCAAACAATTAAAATAAAGGAGGCAGTTCAATAGAGTATATCACATTCTTTTCATAGAGGGCATGATTTGATTCATTAACAGAAGACTCTAATCTATCTAGGGCCAAAAAAATATGTTAGAGGAATATAGTAATTGGCAAGGGAATATTGTTAATAAAATCAAAATAATTTTTTAAAACAAGTAATTTTCTTGAGAGATGGATCAAAAGAATTCGAGATACGTTAAATTTTAACAAGAATAAGTTCCACATGGATTACCTGGGAGCTCTAGTCTCCCTAGAAAGGATCTGTATTACACATTTTGATGGAATTTTCAATAAAATCACCTACTACATCACAAAATAAAATAATAGTTTCATTTATTTTTGGTGTAAAAATTACTATTATCAATTATTTTCTCACTTCTATCCTCATGCACATCCTTTCAGTGCTCCGGGTTCAAAATTTAGTAGTAGAAAACATTAAATGATTCTTTTCCACGTCTATTTGGGATTATCAATATGAGGGTAGGTGTAGATATTATTAATGGAATATAATGGTATCCCCTGCTGAAAATAAGGGTATTAACTTATGAAATTTGGTTGGATCTTTGAAATGACTCTATGAAAATTTGTTGTGGGAGGTTATAGATGGTCAATTATTATTGGGCCAATTTATTCAATGAAAATATAGTCTTGTACTAGATTTTCCAAGGGGTTAAATATTATCCTATTGATCGATGCTTTGTCAATACATACCAATTATTCACCCCCACTCTTAGAGGATTGTAGGGTGTGGTGACACAAACTAGTTGTTTGCTAATTGGGTGAGGGATATTCTTGGTTATGCTAGATATCCCACTCCAAACATATCCTTTGATCAGGCGAGCCTTCATAACTCATTTACCTAGGTCATTCTCAAAAATCATCATCATGTGGTATTTGAACTCATTGAAATATCAACAAAAAATATTGTGGGGTCTTTATATGTTTGATGAAGGGAGACTTGTCGACCAAATTCTCTAGGTACATGATTCAACGAATCAATGTGGGACTCCATAGTGGGAATATTTTCTAGTGAATGGAGATTCCTATAAAATATAACTTCCTCATCTGAAATATTTGAAACCATATCATTTCCAAGGATGAAATTATTATAATAAAGGGGATTACTCTGGATTTTAAATTTTGGTGTTGTAACAATTTAAAAGATGAATACGTTTTCCACAAATTATTTTAGAGTGAGTGTGCTTACATGGTGTGGATATGATGTGGAGATATCATTGGTCATGAATTTTAGGGAAATGAAAATGTGAATTCTATTCTGAATGAACTTTTGGGTGATAATTTGAACCTCTATGAACGCAAGGTGAGGTATAAAATATTGGTGGTGAGTTTTTGGTGTATTTAGGATGAAAGAAACAAATATCACATTGAGGGTATCTCTTTCTCATCCTTGAAAATACGGATAAGGTCCCAGATACTCATAGTGGAACTAGGTCGGATGGTGACATGATGGGACTCTAGAATTTCCTTAAGATGATTCATGGTGACCAGTAGGGTCATACATCTTGTATATCCTATCCAAGGTAGACAGATGTGAGGAAACCTCAATAACATGGCCTCAATCTCATGTGGATGGATCGATTAATCTTGGACTTATGCATGGATTAAGTGTTGTTCATGGGTGTTCTAGTTTTGTTATCATGGCCTTAAATAGCTTCTATGGCTGAGAGAATTCAATCATGGCTGAGGCCAATGATATCCTGAATAGTCTTAAGACATTGCATAATCACAATATTCCTATTTTTTGCATACAAACAGACTCAATAGTGATTCATAACTCCATTCAATTCTAAACTCACACCCCATGTTCCATAAAGTACCTCATTCGTAAATGTTATAGGAATATTTATAAAGGTGTGGATCTTTTACACACTCGGTTTGAATTCGTGAAGGTGGATGATTTTTTGGTTTTAGGGGGACTTCTTGATTATCCCCTATATATGTACACTAGTATTGGTTCCCTCACCTCAGATTGCATAAAATGGATAAGAGCTATCATGCTTGGTTTTATTTATTTTAGAAAACCCTGATCATTCAGTACCCTGATGTCATCATGGTTATTGGTTCGTCTCTTTTATTTTTGTTCTTCGATGGGTGTCTTTGTTCCATTTTTGTTCCCATTACAGTTAATAAAAATTAAAACATGATGATTATGGATTAACTCGTCAAAACAGAATAGTGTTCCATGAAAAAAATGAGAACCTTAGGGCATGAATGTTTTGAGATATGATTTGATAGGAGATATTATCAAGAATAATTTTATAAAATTACCTCATTATATAGTGGTGTTATGTATAAATATAACGAAAGAGTTATAGTTAGAAGAAACATGTTGTGGTATAACATTTATTCAACAACGTAGGAGAGGCTAGAGTTTTTTTTCGTGATTATAAGATGAACTAGAGAGATTATTGAGAGAAATATTCAAAAATTTCCTCATGTGCTTCTCAATTTTGAAATATACCAATGTATTATCTATATTGATAGATGTATTATATAAATACTTGTTTCTCTATATTATTATTACTTTTCTGTCAAAGTGGTAAGGTAGTTAATATGTTGAAATTATATGATATTTTTATCTCAAATAGAATGGTATGATGCATCCAATTTAGTGAATGGATCATGGATATACATAGATATGGGGAAGAATATCAGGTTAGGAACATAATGAAATACTAAAATACAATATAAACATAATTAATTTTCTTTGTATATGAGAAATTGGTTAATGATTATGATGATGAGGTGAGACTCACTGTTATTTTTCTTATGATCCTAAATACTTCTATTCCAATTTATAATTTTTTTTATATGAGATTATCTAATTATTCAATATATATATTATTAGAATGTATATTATGATTCTATGTTGATAAATTCATTATTCAATGAGAATTGATTTTTATTGGGTGAAATGAATGAACATGGATTCCAATTTATATCATATACTAATATGGTAGTTGAAATTGAAGTCTTATATGATTTTTTTTCTATGAGATGAAAACAAATGATCCTATCCATAGGATATACCATTTCATCTTGTATAAAATCCTAATGGACTAAAATTATCAAAGACAACTCTTCAATTATTATGATGATGTTTTCATTCCTTTCATAGAGAGTGGGATGTTAACATAATTATAGGTTGTTTAATTATTTAAAATATAGGATTAAACTCTTATAATATAGTGAGTTTAGTTCTCGAGTCCCTTTAGATGTATTATTAACTCAAAATACATAATATAGTTGATATCCATCCTAATTTTATCCTATTGATTTCCCTGAAATACCATAGAAACATAATAGAAATGTTTAGTTGATATTTCTCTTTAGAAAAATTCATTTTCTATATATTTTTACAACATAAAACTAGGGTATTTACAATTAATATAAAAATAAATTATATAAATTGAGCATAAAGTATTTATTCACTATATAATTTCACCTTGGATAATAGCGATGATATTTTTTAAAAACTATGAACATAATTTTTGGTTTTGTATGGACTACTAGAAATTAAACTACATGATAAAAACAATTTGTATATATTACATGATATTATTGATCTATTAGAGTCGTTAAATGAATCTATATGTGTTTCAAATGTTTTCATCACTAAATCACTAGATATTAATGGTAAGAGAATAGGATATACCAAATATTTAGTTTTTTAACATTTTATAGAAATTTTGGAGTTTCTAATTATTCTATTAATATAACTAATTAAATTGTATTATTTTGGATTTAACTAAAACAATTTATAAATATATAGTCAAATTTTTATTGGTACTCATGAATTATATATTATTGATGATCTATATTGGATCATGAAAGACACTTAGAAATAATTTTTGGAAATTTTTAAGAATATAATTAATATTTAATGTTCTCTAAATACAACCTTTTGACTAAAGTTTTGGTTTTTATAGGTAATTTTAATTTAGATAATTTTTTTTCGTGATTTAGATAAATTAATGTTTGTTATGTCATTGTACATTCCCAAAAATTTCATTGAGATCTTTATATATATTAGACTGAAATGATATTACCTGAGGATTGTTAAGGACTTATAAAAATTGAGTTTTCCAATGATGGACTTGTGTAAAAATTTATTTATATTTAAATGGGTTGTGAATTACTAGAAATAAATTTAAGAACTAAAGTGATAAATTCCATTAGTGTTATTTACTTTCCTAATAATGAATGGTGATGGATGTGAAAATCACTGTGATTTTTTTGGAGCTCGTTTATGATATTTTCTTATATAAGGAGAAAAAGTATTGGCATATGATTTGGGTAGTTAAAATGTCATTAGAATACATATCAAATGCATAATATTAAATTATTTATAGTATTATATGTTTTTACGAGTTGGATTCATTACCTACTTCTTGTAAATTTCATAGTTTCTAATGATGATAATAATTTGAAGTATATTTTATTATAGTATGATCTAAATATAATAAAATGATACTGGTTATAATATCCTAAAACATTTGACTATGAATAGTAATATACACAATATAATCGAAATAACATAGATTATACTTTAAGTTGAAAATATCACTAAATTATATTAAGGAATCCAAGGAGAATTTGTATTTACTCAGAATGTTAGTAAGTTTCCACTCATAGATAAATGAAATAGATAATGGTATAGCTCTTTCCCAATTGAATTTGACATATACATTTATTGAGCTGGTGAAGGTGTCATAGTTTATTGGACAAGAGTTTAATGTTATACAAGACACATTTTATGGTTGTTATAACACTAAAGAGTATATTTGTTAATCAATCATAGATATTTATTTAATGGAGAAACTGGTTATCCCTATTTCTTTGAAAAAATTCGTTGTGAAGGGGTTTCATCATTCAAGGTGGATGATACATCATGGGATACAATGATATAACATGATTTAAAATGATTATTTTAGTGAATGATTATGATGATGGTAATTTCTTATTATATCTCTCAATATTTAATTTTTTAGTATTATAAGGTAAAATATCAATGAATAGATAGATTATTACAACCTCTAACTAAACCAACTTGGATGTGGGAGGGAATTGTTATGGAATTTTCAATGGGTTTCCCTATATATCATTTAATGAATGATTGTAACACCTTGAGATTTTAAAATTGGAACGTCATGTTTGATATCATATATAATACATGACACTAAACAAAAAATAAAATTTTACACCTAGAGACATTATGGTATATTTATTTTTAAATAAATTCAATCATGTCTATAACTTTTGTAACACACAAACCCAAATCTAAATCAACTATAATTTCCTAGATGTCAAATTCAATGATATGAATAATAATAATGAAATAATTAAATTATATGTTTTACACATGTATACAATATATTCAGTGACAATCTATTAATCATCAATAAATTCAGAATCATTTAAAAGAAATTTTTTTTAAAAGAATATTTTTTTAAATAGTGGCTTAGTCATGCTTTACGAACATAATTTTAAATTAATTTTTAATAATTTTGTTTAAAAAAATTATCAAATAAACAGTTTCTTAAATATTAATATAAATATTATCTTCAATTTATGTTTTTTAATTTTTCTGAAAAGTTTCATTTTTTGATTAATAGTGAAAATATTAATTTTTCATAAAAAAATATTCTATTCATTTAAATCATTTACTACCATAATTTTATTTTCATTTCATTTTAAATAAATTATTTCAATTATATATTCATAAATCCCAGTTATTTAATGGGAATATATTTTAAATTAAATTTTGATATAAAAAAAATTCTAATCTTTTGAATGTTTTTCTTTTTGAAAACTATTTATTCAACGTTATTATGGGTTTATCTTTAAATTAATTTATTCCATTTATTTTTATTAAATTTGTAAAAAGGGGTTAAATAATATTAATTATAATAATTTATATTATCTAATAAGGACAACATAATTTTTTAGCAGAAGGACTAGTGAAATAGTACAAATTATTTACAGTTCTTAAGGGGAAAATGAGTTTACCAGTGGTTAAACTTAAAATATAAGGGTTAGAATGACAAAAAACATGTATAATTCATACTTTATGGAATTCTTATGACCTTATTTCATATATGGTTTTTTCCGCCTAAATTTGTTCAACTTTAGGTATAAAAAAGTCACGGCCGGTTCAATATAAATCTAGAATCAAAATATCCTTAAAATCCATAAAAACTATCCCAAAGTGCCTTTTTCTGGAATACCATCATAGGTCCATCCTTCCTATGTGATCGTGAATGTCTTTTATGGACCCTCTATGAGTAAAAAAAATCATAACCCCTTCGCGGGATTACATTCTATCTGTGATCCACTCTAGGATCATCACTTTGACGGACCCTCTATGAGCCTGACTGAGTCTGACGCTTCCCCTTTGGCTTCATGGTGTCACCTCTTCTTCACGGAACCCTTATTTTCTCTATGGAGACCTATAAGTCCCCCTCCAAACATCATTACCGATAAATATAAGGATACCCCCCCCCCCTCAAACCACTATCACATCACCCATTCACCTTATAAGCTCCCATTTCTCAAAGACCATCGAGAAGTCAAAAAATGGATCGCCAAATGTACATGACCTCTACGATTAATTCCTACTTATTTTCTTTATGGGCACTTCTTAGGTTGGGGATTCCCTTTACAAAGGACTATTGACTTCTCAAATGAGGTACCCCATACAAGGTGCTCGAGTATTAGAGAAGCATTAAGCCTTCTCAAAGCACTCTCAAAATAAAGAATTCTTTGTTAAGAAAAAGCTGTAATCCATTGAAAACAACCCTTTGTGAAGAATCAGTCCATTGTGAATAAATTTTCCTTCACAAATACCATCCTTTTCATAAAGCACCAAATCTTCACAAAGTTCATTCTCATCATGAAGTAACAAAGCTTCATGAACCCCTCTTTTCAAGATCTCCAACTTTGAAAACTCTTCTCTAGTGCGGCCCTATAGGCTTGTAATTGATTTCTATGTCTTCAAAGTGGTTCTTAATGTTGTGTTGCCATGCCTTGTGCTCCTTCGTATTGGCTAATGACTATTGCTTATTCACATACCCATGCTAACATGGACCCCTCAATGGATCACTCCATAAACCCTAATATTGGGTGTTTTTTGTGTCTTCCCTTCCCGAAATAAAGGTTGGTACAAGATATATTAGTTATAATGGTGAGGAGAGAGTCCTCAATATCTGATCTGTAGGACATTAAACTGCCAAGAAACCAAAAATCCTTAACAAATGACATTAAACTATGATTGATGCATGTGTGGTCAGTCCAAGAGGATTAGAGAGGGGATACGTATTGCTATCATCCCGCTCAATCTTTCCATCTAGTATTTGTCACCATGTGTGCCTCGGGTCATCCTGGTGTAGGACCAAACCCAACATGATAGGGTTATCCCTTTGTGATGACCATATCCTCCTCGTACATCAAGATATACTCTTCAATCTTCCTTCATGGAGTAAGTCCAAATATTCCATTCCTCGGGCCTCCAATCACATGTAAGACCCTATTCCCACTTTTTTCCTCTAACCATGTGTATGTCTTTCTTTAATCCCCACTGACACATTTTCCACAACGTGATCGTCATGTCTATTACCACCTCTTTTTTCTCACATTGAGAATGAATCATGTGGGGTTATAGTAATAATCAACCATTCCATCTTATTTGGGAATCATTATCATGTAAGACCTATCCCCCTCTCCACCAAATAATTTGGAATTTGATTCCCTACCACGAGGATACATATGATGCATTCCTCAGGTACAAGACTATCACCCATTGGTCCTCACCAATTCACGCCAGTTCACCCTCATCCCGTATGATGTTAGATGGTATTCCCCTTTCATACCACATGAAATTAAACTGTATTCTTTCTAATTTCATGGGTTTTGATCCCTATATTCTATACAGGGTACATAGGAATCCTCCCTGATGTTTAACCACAAATACTTGTAAACAGTGGTGTCCCCATTATTTGGACCCACATCCTTGGTATTCCCCTTAGTGGTGTTAAAGTAGTTATATGATTTCTATGATTGAATAAGACCCACACTTCAACATACTCCTCCAACAAAGAGTGTACCTCCATCAATGGGATGATGACCAGGCATAAGCCCTAAGCATGTCTTGAGGTTATTGTCTTTTGTGTACACCCAGATTCTATGCCCCATTTTTTTAACTATGTAGACTTTGATCTTTTCCATTTTTGAGAAAGGTACATAGTCAACCTACCATAGGTGCAAGACTATCACCCACTCCATATCCTTGTCTCTCTCCAAACATTTATGTCTTTGTAAGATCATGCCTTAACCATTTGGATCAATTTCCTTCGGGTTCCCATCCGTGCGTCCATTCTCATGAGCTACCACCTCTGGTGACTTTCCAACCCATTATAGAACTATGTGGACTTTGATTTCCTAAATGTGTGATACATAGGAATCCTAATTGAGGTTCAAGCCCAATGTATTCACCTTCACATTGGTTCTTGGTACCATCCTCATTCATTCCACCCTTTGACACTTCATCCATATCCATTCTGATTTCAACAGGGCCTCCACCTCCCAGAAAAATCATGCCATTCATATAGGCTACTAACCATGTGAATGCCCCCTTCATCTCAATGCTCTTTGAAGCACCCGGTCCACTAACCATGCTTAATCCCTATCATGTCTTCATGTTCTTTTTTATTGTGTACACCCTGATCCCATGATTCACCCTCCCCAAATATGTGGGTTTTCATCCGTATCTCCTATACAGGGTACGTAGAAAGCCTCCATGAGATTCAATCCCAACCAATGGTAAAACATCGTGTCCTCATTTTTGGGACTCACCATCCTCTAATCATCGCTTTTGGTGTCCGGATCATCCTTCATGGTGTGAAAATAATCCCTTTTGTGGGATACACTATCATAGACCCATCCTTATTGGGAGTTCTGACCCATCTATTTGGTAATCTTTCTAGGTGGTCCCCCATGGTTTGTATCCATTTGATCCACTTTAATTAGAGTTATGATCAGACTGATCCATCTCTACTAGATGCTAAAACTCTCTGAATACACCATGTTAAACATGGGACGATGGAGAAAACCTCAGTGAGATGACTCCGATATTTAATTCCCCATATTCGGCGGGGGATACCTTGAGGTTTTTTCCCATAATAAACCCTATTATAAGAGAAAATCTAGGTGTACTAGTGTTTCAATGTCCAGATACACCAGCGATGCCCAGCGTGACTAATGTCCTAACTGAAGGACACTTCCCTAACTTCACCCCTCTTTAATTTCATGAAAGATGCAACGAAATTAATTCATGGGCACAAAGATATGGCACTCGGAAGAGTTTCATGAACAATGTATTAATATTTAAGGGATACCAAGATGAGTCGATTAATTTCAAGGAGAAATAAATGGAAGGAGAGACCGACATCCCATCATCCCATTTCGATTGAGGATTACACATCCCTCAAGAAGTAAAAGATGTTTCCTACCTTTGGAAAGCAGTAATGAAGAGAAACTACATGACCTGTCTAGCTGAAGTGTCCCATGAATGTGGCACGATGAGGTGCGTCTTGGTAGAAAACTATTGAAACAGAAATGGTAAACCTAACGTGAAATTATTCTCCTCAATATGTGGATTAGTAGCATTTGGGACATCAACAAATGAGCATGTCACTAGAACCAGCAATCTGGCACATGTTCCCACAGAAAAAAATTTGGGCTAGGTTGGAAACTCCCTAGGATTTGGGGAAATTAATTGTAGGGAATCCCAGTCTATGACGTTGTTAGCGTGGATCATTCTATCTATCCATGGAAGACATAATAGTGCTGGGGAATTGGTTATTTCTTTTCTACTATCTGAACTAATGGATCCATCTTCCTACATTATAGGACCCATGCTACAGCTACAGGAAACCAATCACTTCCCACCCACAGAAACAAGGTCATGGGTAGAGGAAATATTGATGTGACAGTCCCGAAAGGCTCCACCGCAACCACATCATCATCCATTACTCCCATTACCAGGAACCCACACCCCATGTCACCTTTTAAAATTTTCCAAATGAGGGTAATGGATATTATTTTCAATCGATATGAATAAAAGGGGTTAATCCGGACGAGGGATATATCCCATCAACATATGGATGCCTCAGTGCCCCACCATAGTCGCTACACCAAGGTCCATGCATGGATTTTTCTCTCCCCACTCTGATTTTCAATCATATCATGAGCCTCAAACTGTAACGATATTATGAATCACTCCATTACATGAATGAATTAAGGGGTGTATGAGTCCTCATGGATGTGACTTCGGCCATGGGGCCACTAAGGAGGGATCCCACCAAGCCACTACAATGTCGCTATCCAGTCCCGTAGACCGAAGAGATGGTGATCCATACTCCTGCACCATTTTACCTAGCTCGGATGACTTAGTGCCAATGCCAAGTGAAATCTCAAGAGGATTCCCTCTAGGGAAATCATCTTCTATGGACTAAACGGCCCAAGTCACTACCGACATGTCATATCACCTCCCATTTACTACATAATGGGGGCACCTCTACACCTGATTGGGATTGAAGCCGCAGCCACCCCAGGGACAGGCTGGGTTGACTTCCCCGGTGGCCAGTGCAAGTACCAACCATCATGGGTCAACCAACGGTGATGATATTTGGTACGGAGGTCCACTATGTACCACCATTAGCTAGGGATAAGTTCATCCTAACTTTATCACCATCATAAGTTTGGACCCTCCCCATGGAGGCATTAATTAGAGCGATGGTCCTCCTCGCTATGGAAACCATCAGCATAGAGGTCCTCCCAATGCTCACAATAGCAGGCATAGAGGTTTTCCATATATTTTAGGTCATCACTGAAATGGTCATCCTTGCATCATCACTATATCAAGTGGTATCCCTCCCCATGACAATGTTAATAAGAGAGAATGTCCTATTTACGCTATCAACTATGAGTATGCAGGTCCTAACTATGTTCTAGTTGATATTTTTTCGGGTTCCCCCCTCACCCCATCTCCAACAAGTAGGAGTCATCCCCGCTCCAATACCATCCTACACAAAGGTCCTCCATATGTCGAAAATATACCCTTACCTGAAGAAAAATCCTACGGAAGTAGGGTGGATCACCTCTACCAATATAAGATTACTCATAGGCCTCAGATCATAGACAAACCTGTCTTTTTTTAGACTCTGAAGTGGAGTGGGACTCTATGATAGGGCCCCCAACCTGATCCTCTATAACACTGTCTGGGGTATGAACTCAGTGTATCATCCTTGTACTCTTAGAAAGCGAGGTTCATAGGAGTGCGGGATCCCTCTGTAGATACATACAGGAGGAGAAGGATTTGGCTCCTTTCCAGGGTCTTGCTGTGCAATCATTTCTGTGATCACTAGGACTATTTTCTACATAGAAAAGAGATCACGTAGAAATTTTTTGGGGTCTAATTCAATACAATCACCAGCATAATCCACTTCCAATGACCCCCCACCATACAAGATGTAGTGGTCAGTACCACAACCTATAGTGATGTGGTGATACAGTCAGTTCATTCCCCGAGAGACATCTTAATATGCAGTAGCTTGTTAGCTCATGCACTGTACTCTCCACTAACTAGTATACCACTACAACGGTCCATGTTAGTTCAATTATCAGTCTCTTAACCTCCCCTACTCGATGAATATGGAAACCAAAGGATGGATACTGAGTCTGAGTCGAGTTGTTATACAGGAATTCTCATGGGGCACCACCACTTGGAGCAGTTTTGGCCAATAAAAACTGATAGCATCAAAATTCTATTGTCCCTCACCTAGGATGAGGTTGTGTGCATCTATATAAACATAGGGAAGATTCATTTTTGTCTCCATCATTGAATGTTAGTATGAAAATCCGTCTTTTATTACAACTTAAACATGATTTATTACATAAAACATCACTTGATACAAAAAAGAAGATCGAGAGGTTTAATGTCTTTGGGGATTTAGATCATTACATAAAAACTTAAAACATGAAATATAACATCTTTATTGAAAACTTCCTTTAAATGACCACTACATTCCTTCGTACTTAGCATTGCATGGGATAATCTGAGTACATGCATAAGAAAAGGGTGAGCCATAAAGACCAGTAAGGGAGTACACATGGAATAACATGAGGAGTAAAATACATGTTAGGAAATATGCTTATAAATAGATCATAATAAAAACATGAACATAAAGGCATGACAAAGCATGATAATCATAACATGGAAATGTGACAACAACACTTAACATTGAATTAGCATGAGCCAAGGCTCATTGAACATGGAGCATGAGTAAACCCTCATTGCACATGAAGCACGAGTAAACCCTCGTTGTACTTGAATTAGCATGAGGCAACACTCATTGCACATGACGTATCATGATACTATACTTTACCCAATGCATTGGAGCACTATAAGGGTACACCCTTCTTAAACATTTCATTTCATGCATAAGTGTGCCACATGGATCATAAAACATGGATTCATAAAACATAATCATTTATTCCACGATAAAGGAATGTGGAATTCATACATGAAACTTTACAATCAATTTGTAAATGTGCATAAAGGTTAATACACTTTATGGAGAAATGGGCATGGTATTCACTACACAATGACATTGGCTTAGAAAATCGGTGCGATTTCGGCAGCGTAACGGCATGACATAAGAATTCATAAAAATGGTTGATGAGAGGGAAATGGGTTCCTCATCATATTTACATGTAATGGACAGTAAGGAGTTCATATAGATACATGTCCCAACAATTGTAATGTAATTTGGATTCATGATACAAAAGTATTGCTTGAATATAAAAGAGGAGAGAGAAGATCCTTTCGGAATTTCGGCATAGTAACGGGTGTACATGGGAGGTATTTAATGAGAGAGAAAGGGGTATACCATCATTCAAACAATAAGAGAGAAGTATGGGGGAGGTGCAAAAACATACCCCAACATTCATAATTGAAATTAAAAGGGAAATACAACTTAAATAAAATTGACAAAAAATGAGAAAGGAAGAAAAAACCCTAACTTGGATGTGTGCTTCCAAAGGCTAGAGAGAGGCTTGTGAGAGGATTCTTGGGAGCTTGGGGCACCTTGGGAGGATTCTAGAGAGAGTAGGGCAGAGGTTGGACGAACTCCAAGGAATTTTAGTGAGGAGGAAGTGGGATCTTGGGTGGGTTTATACAGTAATGGTGAGGGAATTCTTTATTATTTAGGTTTGGGTCCCCTTACATTAAATTAATCGAAACCAAAAACCATACCATGCTTTTTGAACATGGTTTTTGGAAAAGGGAATAGGAAAAATTATTTTATAAGCCCCAAGTCCGAACTTCTTAAAATATTAGGGTTGCTTATGTGGAGGTGAGTCACACTCCCATGGAAATTAATTTAAAAAGGAAAAGTGTTGAATATGTCTTGAGGGGTTCATTAATGCTTTGAAAAGTAAGTCAAACAAAACCAAAATCACATTATTTTAATGATAAAAAATATATTGACCGAACATAAGGATTATGGTATTTTATTACATCACCATTGGGTAATTATGATGTCATAAAACACATTATAAAGGAATGTGGAATTAATACAAGAAACTTTACAATCAATAAGTAAATGTGCATAAAGGTGAATACCCTTGATGGAGAAATGGGAATGATTTTTACTACACAATGACATTGGCTTAGAAAATCGGTGCGATTTCGGCAGCGTAATGGCGTGACATAAGAATTAATAAAAAAGGTTGATGAGAGAAAAAAGGGGTTACTAATAATATTTACATGTAATCGAATGTAAGGAGGTCATATAGATACATGTCCCAACAATTTTAATGGAATTTAGATTCATGATACAAAAGTATTACTGAATATAAAAGAGGAGAGAGAAGTTCCTTTCAGAATTTCGTCATAGTAAGTGGTGTATAGGGGAGGCATTTAATGAGAGAGAAAGGGGTCTCCCATCATTCAAACAATAAGAGGTCAGTATGGGGGAGGTGTGAAACCATACCCCAACATTCATAATTGAAATTAAAAGGGAAATACAACCTAAAGAAAAATTGACAAAAAATGAGAAAGGAAGAAAAAACCCTTACTTGGAAGTGTTCTTCCAAAGGATAGAGAGAGGCTTGTGAGAGACTTATTGGGAGCTTGGGGCACCTTGGGAGGATTATAGAGAGATTAGGGAAGATGTTGGACGAACTACAAGGTATTTTAGTGAGGATGAAGTGGGAGATTGGGTGTTTTTACATAGGAAAGGTGAGGGAATTCATTATTATTTAGGTTTGGGTCCCCTTACATTAAATTAATCCAAAC
This sequence comes from Viscum album, assembly GCA_963277665.1. NCBI lineage: Eukaryota > Viridiplantae > Streptophyta > Magnoliopsida > Santalales > Viscaceae > Viscum > Viscum album. The sequence continues at coordinate 1,541,602,716 of OY728145.1, read as the reverse complement.
CACAAACCATCCCATGGTTTTTGCACATGGGTTTTGGCAAAGGGAATATGAAAACAATATTTTACAAGGCCCAAGTCCGAACTTCTTAAAACATTAGGGTTGCTTATGTGGAGGTGAGTCACACTTCCATGGAAATTAATTTAAAAAGGCAAAGTATTGAATATGTCTTAAGGGGTTCATTAATTCTTTGAAAAGTAAGTCAAAAAAAACACAAATCACATTATTTTAATGATAAAACATATATTTTCCGAACATAAGGATTATGGTATTTTATTACATCACCATTGGGTCATTATGATGTCATAAAACACATTATATATTTAAACGGTATTTAATTTTTACCCAAAAATTTGACTGTCTCAGAAATTTATGAAAAAATCACTGTTGGATAATTTCGACGTCCTGATTCCAGAAATGACATTTATTTTATGTAAAAAAATTTCTAAATATGTTAATTTTAACTTTTAAAATAAAAACAAACATTTATCGAAAATTCACGGGTTTTGACAGAAATGGCTTTCAAACCATAATAAGAATTTTAATTGCATTCATAAAATTATAAGATCATTTATATTTAATAAAAAATTAATTTAATATTAATTATAATATTTTATTCAAATATTATTTACCTCAAAAATCCCTTAATTTATTAAAATTTTATTTTTAATTAAATAATAACTAAAAACACCATTTGTACTTTAAAAACTATTTACAATGTATCAAAAATGACTACAAATGATATTCATTATTATATAAAAAAAATAATGTACATGAACATAGTACTACGTATTTGTTACATAACCCCTTAAAACAGCCTCATAAGACCTAAGGGTAAGGTGTGCGATGGTGATAGACTCTTGGGGTGGCTCGGATAACATCGCTCGAGTGGTAATTTCAATCAACTTCTACTTTTCCCGTAGACGGTCATGTTCGAGCTTGACATAATGAAGCTCATCTTGGGCTTGGTCAAGGGCAAAGCCCAAGGATGCCACCTATTTTCCGAGCTCCAACAAATGGGCTTCGTATGGGGAAATTCTACTGGATGAGGCCATCACTTCCTTTTTCTGAGTAAAATTGGGTTCGTTAAAGCCTTATATTTATACTAATCATGTGATCACTGTTCAACGACAATATTAACAACGGTCACAATTATTAACATAAAACCAAAGAATTTGACATCTAATAAAAAAAATTTCATAAAGAGACATTTAACTGGATCAAGAGGGATTTTCCATTAATGAAACATTGGGTCATTATAGTTAGATTACACCATTAGTGGGGAACACTTCAACAACATTGGAAAGCAATGCCTCCTGGTTGTGTTCATCACACTCCCTTTTGCTCAGTACCATAAATCACTTGGTTTTCATCGGACCCTCTAGAAAAGTTCCATTCTGAGCCTTACTATGCTCTATTGGGTTATTAAGAAGGCTTCACCAGATGTCCATTTTTGTGGTTGTGGGTAGCATGATACCCTACATTTCCATCACATCCTATGTGGACCTATCTCACCTAGTGATAACGAGGATATATGTTTAGATATCATCACAGTAAACAGTTTCGTTCTAGAGATATACCCCGAAGGAGGAATTGAAATCGGGATTCGAGAAGATTAACAGCCCACTAGGGTAGGACAACACCCGGAAAAACTTGTAGGTGTTCACACTCACCAACAAAGGTAGACGCTTAGCCTTCCTAAACCTTCTGAGTCATTACCTCATAGTTTAGAACCTTGAAATGGAAAATCACATGTCAAGACACTCTAGTCCTCCAACCCATATGATCTAATGTAGAAGATAGAGTCGGATCCTGAAAAGGTCATGTTGTGCCAACACCTCATGAAACAGATAAAGATTTTCCACGAGTTCCTCACTAACTATTCAACAGAATGTGATGTACCCAATATTTTTTATATTTTTTCATACATTTTATTTATAATAGAAACTTTTTCCCCCAAATATCTTTTGTTTTATGGATAAAATAATTCATCATGTTTATTAGGATAATTTTAAGGATATTTCCAGCCAAAATCACAACTCAGGAATGATCAGAACAAAATTTCAAAAATACATGGCATGTATTTTTTTACACATGTCATGTACTTCTGCCTTGACACATATTGAAAAGAGTGGATAGATGCCCATGTTGTGGACCAAGGCATACATGCTATGGACTACACATATATATGTCGTGTGGACCTTCTAGAAGCAGTTGGTGGACAATGAATGACATTACACGTCGTGTGGAGCGGTGATACATGTCGTGTACCTCAACCTACCAGGAGCCAGCTTATTCAAAGTAAAAGATGGTGGGTTATCTCACATAACAGTAGAGAAAAGATGAACAAAATTCGTTTACTAGTAGCACACATCGTCAACTTCTTGGTATAATTCATGTACTTATAAAACCAACAAATAGGTGGCTGGACATCCATGTTATGGATTTATTTGGATTGAATCATTCCAAGATATACCCAGGGGGAGCACTCTGGATATGTTAAAGAAGAGGATAAGAGAGAGAAATTAAAGGAGATAAAATGGAAGAGAAGGTGATTCTGTGCTACCTTCATGATGAAATTCACTCCAAAGCTTTCAAGAGGATGTATTTAGGTACTACAAGTTCATAAATTACAAGATACTCTGGGATTCGCTAAATTCATTATGTGTTGGGGTTGTGGACTATAGTGAGAATTAATTTTTCATTTATGATCTTTTAACCAGGTTTTTTATTCTTTGATTTCATAAGTCCTTATTAACTCTTTATAAATATCATTATAAATATTGTATCTGACCAAGAACGTGATTTATAGGGATCCTTTAAGGAATTATGATTTAAAACATCCATGACTATTGGGTGATTTAATCATCTCAAAGGGGACTGTAATTATTAAAATTTAGAGAAATCAATTTCCAGGCCATAAAAATGGGTTTCTATTGAAATAAATAAAACACAGAAGTCCAAGGGGGTTCTGTTACATAAATAATCTCATTTATGTTAATTAACATGAGAAAAACAACCTCATAAAAAGATTTATTTAATAACATCCTTTAAAATCTATAGCCCCAATGCATTTCTCTCCAAATTTCCATCAAAACCAAACTTCTTTGATTTCTCATTATCATTCAAGTAATTTATTAAGAAACTAAAATTTAATAAATTTTTTTATCAAAACACAACAAAATCAACTATAAATTTAATAAACTTCAGTAATCCAATTATAAATTAAATAAACAAAAAAAATTACTCCTTCTACCTATGTATTGATCCGTTACTCGTACTATAATTGTCAGGGTAATAAAATTTGGATTGTCGAAAATAACGTTTTGATAGGAATGGTAACCAAATTCTGGCATCATTTCTGGGTAAGAAAAGTAACAATTGTTTTTGTTTAAATAATATTTTATACATTTTAATGAAAATAGAAATAAAAAATTCTCAAAATTCTATTCTTACTCTCATTTCACTTTTTATTATTTTTTGTCTTCCTCTTTTATGCTTGTTTTGTTATGTGTTCTGTAGATTCATAGGTGTATGAGTGGTCACATCACTAATTACAAGAGCACTGAGTCATCAATTTTTTTCAATTGACCCATAGATCAGACGAAAACCTTTGAGGCGGCGGTGTGCACTCATGGACCAGCGCAACCAAAAGAATCCCAATCTGTATAACAAAGAGGGAGATCTAGATGTTATCCAAGGAGATACATAACCGTTTTTCCTAGATAAAATCTTAAACCATCAAGATCCACCAGTTCCAAGGTATGGACCATAGAAACTTCAGCAGTTCCAATCAGAGCAGATTCCATACCTGAAGCTACTTCATAGGCCATACATTTCCCATCCACAACAATTTTTTCCCCAACAAGCTTGAGGGAAACTGTCCCCGCGCCATAACCTTATGGAGTATGGTCTTAACTCCATCCAAGGGGAAGATACATGAATAATCAGACCACCGGTGCCCACCCAAAACTTTGTAATCAACCCATCCATTATACTGGAGATCAAAAACATGGTACAATTCGGTGGTCTACCCAGTGAAGACACCAATTCTCATCTCTCCAAAATCTTCGAGATCTGTGACACATTCCATTACCACAAACTATCATGAGATTTCATTTTTCTTCACCTCTTCCCCTTCACATTGAGGGATAAAGAGAACTACTAGATCAAGGGACCTTTTCAATGGTCTATCCACACCTGGGAGGTATTAGCCTAGGCATTCTTGTCTAAATACTTTCCCCCATCAAAGTTCGTGACTCTATGGAACGAGATCCACAACTTCAAACGGCAGGACTCAGAAACCTTATAAGAGTCCTATGAGTTATTTAAAGAGATGCTATGAAAATTTCCTCACCATGGACTTCCGCGTTGGATTCAAGTAAAATCCTTCTATGGTAGCTTGATCATTAAAACCAAATCTGTTTTCGATGTCACTGCTAGAGGAATGGTAATGAAGAAATCTCTTAAATATCTCTTTGACCTCCTGAAGGACATATCGGCCAACAGATTCCAGTGTCACATAGAACGTGGAACTCAAAATCAAGGTACGCACAAAATTGACTCCACCATGATGCTCGCTTCCAAATTAGATGTGGTGTCCAATAATATTGATGTATTGAACCTGAAGAATGCATCCCATGTTCAAGTAGAAAAACATCCTGCATGTAACGAATGCGGTGACAACCACATCATTAGTGAATTACCGGGGTCAACTACTGGCCCTTCAAAATGTGAGTTGAGCTATGTTTCATAGAACAAGGGGTGGAATATCTTTCCTCAGTACTAGATCCCGGCATGGAAAAAACAAATGAACATGGGGTACGAGAAAATACAGAAAAATCCTCCTCCCTAGAGGCGACCTAGTTCTAGTCAAAAACCGTACCAGAACCCTTATCCAAAACATCAATAGTAGAGGACATACCAGTAGAAAGGGTATCAAAACCCTCACCTACAAACTTCAATGAAGGAACCACCTTCACCAGCTTCACAACAAACTCAGTAATAACCCCCATAAAAAAATAAAGAAATGACGAAAAACTTTATCACCACTGCTGAAACTCAATTTCCAAACCAAGAATAATCCATGCGATGCTTGGAAAATAAAATTTGGAAACAAGTCAATATTCTCTCTACGAGGCCACCTAGTACACTACTGTGTAACATTGATAAGAACCCTTGAGAAGCGGCCAATGAAATAACATTACTAAGTGGATAGGAGCTACCTCTGACACCAACTACAAAGAAAGTTGAGACTAAAACTCTAGATCAACATTCAACCTCTACAAATGATGAAACCACAATAAAGGACCCATCCTAATCAAAATAACCATCAAAGGAGAATGTGTAATTACAAGGTAAGGGAAAATATATGGTCAAGACTTTTGTTCCCACCTTTCCATTTCTAAATAAGATAAAGAAAGGTAAGATCGATCAATAGTTTGGTAAATTCATAGAGGTATTCTGGAAGCTTCACATCAACATCCTTTTGGAAGAAGCTATAAATCAGATGCCGACATAAAATAACATCAGGAAAGAGATTCTCTCCAACAAAATAAATATGGAGGATCACAGAACCATTTTATTGAAAAAGAAATGCTCAGCAGTGGTACATCACTCACTTCCTCCAAAACTCCATGATCTATGTAGATTCACTATCCCATGTACCACTGGATCCTGTGAGTTTGGAAAATCTCTCTATGAAATAGGATCCATCATCAACTAGATACCATTCGGAGTCTTCAAGAAGCTAGGGATCAATGATCTCAAACCCACCTGAGTGGCCCTCTAATTAGCAGATCGCTCCATCAAATATCCCAAGGAGTTTCTCGAGGATGTGCTGGTGAATGTAGGATTTTTAATTCCCCCTAACAACTTCATCATTATTGGCATAGAGGAAGACTAGGATGCACCTTTTATTATGTGAAGTCATTTCTTGGCCACTGGTAAGGCATTGATCGATTTCCATGAAGGAGAAAAAAATTTCAGAGTCGGCGATGAAAGAGTCTCCTAAAATGTCCTCAAGTTTGTCAAGCAGGCATCACTACTGAAACATGAGGACTGTTCTGTAGTAAAAACAATGGAAAATCACTTCATCTTCAAGGAAGATGGTCTAGTATGTTATTTTCTTATTGATGACACACTCTTCATAGATATCTAAGATTCACCTGCATAGTTGCAAGTTCTCAAAGGTCGGGGTAGTTATTACTAGAAACTCATAGTTTTCCCAAACATTTAGGATCAAGAAGAGGTGAAACCAATTGTTCCCTTGATCTTGAAGGCACCTCAACTTGATATAAAACCTCTACATTGATCATTAAAATTTTAATATTTGGATGATAAAAAAACCCTGCCCGTTATACTTAATATAGCTCTATCTAAAGGCAAAGAGGATGTACTTCTGCAGCTTATGAAGTAAAGAAAGAAAGCCATTTGATGTATAGTCTCATATCTAATGGAAATTGTTCCCACCATTTTCATCCATAAGGTGTTACTGGAAGAAGGAGAAAATCCCTCTCGGAAACCAAAGAGATGGTTGAAACCTCCCATGAAAGAAGTCATGAAGAAGGATGTAATAAAATTGTTAGAAGTAGAAATCATAAACCCCATTTCAGACAGGCTGTGGATGAGTCCTATACAAGTGGTACCCAAAATGGGAGTATCACTTTGGTCTCCATTGATAAAAATGAACTTATCCATACATGGATAGTCACATGTTGTAGAGTGTGTGTAGACAACTAGAAGATAAACTATGCAACGTGGAAAGATCACTTCCTTCCTCCATTCATGAATCAGATTTCAGAATCATTGGTGGGGCACGAGTTTTACTGCTTCCTCGATGGTTATTATGGATATAAAAGAATCTTTATTTCCATAAAATATCCAGAATATATAACATTCACATTCCCCTACGGTACATATTCACATCGAAGTATGTATTTTGGAAAGTACAACACCCTTTCCACCTTCAAACGATGTATGTTGGCAATCTTCCACAACATGGTAGAAATAGTCATGGAGGTCTTTATGGATGATTTTTTTCATCTATGGAAAATCCTTCAACACTTGTCTGAGGAATATGGTGTTGGTTCGGGAAAGTTATGTGAACACTAATTTAGATTTAATCTTGAACAAATAACAATTTATGGGGTAGAGTGGTATCGTCTTGGTCCACTGGATCAATATGAAAGGAATAGAAGATGATCCTGTAAAGAAAGATGTCATTTGAAATCTACCCATCGCAACTTCTATCAGAGAAATCCGATGTTTTCTAGGGAATTCCAATTTCTAAAGATGGGTTTTCTAAGACTTTTGAAATATGTCCTAGCCACTCACCAATCCCCTCCCCATGGATTCCATCTTCGAGTTTGACGAGAAGCATTCCATAGATTTTCATCATCTGAAGCAAGGACTGGTAGAAGCTCCAGTGATGATTGATCCCAATTAGGATGTGCGTTTTGAAGTCATGTGTGACTCTCAGGAAAATACGGTGGTAATAGTACTAAGGAAATAGCTAGATCACATATTCTAGCAAATTTACTTTTCCAGCTGAACTCTGAATAGAGAACTGGTGAATTACACTACCACGGAGAAAGAAGTGCTTGTAGTGGTGTTTTAATTTTACTAGTTTTGTTCCTACTTGGTGTTGACCAATTTTAATGTATATACTAACCATTCAGAAAGAAATTATTTTCTAAACAAGAAGTATTTTAAGCAACAACTAATCTATTGGGTTCTTATCCTCCAAGAGTTCGACTAGGTGATCCATGACAAGAAGGGTCATGAGAACATTATGGATGAACACCTCTCCTACCTAGAACTTCCTCATTTGGAGAAGGATGATGACCGAGACATTAGTAATGACTTCCCCAATGAACAAATTTTCTCAATCCGGGGAATAAATCCCCCTTGGTATTTAGATATTTCAAATTATTTAGTTACAGGAGCAGTTAACCCCGATCTTACATACCAGCAGAAGAAGCAGTTTTTATCCGATGTCAAGAGGTACATCTGGGAAGACCATATACTCATTTGATTAGGTAGATATGGGTTGATTCTCCACTGCATACTAGAGAATTATGTATAAGGAATTATGGAGTTCTATCACTCCTCACTATTTGGATATCATCATGGCCTAGACCGTACGATAGTGAAGATCCCGCAGTCTAGATTTTTATGGCCTACCAAGCACTGGGATGCTCATTAATTTGTTACTCAGTGTTATCTATGTTAGAGAACTGGTAATTGGGGATTATGATCCAAGGTACCAAAACACCCCATCCTAGAGGTTGAAAACTTCGACGTCTGGGAAATTGAATTCATGGGGCCATTTCCCCATTATTTGGTAACTCATCCATACACGTATGTGTGGACTATGTCTCCCAGTGGGTGAAAGAAACTTCTATATCCCATGACATGACCAAGGTAGTTGTGGCCTTTTTGAAGAAATGAAAATTCAGCATATTTTTCATTCCTTGAGTGTTGATGAGCGACACATGAATGCATTTTGACAATGACTTAATGAATAATGTATTACTTATGTTTGGGGTGAATAATCACATTGGAATGCATTATCATCCCTAATATAGTGGAAAAGTGGAATTATCAAATCTTGAACTGAAACATATCCTAGAGAAAACATTGGGATCTTCAAAGAAGGATTTTCCCAAAAATATTGATGATTCCTTATGGGCTTACCAGACCGCCTTCAAGTAACCTCTTGGGATTTATATGTTTCACCTTGTCTATGGGAATACATGCCACCTATTATTAGAGATGGAGTATAAAGCCATCTAGGCCATCAGAGCCCTGAGTTTTGATTTAATGGATGCCGATGTGAAGTGAAATTTCCAGTAGATAGGGCTTGATGAGATCTGAAGGGAGGATTATTAGAACACCATACTATATAATGAAAAGACACAAGAAATCCATGACCAGATGAATTCCCGAAAAACCTTACTACTTGGTGATCAGGTATTTCTCATCAACCCACATCTGTTATTGTTTCTAGTAATGTTGAAATCATGATGGTTGTGACCATTCCATGTTCTCAATGTTTTCCACCATGGTGCGGTGGAAATTTTTGGTGAAGATAGACAAACATTCTAGGTGAATGGAAAACGCCTAAAGCTTTACCATCACATGGTGGATATTTTGCGTACAATATCCACCATTCATTTTAGGTATCATTAGGTAGGTTGGTTGATCCAACGACCTAAAACAAAGGCACTACGTGGGAGGCAACCTGGAGGTTACCCGTCGTGTATCGCCTATACACATGGAGTGTATTGGTTTTTTTAGTTTATATTCATAATATTACAAATATATATATATTAACTAAATTAATAAAAAGGGATGATGCTTGTGCCGATGGTTATGTCAATAGAGATTATCTAATCCGTCGTCGGTTTGAATCCCTCCATACCTACCTTCGATGTGGGGTTTATCCTTTTTATACTTGTCTTTTATTACATGGTGTGTGTGGTATTTTTCAAAATCATATATATATTTTTCTAAATAAAATAAAACCTATGATGGGGATGGAACATCTCACCAGTGTCGTATACCGGTTTCCAAAAGACTCAGGTTTGCATCCCAACAACTAGTCCATTTCAATCATTTTTCGTATTAATAAAACCATACAACGTACATTTAGTTATATGTCATGTGTGCCAAGTGTTCAATTATTTAAATATCTTTTGAAATAATGAACATACATGCGGTTGAAGTTCGAATATTGGATGATTTTCGACCATAGATCCAAAAGACCCGGGTTCGAACACGGCTTATCTCTCTACTTCAACCCTTTTATTCCAATTTAAAACCATAGGTCATGCCTTTTCATCATCCTGTTTACTATTGGCCATGTACATTAAATATATATAATTCATGAACATGATAATTAGTACAACCTTTGATCCAGTGGTTGAGGTCTTGTGTTTGGATTGGCCAATCACCGGTTTGAACCTCGCCCCAAGCATCGAACCAATGGTTATACTTCTCTTTTTCAAATTTAAGAACACACGAGGTGTATTTCTCAATACATTATGTGTATAGATTTATTTATTTTTAAACAATATATATATATATATATATTTATTTTAAATTTTAATATTAAATATTTTATAGTTTAATATAATAATTATATTATATAATAATTATTCATAATTCAAAAAAAAAATTGCAATACACGACATGTAGGGTAAGTTAAACGTTGTGTACCACAGCTATGAAGGTCATTCCCTACCCAGTTTGAGACAGTGTCGAACGACCCCCCCCTCCCTGTTTTTTTATCCTAAACACCCTCCGGTCGCCCGATTTCAAATCAAACATTTTTGTGCATTTTATGTCCATATTTGTTTCCACATTATGATTGTCATACCAGGTACACTCTTCCTCACCCACTATTTCTCTTTTTTCATAGCATTCAGGATGATTTTTGGATCATCTGACAGTTCGGTTTCCCACGCAGCACAGAGCATGTGTGTAGAACAAATTCCATGTACATAATATATGTAGTCGCACATGGATCCTTGTTAGGACCAATAGGGGCCTATATATCCTGAGGGGGTGGGGGTGGATCAGGGTATGGATATTCTTTTTCTAAATTCTTTCTGCCCCACTGGTTCTTGACCTATTTATTACATGGGTCACTTTGTTTTCACTTGTCTGTTTATTATGATATTTCGTTTCTTTTTTATATGATGATGATGCTTTGAATTTAATGAAGGGAAGCAAGCATGCAAACAAAGAGATTTTTACATGGTTCACCCTCACTAGGCTACGTCAAAGGAGCATACACCAATGATTTTATGATGTACCAAATCCACTAAATCACACTGCCAATAATTAATAAAATGTTTGGGATAGATCACTTCTATTCCCAGGCTCACTACCTTTATAAGATTTAGGGTCACCTCACTGCTTTCCAAAGTGTCACTCCCTGTTTCTCTCTCTCTATGGATCACTGCCGATGGGGAGGATCACCTTCTTCCTCTTCCCTTGCTCACTGCTCTCAAAAGGATCCACTCACAGTTTATAGACAAGTAGGTCTCTTCATCCTCATAAATGAATAAATCCTCTATTGTATGTAGATGCTCTGTTGAAGTCCAACTTTCACCCTCTAGATTAATCCCACTTTGCACCGAAGGTATCAGGCAATCTTCCAGCTTTCACGCAGCCCTGAAATACTGTTCTGAATCAACCATACATGGTGCCCTTGTCTAAAGAGGCACACAAGTATCGACACACAAGTTATAACTGGAACACATGTCTACCTCAACCACATGCACGACACAAGCTTCTGCCACTCCAAACTTGAACGACTCACTTCCCTTTACGCCCAATCCAATATTGGCATGAAACTAACAACAACCACGCTTCTTCAAAATAGGAGCGCAAGTCCTACATGCGCGGCCCACCTCCACTTGCTCGACCACCACACATGTGTGACGGAAGATATGATTTTCTCTAAGTATTGAACTTGTATAGAATGAGGAGGGGTCGACCTATATTTATAGGCGTTTGAACAACCTGCACGACAGCGTGTAAGTCTCCCCTCAGCGCGCATGTTTCGGCACACAAGTTTTCTTTCCCCCTAGAAACTTGAACGACCAACATAAAAACCTGGGCTCCCCTTCTTCCTTTACCATATTTTGATGATATGATCACGAAGGATAAATGGCGTGCAAGTTTCCAATCCTTTTAGGCACTGGCGCACAAGTCCTTCCTCAGCGCGCAAGTCAGTTGCGCAACCTACCAAATACTTGAGCGCCCCTTTTCCCATTTCCATTTTTTGCTGTTCTGATCTTGAAAAACATCGGGCATGAAATCTTCCTCACCTTCAAGTAAACGGTGCAAAAGTACCTATGCCAAAAACTAGTTTTCTTCATTTGTCGATTTTCAGGCCCAAAAATTGGGCAAACACTGGAAAATGGCGCCACCTTTTATCTTTTCTTTTTGTACTTCCTCCAGATCATCCATTCCTTTTTAAAAGTTCTTGAATAAAACATTGATCGTTAACCAAAGCTCTTGAAATCGACATGCCACCATGAAATCCCCTTTGTCAACAAATTTTTATGTCGTTGTTTTCTTTGTCAACAATCACAACACATGTGTCCACTTTGTCAACAAACACAATCACCTAAAAAATTCTTCCATGATACCTTGAGGGATTTTTTTCCCAAAAATCCTTTTCACCATTTTTATGATCGGTGGAATGTACATTTGGTACATGCCATGTATCGTGACCCCTGGAAGTTCTGGCCCTGGTCATGTATGTTTGGGACACGTCTCTCTTCCCATGTCACAATACACAACATGTCTGTTCTGGACACACCCTATCCTCTAACCCAGAGGAGGACCCCTTGTGAATGATCAACACAACTCTCACACCATTTTCACTTACAAATCATGTATCTCATCGACACATCATGTATTCCCCTTTTCCCCATTTCCTCGTCGAGCTGTGTCTAGCTCCCTACACGGGAATCAAACCATGTTGTAGTGCATGGAGTGTACACTATGATACTTGTTGAGTCTGATTTTTTTCCAGAAACATTCCCTCATGACATGTATATTCATGATACACGATTTTTTACACATATTCTATTGCACAATGTGTATCTTGGATATACATGATGTTTTCTCATACGTTTTTAGTTTTCTAACATTTTCTTCCTTTTATTTTTCTTCTAATTTTCTTTTGTTTTGTTTTGTTTTATTTTATTTTCTTCCATGTATGGATGATAGTGATTATGCAAGTGAGAAGTGTCCCACTTCTTCTGCAGATGGTGAGCTACCTCATCACTATCGGATTCGTCTTGGTCATTACAAGTGGCCCACTTTAGATTTTCTACTTTTCCATCCCCCATCATTGGTCACTCTGCCCCAAATTATGATGTCACCTCCCTCTACAGCATCTACCAGTCCAGTCGTTCATGTGGAACCTTCTTCTACTGATCCACTAGTGATAGATTTTGTTCCATATACTATGGTTTAGAGCTCCCTTTTCTCCTGCTCCATCTTATAGCTCCACCCCCTCTAAGCTACCATCCATACCAGTGGTGGACCTGATTGAGCCAGCACATCCACCTTCTAGCCATCCATATGTTCCCACCCAGGTATCCACTACTCCTTGTTCTACCTCAATAGAAGGACCATCTACTCCATCGCCAGTCATTCACCCATCGCCTACACCGGCTGCTTCCCACCCTCCTCTACATCCCTACCTTGTTTTTCTTGAGGATCATTCTACAGTAGACCGATTGTGGCACATTTCTTGCAGGACTATCCAGTTGAGTGGTTGCTTCCTCAACATTTCAGTGATGAAACACCGTGGAATATGGGAGGATATTGAGAGGCTTCTAGTCCATACTCACTAGCTTGATAATTTTCACGCTAGTACTCTTACACACCATGATTTATTTTTTGAGTTCATGGCTATCTTCGAGTTCGACGGTCCCACATACCAGCAAACACACACCGATACAGCTCGCCCAATTCATTTTCAGATAAGAGGGAGACATTTTCAAATTACTTAGGCTAAGTTTGGCAGTGTGAGTGGATCCTATCCCCATCCTACCACCACAACTCTTGTCTCCACTTTGACCCACCCCGAGCTCTCTTATCATGTTGCGGTGTGGCGGGAGCTTGCTAGGCCTGACCATAGGTACACCCACACCTCTCAAAAGATCATTCTCATAATTTACCCTCCACTTTACTTCCTTAATTGTTGATTTAGTGCCATTATTTTTCCTCTCCATGAAGATAGATGAGTTGTGTCTTGACAGGACATAGAGGTTTTTACCTGGATTGTGTGGCATGTGTACCCATAACTCCCCAATCTTTCTTCTTTTTTACATTCAATCTAGGATCCATGGACATAAGGTAAACTAAAACGAAGAGTTCTATGTCACTTAGTTGGCAGACATTTTGGTATCTGTCTATCTCTCACGATCTCATGGCTTCTCCTTAGCGTAATGACTTACTCATTCTTATCCTTATGTTATTAGACAACCATTGTGCATAATGCTTTATTCTTGTGAAGGATGACCCTACTCTAGGAGGGGTGAGGGAAAACCCACCTTCTCCTACTTGTGTTGCTTCTCAGGATCCACCCCATCCACCTACGGATGTCCCCTCCCCCCACTGCCCCACTACTTATAAACTTCCTTCTTCTTTTTCTATTCCTTCTTACACCCCACCTACCTCTTCAACCTCAGTCAATTTCCCCTTCACCCTCTACCAAGCCATGGTAGAGAACCACCAGGTTCATCTGGATCATCATCTAGTCCAGCTTGAGTAGATGTTGGGGATTATTCTTCAACAACATGGCATTCCTCTCACCCCAGCACCTGTACCTTCCTCTATTTTAGAACCTTCTTCAGTAGCTGCACTACTATTTACGGTGCTGGACATGGATACCGTTATCCTCTCCCCCATCGGCCCTGCTATTACCACTGCTGCTACAAACCCATGCATCACTGCTGAGCCACTCGCTTCTAGTTCCACTCTTGAGGCTATGGCTGCTACTGATCCTCTTTCTATCAAGGCTCCAAAGACTACATCCTATACTATTATTTTTGTGCCTTCACTGTATGATCCTCATATTACAGATAATGCCTCTTCTGAGGTGACCCCATTACTAGTATTTGGCCCATTTTTTTGGATATATCTATTCTGTGCTATTCTTGAGATTTTCTATTGTGTATTCCAGCCATTTTTATTTCTCTATTCCATCACCTGTCACAAGTACCTTAGAGTGAATTGGGAAAATCTATTTCTGAGTGGAGTATTTTTTAGTATTTCTTTTTTCTTTTCCCTTTTCAGTTTTACTTCTTCCTCTGCTTCCCCTTGTCTTGCACCATTGTTTTCCCTTATTCCCTCCTCTTCCTTGGTATTGGATTAGGAGGACCATGTGCTATATTAAGTGTGGGGGAGGGCATCTGATTACACTAGTCTTTTCCTTCAACCAGTCTAGGAGACATAATTAATAGTTGACATATTTTTAATTGTGAATTTTTTTTGATTAATTATAATTATAAATAATAAAGGAATAACAGGGAATTTTAAAAAGTTACATGATTATTTCAATTTTAATATATTTTAATATGATTACTGATATAGTTTTATTTCGAATTTTATGCCTTGGACATTTACCTATATTAGACTAATAATTTTGTACTCATGTCATGACCTGATTGACCCATATATATTTTTCATTCCTGAGAGGTATTCTAAACATTTTTAAAATATTATTTTTATACCCTTTTTTAAGAGAGATTCTTGGGATATGCATAACTACAATAATTTTATACTTTTTCTCTTCAAAACATGTCTATTTTTGAATCACATTAAAATGATTGAGGCATTTGATTTTTTTAAACCCTTTATCCTTGAGACCTACCCTTCACTTATTCTTTATAAACCTTTATAAACCATGAACTAACTTGAGAGTAAGCCACATTACATTCACATTTTCCCTTCCTACTCTAATAATTTTGTAATTTTTCATGATTATTCCTTTGAGTTTTGAAAAATGTACTCAGGTTTTTCATGGTACAATGTTGGTGAGAAACCACGAACATAATTATGGGGTAGTTTTTCACTTTTTTATTTGGGAAAAGGTCCCTGGATCCTAATTTACATTGAATTTGTGGTGGATCATCAATCTTATAAAAATGAAAAATGAAAAAGAGGGACTAGACTCTATTGCATAATATTGGTTTATGGGGAAATATTTTAAAAGGAATATCATGGTAATGATACCTTTGAGAGAACATGATTTTGGGAATATTTTCATTAAGCTCTATTTTTAATATCATGCATTATTGTTTTAGAATTCATCCACCTCTTCAAGACTCTAAGATTAATTTTCATCATTACCTACCAACCCTTAGCCTCAGATACATTTGAACCTTATTGAAAGCCCTCATGATTTTTATGAATTGACTTCTTAAGTGGAGAATGAGACCACATTAAAGCCTATATATATAGTGCATATACTTATGATTGAGCATACATTTTATTAAATAAACTTTTAGTGATTATTTTTGTATCTTGCGGTGCGGTAAATCATCAACTAGCATGTTTATTTATGATTAGTTAAACAATGTGAATGAAAGAGAATGTAAAATTTCAATAAATTTATATATGAGGCATGCTTATAATATCGTTAAAAATGAAATTTTTTGTGCCTCGTAAAAATTTTATTCTATGGTTTTATTATTTACAATTATAATTAGTTAAATTGTAACGCCCTGACCCCAGTTACCCAGAGTTGGTGCATTTTTTTAAAACATTAGCATGATTACAAGGAATCAAGTCCCGAAGGACTGATCAGTTTAGTAGTCTTGGAAAATAGATTACATACATGAATGTTAAATTACACTTCATAACATACAAAATATCATAAATAATTTTTTATAAACGCTATTACTCCCTTTTCTTAACCCTACATATCAATCACAATACATTTCTTGGAATCCTGGGAAAAATAAAACATAGAAAGGGGTGAGTTCAGATGCTCAGTAAGGATAATAATACAACGGAAAATTTCATAAATAAACATAAAAATTTAAGGCAATGTATAACTAAAACAAAAGCCTTTTAAACTTGAACTTCAGAATAATATGGAAAAAATGAAATGAAATAATGCCATTTACTTATTCATATGGATATTCTACTAATTTAATAATCACATGCAATTTCAATAACCACTTTCATAATGATGGAATTCATAATGCTGAACTTTAATTTCTTTGTCAAGGCCTCGTACCAAGACCTAGGGGCTAAATGTAACCGGAACCCAACCCGGAGTGCCTCTAATAACCGGACACCAACCCAGAGTGTCTCTAATAACCGGACACCAACCCAGAGTGCCTCTAATAACTTGACACCAACCTAGAGTGCTTCTAATAACTGGAAACCAACTCGGAGTGACTCAAAAAACGAAACACCAACCTGGAGGGTCTGCTGTAACCAGAACCCAACCCGGAACATACTATTCTAACACATTCATTTTAAGAAGAGGATGAAATATAACATCAACATTCGTATTAAAACAAGCATACGAAATTTCAATACATTACCCATAAACCATGAATGGTATAATAATAAAACATCCACAGTAAAACATATCACAAAACCTTCAAGACAATATGGAAGATTTGTATCAGGATAAATCAGCTTCAAAACAAGTTTAAAATCTATTAAGGGATCTTGACAAGGACAAAAACTATTTGTAAAACTCTTTGAGAGAAATACACCTTTTTTTTAAAACATTTAAAAGTCACACAATTTAAAAAAGAAATCATTTTAAGACATTTTTTAATCAAAGTTTCCCATACCACTTTGAAAATTTTGAAAGGAATTATCATTTTAAAAACATTAAAATACATATAAATAAATCCTTTAAAACCATTTTGAATACATGGACATTAATGAGGAAGATTTAGAAGAATAAATATTTAAAACATTTGAAATGATGTTTTATTAAAAATTGACCCTTAAAACAATCCCTTTGAAAACACTTTCATAAAACATGGACATGGATAATAAATATGTCCCAATAGATACATACGTAAAAACAACCTTATATAATAAAGAGATTGTGAAATTAACCCTTACCAATTTGGTATCCTACGAAACATTCAACCCATGAAAGAGGTATCATACAATGAATATGTAAATACACATAAATAAAAGTGTATTAAATAAATAATACAATTATTGGTTTTACATACTCCACACAAAATGTAATAGTGGCAATATGGCATGAATCTCACCGGAATAAGGAGTGAGATGAAAACCCCTTACCTTACACTTTTCTTTAGTCGAGGGTATGTTTAGCATCCTTTATGAGGACTATAGTATGTAATTAAATTATACCAGAACCATATTAATATTTATGATATCATACATTATTCATTTATGACTTTATACTACCCATTTAATAATAATTTCCATGTTATATTAATATTTCGGGTAATAATGGATTTCTTTATCGTACGTGTTTTAACTTGTTACTCTTGATTGTATCACTTAGATAATGATTTAAATAATTCCAGAATATAATACATGATTTATGTATCATATGTATTTAGAATATAAAAATTTATAAGAGATGTATATATGTAATGGGAAACACCGTTTATAAAGACGGTAGTACGTACGTACGCATAAAAGTTGTTTCTGTTTTCATATATTATTGAACGAAAGTAAGTGAATAAGATATATGTAAGTACATAAATACTTATATATATAAATATATATATCTCCAGTCTAATTATTATGTCATATATTACATAATTATTAGTAATATATATTTTTTATAATTGTCGATGAATGGTGAACTTGGAAATGAATCTCATCGCGTCGTGGAGACGGTAATCCGTACGTACGCACGAGAAAAATAACATTCTTTTGATATTAATATAATATATAATTGGATGGTATATAATATATAAATAATCATTATCATGTTATATTTAATATTTACATAAATTATACATCATTATTATACCCATCTAAATAATAATATATTGAATTACAATTACACCACGACGTGGAGACTATAGGCCGTACGTACGCACGTATGGTGACATGTCATTCAAGGGATGGATAGAATAATGAAATTGGTTGTTCCATAATTATAATAAAATCAAATTATATAGAAGATACTAGATTTATTATTTTAGAAAGCGAATAACAATGAAGAAGAAGTTGAAGAAGAAAGGAACTCGAAAAAGGGTGGTGAAAACATTACCTCTTCTCTGGGTTCTTCCTTTTGATTTGATCAAAAGGGATCCTTAGGTGGGCTTTCTGTTAAAACTAAGGCCGATAGGATGAAGTGAGGGAAGTTGGAAGGATATTTGGGGAGAGTTTTTCCGAGCCAAATGGCTTTGAAGGTTTTAATTAATGAGAAGGGAAAGTTCCCTTTTATAAGAGGGGTGAGGGGCTCTTTAGAAATAACATAATATATTATTTTATAATAAAATAATATTCAGTTTATAATGAATTGAAAGTAGATTATTCAAATTCTATGTTGGGGATGGGTCTAATTCCTTTCAAAAAACAGATTTTAGACATGTTTGGGTCATTATATTAACCTTTTCATATATTTTTAACTCTTAGTTAATTAGTTTGACACTTACCATGTCACTTTTTATTTTTATATCATATAGTTAATAAACTCACTATATACATCAAGAGACCCCAAAGTGGTCCATTAATGATACACCAATAATTATATACGTCCTTTGGCCGAACCTTAGATTTTTAGGAATATAATATAAATTAATAATATAATATTTGTTTTAAAAACTCATTTATGTCAATTTTGACACTACTCAATAATTTATTTTTCTTGAAGTCTTAAAAAATTTATAAATTCAAACCAAACTCATTTAAGAAATCCTAACATGTCATATTAACCAATAAAATTAGTTTATGTCATCAAAACTTTCAAATTATATTTATTTTAATATCTATAATACCAATTATTTGATTCTTTCATTAATAAGGAAAATACTATTGCATTATTGTGTTATATATATTTTTTACTTTTTCAATGTCTAAAAATTATAAATAAAATACCATTATGTAGGAAATATTTTTATATTTCTAATTAATATTTATAATAAAAAATATAACATATATAAACCTATGTAAAAATTGTTTTTCTAAAAGATATAATCTTATGTCATTTTAAGATATAATAACTATCAAAAAACGTGTTTTTAAGATATAATAACTATCAAAAGATTGACACTTGTTTATGTCTAGTTTAATTGTGAAAATATGTCCAATGACTAACATTGTATTAAATGGTAAATATATATTTTAAATATACTTTAAAACCACTCAAATTCAAAATTTATCACTATTAATTATTTTGATTAAAATTTAGTAATTTTCACTATTTATCAAAATATAAAAGTTATCCTAAAAGTACCAAAATTTCACCCTAGGCAAAATTTGATATTCTGAATCCAAAAATGAAGTCCATTTTGAGATATAAAATTTATAAAATTTCAAAAAGTAGGTATTACTATTCATAACGGCTACATTGATTGGTCGCAGTGTGTTAGAATCTCGAAGTTGCGTACCACACACGCTACTGTATTATTCAAAGAGAATCGTACCGTGGAAGCTTGGGGTGTTACATAAATTATTTCCTTTTAAAATATGAATTCTATTTATTGGATGATGATATCTTGCTTGAGGAAAAGAAAATGACTAAGTGTGGGGGAGTTTGATGTACTGGATTTGTGTATACTTTTTCATTCATTTTATTTACCATAAAAACCTATTTTCACCAAATATATTTTATTTTATGGATAAAATACTTTATCTTGGTGATTATGATACTTTTACGGATATTTTCAGCCAAAATCACATCTCGGGACTGATTAGAACAAAATTTCAAATATACACTCTGTGTACTTGTTTATACACGCCATGTACTACTTACTTAACATTTATTAGAAAGACTAGATACATGTCCATGTTTCCGACCAAGGAAAACATGTTGTGGACTACCCATATATATGCCATGTGGACCTTATATAAGTGGTTGATGGAAGATTAATGACATTACATGCCATGTGGGGTGGCTCTACACACTATGTCCCTCCATCAACCAGGCAGCACTGTGATCAATTTCAAAGATGGCATGTTGATCAACTAATGGAAAAGAAAATATAGGAAAATGTGTTTACCAGTAGAAGACATTGTGCACTTCTTGGTACACGTCGTGTACTACTAAAACATATAAATAAGTTTCATGCCCACAATGTTTTGGAGTCACCTGAATTCATTAATTCCAAGATAGTCCAAGGGGGATCACTTGGGATATGCCCAAGAAGATAAAAAGAGAGGGACATAAAAGGAGAGAAGAGAGGAGAGAAGGTGCTTTCATACTACCTTCCTGATGACCTTCGCTCCAAATCATTCAAGAGGATGTATCCAGGTACTATAAGTTCATTAATTACTAGCTACTCTATGAATATCTAAAATCCTTATTTTTTGGGTTTGAGGACTATTGTGAGTTGTAATTTGTCATTTTTGATGTTGTAACCATGTTGTTTATTCTTCATTCTGATAATTATTCATTAACTATTTCTAAATATCACTAAAAATCTCATATTAGAACGAGAACATGATTTCTAGGTATCTATTATGGAATTATGATTTAAAACATCCATGACAATTGGGTGTTTTAATCATCTCAAAAGGGAGTTTAATTAATAAAATTAATAGAAATAAATTTCCTGGCCAATGATATTGGTTTCAATTGATTAAAAAACACACTAGATCAAAGGGTTTTATTACATAATTAAAATCATATGTGTGGATTTTCATGAATAACACAACCTCATAAGAAAATTGATTTAATGACAACCATTAAAATCCACAACCCCAACGCATTTCTCTCTCGATTTTCATCAAACCAAATTTCTATGTTTTCTATTTATCATTCAAGTAATTTTTTCAGAAATTAAAATATAATCACACTTTTATCAGAACAAAACTGATTCAAATCTAAATTCAGTAAACATCACTAAACCAATTACAAACAAGATAAAAAACAAAAATAACTCCTTCTCCCTATGGATCGATCCCTTGACGGTACTATACTTGTTAGGCTAATATATTTTGGATTGTAGAAAATAAAACATCGGTAGGAATGATAACAAGAATGAAATCCAGATTATGGTGATCCATGGAATGATCCTAACCATCTTCCACCGTGTCAGTAGGGGAAAGTACAAAATCCCCTCAACAGATTGCCGCCAAGAGATCTTGATAACCATACCCATCTAGACAGGATATATGATAGTGTTTATAGAAAAAGACGTTGGTATAAATCACCAAATCCTCCCAAGTTACATGAAAACCTTCCTTAGGACCCGGCTCAGGTTCCATAGGCCACTCCATAGGTTCCTCCGGCCACTCCGCAGGTTCCTCCTGTGGCCCCTTGGGTCATTCCACAAGCCACTCCATGAGCCACTCAACTATATTACCATGTAGAATAACTTAGTAATGCTCTGTTGGTTATGAATCCTCAACAAGAAAGAAATCCTTATCAAGATGATCTAATGGTTTCTCTCATCGCTCGCCTTGAGGCTTTGGAAACCCGAAAGATGGAAATTTCTATAGATGGAAATCCATATCGCATATGTGGGTATGATATTCCAGTAACCCCGAGCTTCGAGAATCCTACCTTCTTCCCTTTTAATGGGACGGGTGATCCACCACAGCATCTAGCCCACATTATTTCAAGGTTTGGACACATACTGGGAACTCCACCACAACAAGAAGATGACAATTAATGATGTTTCGTACATACATAGGAATGTACCACATTATTATGATACAACATATTACCCATTGGGTCCATAGCTGGTTGGGAGGATCTCCATAGGAAGTTTCTATATCATTTTAGTTCCAGCACCCTCAAGACTAGTATTACTGCCCTCTTAAAGTGAACGAAAAGGCCAGATAAGTGAGTCACCAACTTTTTTTCTAGGTTTAAGGGCCTCACATAGTCACTTAACAAGCCTCTAACTAGTGAAAAAATACAAAAAATGTGCATATGTAATGTGAATACAGAACTGGTTCCTTCTCTCATCACTAAAAACATCCAACGTGGATTCCGAGATTTCTATAACTAGGACCAAAGCCTAGCGGAAGCCTCACAGAAAGCTTATTAGTCACTGAAAGTGGCTAATATTCATTGTTAATATGTTAATATTAATGTTTCTCAATTTTAATAAACATCTATTTTAGTCCATTTCAAAAACTGAACTTCATTTCTCATCATTGTGCAATTCATGCTTAAAGTGTCAATTTTGGCCCACTCAATATATTGCTTGTGAGAAATACATTGATTATCATTTTAATTTTATATTTTTTTATATTATGCTTCACTCTATTTTTAACATTTTATCTTTTAGGTCCAATGGTTAAATCCCATTGTAAGATGGATATTTTTTCACCTGAATGTAGAAATTTGCAGGAAAAATCATAATGGGCCTAAGGCCAATCAAAAAAATGTGGGGCCCACAAACCAAGCCCAATGAAGCTAAAAATATTACAGTAGAAAGATAAAAATTGAGGATAATTTTATTCAACTGTGGCCGGAGCTAATTCTGAAGTTTTCATGATGATTAAGGGATCTGAAATTGAGATTTAAATGGTGGGCCCGACATGAATGCACATAAAGTCATCCAACCATTTCAACCATAACATCCAAAAGGATGTGCCAGATTTCCTGAAATTTTTAAAGCCCATAGTTGACAGATAGAAGAGAATAATTCCTTTCAACTACCCATCTAGATTTTTCCTTCTTCAAATAAAATGTCACACGTAAAAACAGTGGACGAATCAGGATGGTTTTGTGGCAACTTTGTAATGTCAATTTTCTTTTGATTATTCACCCTCTTTATGACTCTCTTAATTGTTAATGGGTGAATTTATTGTTTTGGGGTGGATCTTAGGCTCCTAATATGCCTATATAAGGAGCTGGTGGTGAAGGTAATACGCATCTCATATTTTTCTTAACAACTTTGGAGCTTTGTTTCATTGTAATTTTATTATGCCAATTTGTCTTTGTAATGTTTTCCATCTCATATATGTTGTTCGAATCACCATAGTTTTCAATAAAAGTTCTTCTTCTTCTATTTATATGTTCGTATTATTTTCACATTGATAACATTTCTCTAAGGTGTGATCTTATTCACACCAGCACTTGTGAATTTATTCACACAACGTTGGAGTGATCGTTTCATTGTTTTATTTTTCTTCTTCAATCCCACTTCTTTAAGTCGACTTCCCTCTTCCATTTATTGAATAACATAAATGGAGTTATAACCCCTTATGGGTTGATCCTAGGGAGCTCCATGGGGTGGATTGGATTTTATTTAATGTTCTTAAATTCATAATCATTTCATTACATTAATATTTCCATGTGATGATTTATTTTCTTCTTCGTCTTCGCCATCTTTAACAATAATACATTTCAAGTGCTAGTGCGATATAATTCCTTGGACTGATCATTAAATTGATCCTACAAGTGCATTGGTGATTAGCCTTGAAATTTTTTAGGGCTTAAATTGGTGAATGATGTTGAGGAATTATATCATTTTGTGGGTATTTCTTCATTAGTGAAACGAACATTATAAGAAAATAAATACATCCAATCAAACCCCAGTAACACCTTATGATCAACTCATCTCCATTAATAATTTTAGACTAAGTAATTATATGTTTTAATTTATTTTCATTAAATTAAATCAGTATTTATTCAATCAGATCAATCCAAATAGTTGGCCACTCCATAGCCAAATCCTTCCAAAATAAGAGTGTCTCTAGGTTTCTTCTTCAGTCCTTGTGGATTTGACCCCTACCTGTACTACAATAACCTCATACCTGTAGGGTAAATTTGGGAGAAAACAAATTTTGTCACCATTGTCGGGGACCAAGTAAGATTTTTTAGAACATCTTTCTATTCTCCCCCATTTCTCTTTTTTTCATCCCATTTCTCTTCTCTTTCCCCCTTTCTGTTTTTTTGGCTCTCCAACATCAAAATTCCAAATTTTCAAATACATAAAATGGAGTATAATCCACAATATGCCTTCACAAAATCAGGATGGAATCAATTAGTAAATCCACATTGGGAATCACCAATATTTTTTAATTACTTTGATCATCCTTTGAAGGAATACCCCACACCCGATAACATGAACGATATTTGTAATGATGAATGTTTAAAAGATCAATTTATATACCTATCAATAATGATTGAAAATATAAACAGTGAGGAAGTCCATGATATACAAACATCTATCAAATATAATCCTAAAAAAATTATTGAACAATTGTGTGAAAAAATGGTTAAAATGAATTCAGAGGTTTCATCACTACGATTAGAAATACAAAGCATTGAGACTTATGAGGAACCCATTCCCACTCAAGATGTCCTTTCATCTTCACTGATAGAAGAATCATTTATCCCAAAAACCACTCATGAATATAAAATAGAACTAACCTTTGGATATGGGATAACTGAATATGATCAAGGAAATGTTTAAGGGTATTTAAATTAGGAGGAAATTAATTTTTGGATTCACAAGGTGAAAATTTGTCTTCATGGATTGAGTGTCCAGAATATTGCCCCAATAATAATTTTTTAGAATCACCAATCATTGAAACATTGATAGAGATAACAAATATTGAGTATATACCCACCCTCGACATTCAAATAGTCAATTTTGGGGCTGAATCATATTTTCAAAAGGAACCAATTATTTTAAAGAAAATTGGAGAAGAAACAATTTTCTATTCAAATTTTGATTCTTCTCAAGGAAAATTCCATCAAAATGAACTCAAAGTTATGATCTTTCCTTACCAACTCAAGAATCCCTCCATTTGTTATAACCAAGACCATTCAATTATCATCCATTTTCATTAAGAATTCATAAATGTGGAATTACCCTTGAAATACTTGTAAGGACTCCAAATGAAACTCAATCAACCATTACCAAATTTCCTTGGATATTCACACTCATTATTGACCATGGGATTTCACATGAATCAAATTCTAAAAAAATGAATCTAAATCAAGTTGACGTGGAAAATAATGGGGTCTTAAAAATTTATAAAGTTGGAATTGGATAATTTTGGGGGTTTAAGTCGAGCCAGCGACATTAAAAAAAGCACTGCGTGGGAGAAAACCCATGGTTTTCATGTTTTCAATCATTGTGAATCATCTTTATTATTATTATTATTTAATTTTTTTTCATATAATAAATTTCCATAGACTGTTGACATGTTCTTCTATTATGAGTATTGATGGGTATAAAAGGGTAGCACCATATTCATCTATCTCACATGGTGTGATATCTGAGTAATACCTTTTCCAAAAATTTAAAAAGAATATAGTGTATCATAAATTTATTTGTTTTATTTTTATGTTTTTATAGGTTAAAAAAATTAAGGACATGTCGTAGGTCATGGGGAAAATACCATCACATCCATCCAAGCCACTGAGACTTGAATCCAAGATTGAAGGGAGACTGTGGCACACACTTTCATCATCAACCACCAGGTAAATTCATTCCATTATTATCATTTTAAATTTCATCTTTGAAGAACTTTCTCATACCCCCTTCTAAGTTTTCCTTAAACACTAGATACATTGTTATTCTATGTTGGGGGGAGATGAAATAAAAAAAGGTTTTTTTTAATAAAAACAAGCATGGAATGAAAAATTCCATTAACCATGAACATGATAACACACATTTCAAACTCTGAAATTGGATATCAAATAATTTTTCATGACTTGATTATGATTTTAATGCATGTTTAAGTTCTTGAGCATAGTTTTTTGAAAGTGCGGTTGTCCGATGTGATTTTTAATTGTTTACATTTTCATACACTTAAAAAAATGCCACAATGCACGTCTACTAGGACATGGGTGTAAATTTGAGATCATGCCTCTTTTTCATTATAGCATAGGGTTATGGGGTCACCTTTAGTTTAATTTGAGTATACAAAAAAATAAAAAAAATTGCAAAAAATAATAACCACATAGAGAAATGTTTTATTAAAATGAGTGACGTCTGGCACTAGGGGGTTGTGACTCCATAGTTGTCTTTCCCAGAGTTAGGCTTTATATCTCTAGTGTAGAGCATATAATTGAAAATATATGTGGCATCTGGAACTTGGTGATCATGACTCCATAGTTGTCTTTCCCAGAGGTAGTCTTTTCCTATCTATTGTGGTTAAAAAAAACTAAAAAACAAAAAAAACAAAAAAAAAACTGATACACATCTTAAGGTTTAATGTGATTCCCACCTACCGCATCCATTTTCCCCTTGAATAATAAAATGGGCCCCATGTCTTTTGTGATGCACAACAATTTATCATGCTTAATTGAAATTGGATGAAATGTGGCGATGAATTTAAACAAATGAATGGGCTTGGGCTTGTGATATGCTTATGGAACTAGCTTTTTTTAAATGATTTTTATGTGTTTAATAATTGTTTTTGGTATGAGGTCTTTGGGTGGGCAAGTTTTATTAAAATGTTTTTGTAAAAGGGGATTCGAATTTCATATTTGTAATATATTTTGCTGGGGACTAGAAAAACTCAAGTTGGGGGGGTGTGTTTAGTCACTGAAAGTAGCTAATATTCATTGTTAATATCTTAATATTAATGTGTTTCAATGTTAATAAACACCAATGTTAGTCTAATTTAGAAATTTAACTTCATTTTCAATAATTGAACAATTAATGCTTAAAGTGTCAATTTGGGCCCACTCAATACATTTCTTGTGAAAAATACATTGTTTATCAGTTTAATTTTATATTTTGGTATATGATTCACTATTTTATTTTTAAAATTTTATCTTTTAGGTTCGATGGATTAATCCAAATGGAAGATGGATATTTTTACACCTGAATGCATAAATTTGTTGTAAAATGCATAATGGGCCTAAGGACAATCAAACAAATATGGGGCCCACAAACCAATCCAAATGAAGATCTAATTCTCAAAGTAGAAAGATAAACATATGAGGATAATTTTATTCAACTGTGGATGGAGCTAATTCTGATGTTTTCATGATGCTAAAATTATATGAAGTTGAGATTTAAATGGTGGACCCGACATGAATGCACATAAAGTCGTCCCACCAT
Source organism: Viscum album (assembly GCA_963277665.1). Taxonomy (NCBI): domain Eukaryota; kingdom Viridiplantae; phylum Streptophyta; class Magnoliopsida; order Santalales; family Viscaceae; genus Viscum; species Viscum album. The sequence continues at coordinate 1,541,575,018 of OY728145.1, read as the reverse complement.
TTCGACCATAACATCCAAAACGCTACTCCAAAGTTCTTGAAAGATTTAAATCTAATATAGGACAGATGGAGGAGCATATTTCTCTTCTACGATGCCAATAGATTCTAATTTATTCAATTAAAAATTAACACGTCAAAATGTTGGACGAATCTGGATCGTTTTGTGGTCAACTTTGTAACATCAATTTCCTTTTGATTCATCACCCACCTTTTGACTCTCTTAATTGTTGGGGGGTTAATTTATTGTTTGGAGGTGGAACTAAGGATTCTAATATGCCTATATAAGGAGCTGGGGGAGAAGGTAATAAGCATCTCCAATTTTTCTTATCATCTTTGGAGCTTTGTTTTCATTGTAATGTTATTGTGCAAATTTGTCTTTGTAATGTTCTTCCACCTCACATAAGTTGTTCGAATCACCTTAGTTTTCAATATAAGTTCTTCTTCTTCTCTTTTTCTGTTCTTTTTTATTTTCACATTGATACCATTTCCCCAAGGTGTAATCTTATTCACACCAGCACTTGTGAATTTATTCACACAACAATGGAGTGATTGTTTCATCGTTTTATTTTTCTTCTTCAATCCAGCTACTTTAATTCGACTTCCCACTTCCATTTATTGAATAGCATAAATGGAGGTCTAACCCCTTATGGGTTGATCCTAGGGTGTTTCAGGGGGTGTATTTGATGTTATTTAATGTGATAAAATTCATAATCATTTCATTACTTTAAGATTTCCGTTTGATGATTTATTTTCTTCTTCGTCTTTGCCAACATTAACAATAACACATTTTGAGTGCTAGTGGGATCCAATTCCTTGGAGTGATAATTAAATTGATCCTACAAGTGCATTGGTGACTATCCATGGAATTGTGTAGGGATTAAATTGGATAATGATGTTAAGGAATTATATCATTTTTTGGGTACGTCTTGAATTAGTGAAAGGAATGTTATTAGAAAATAAATACATCCAATATTACACTAGTAACAAACTTAGGATCAACTCATCTCCATTAATTGTTTTAGACTAAGTAATTATATGTTATAATTTATTTTCATTAAATTAAATCAGTAGTTATTCAATCAAATCCATCCAAATAGTTTTCCACTTCATATCCAAATCCGTCCAAAATCAGAGTGTCTCTAGGTTTCTTCTTCGATCCATGTGGATTTGACCCCTAACTATACTAAGACAACCACAGACTTGTAGAGTAAATTTGGGTGCAACCACAAGCCATATAGGTACTCCCATTACCTCTCAAATCTCCCTAAAGAATAGAAAATAAGGTTGAGACCATTGTTGTTTCACAAATAGAGGCCCCTAGATTGCTATAATTGTTACTATAAGATCCGGTTTCACATTCTCGTTGAGGTCCACTACCTCACAGTCATCCTCTAGCTCAGAATCACCCTACTCTTAATTGGAAGGAACTACCACATTACGCGCCACCTCCTCCTATATTTAACAACCATATTTCATATCCTCTCCATGATCCATCCCCTCATTAGGGCCAGGCCCCCAGACTTCATTTCCCATATTGAATAAATCGGACCTACTCATTCAATGAAGCTCTGGTTCTTGGCTATTTTTGGAGTGCCTTATACCATGTATTTTTTCAGTTTTTAGAATCTACGAGGCTCAAAGAGGCATGCCTCACTGATCACCTAAATTACATCCCCCATCATTGTTTAATTCAACACTCTATCAAATAGTATTATCTGTTGAATGTATAGCTCCATGACCAGGTTGATAATAATATAGTCAGATTGGGTCTGGCCTCATCATATTTGGTCTACATGTTTGCAAATATTTATAGTGATAGTAATGGTGAATTGGAGTAGGTCTCCGGTCACGGGTCTCAAAAGTATAATGATTGGATAGAATTAAAGGATGTTGCCCATGGCAATGATATTATATGTTCTTGTTTGAATCAACCCAAGCCTCTCAGAGTCACTATGTTACCCCTACCTACTACTTCTGTGTTGACATCTCATCTTTAGCCACCTTGGGAGTGCAAATGCCAAAGACACAGGGAGAAGTATAGTCCTCTTCTAATACCAAAGTCATCAAGTAATCTTGTTGATTTTATGCCCTCCAGGATGGAGATTACCCCAGAGTCTACCCAGAAATGGAATATTCCTCATGTTATTATCATTAGTACACCTCATCGAACACCGTCAATCTAGTGGACCCATAAAGTGTCCTAGAAGATGAAGAATGTTAGGCAGACCCTCCTAATGTCGCTAGTTCATGAAATTTTCAATGAAACCATGGATATGTGAACCATAAAATTTTGTTCCCAAATGCTTCTGAATGAGTTGTGCGTGAAACTGAGACCAAATAATAGGCTCAGCACATGACTCAGCATGTGATTTACTCTTACCCTATTTCATCAGATCCACATCCCCCCACCGTTTGTGCTGCTCAACAAGGAAGAGTCATTGTGACCATGTTAGGATCATACACGCATAGCAAAGACTACTCTATATTCATCCTATGATCAGCCGGTAGTCGTCCTTTGAGATTCATCTAGTGAGTTGTTGGACACCCCCACACTAGATGAAATTCAGCAGTTCGAGCTGCAGCATCTACCATTTCTCCTGACTTAGTGCAACCACTCATCTTCATAATTGTGGATATGAAATAGAACTATGATATGATCAAGAACGTAGCTATCATTCTTGAGAACTCTTAATTCATAAGGATCTCCACATGTTTGAGGATATTCATAAAAGCCTCGCATAGGTTTTGAGGATCCCCCTCCAATTAGAAACATGTGTAGCAGTCATAGAGTCATTCCATACTGAGGTGTAAAAACATGCATAATGTCATTCCATCATATCGTTCACAAGAGAAGATGAAGGTTCTTTTATAGAGGGGAACATCCACCAAATTTACATCACTAGAAAGCTCAATTACATGGTTATCTGTCATTGTCTCATTGACACGGGTTCTAGGATCAATCTCATCCCGACCTAGATTCTTTTTAAGTTGGGGATTTCATAAATTTATTTCAATCTATTTGACCTAAAGATTCAATGTTATTATAGGAAATAGAAGACGACTATTGTAAAAATCTACATGAAGACCCAATTCAGGGGTCTTAATTTCAACACGGTGTTCATGGTTATCTCGCGGAACACCCCGTACAATGCATTTATGGGAAGACCCTGGATCCATCTGTATGATATAGTCCCCTCCTTGTATCACCAATGCCTCAAGTAATACATTAATGGTTGGATGTTCATGTTCCAAGGTGATCTGTCTCCCTTTTCCTCTTATGAATCCTTATATTTGGATGCCTACCACTATAAGAGAAAGGACAAGATGGCTCATGCCAATGGGCTTGATCATGCAACCATTTTGTTTGACCCTTGGATATACATGGATGCTTCCAAAATTATCCCAATTTACTGATTGGAGGCCACCACCCCAGACATGGGACACTACATTTGCATCATTGGGATAAGGGAAAATCTCATTCCTCGGTGCAAGGAATGACAAAATATTCATACTCCTACGCGAATTAGGATCGAGTGATCCCAGAAATCCTTACCCCATTAAGGTATCAGGATGTTCGACCCATAAAAATAGAAATACGTCACACTTTATTGTTCCATTGGGATGGTTTGAACTAGATCAAGTAGTTATCCCACAACTTATATTATATTATGAAGCAGGACCCATTCGGTTGAAGTCTGGATAGAATCAGATTGACAGCTTTTGTCACCATGATTTCGGAACTGTTGGATTCCCCCAATGATGATTCCACTGCTACTCAGGATGACACAAACATTCCATCCTAATTATCCAACTTAATATAATTTCCAATATTGATGATCATATCATTATGGAAAATGAAGAGGGTTTGTTAGATAATTCTCTTGTGTTTGTGGAAGGTGTCTCTGCAGCCATTGATGAGTTGTTATAGGTGATCCTAATCATTGAAACAAATTTTAAACCAACACTGGTCAGTGCAACCATATCTGTAGAGGAACAATAATAATATGTGGGTTTCTGGAAGTAGTATCAAGATGTATTCTCCTAGAGCTATAGTGAGAAGAAAAGACCGGATCCTCAAGTCCCTTCCCACCACCTTGGTCTCTCGATAAACCATCACTGGTTCATATAGCCTCCAAGAACGATGCACAATTTTCACTGTTCCATGGTCGAGGGAGAAGTTGATAAGATAATTAAAGTCATGTTAATCAAGGAATTACAATACCAAAATTGTCTAGACAACACCATTCCCAGGTGAAAAATAATAATAGACTGATCTGAGTCTGCATAGGCTTCTAGGATACCATCCATCACTATCTGATGGATGAATTTCCCCTAACCAAGAATGATCTATTGATCAAGGATATGACTAGATTCCAAGATCTATCATTCATGGATGGGTATTCAAGATATAATCAAATCTGAATGGCCCACAAGGATAAATATTCTAATGCCTTTAGAGCACCGTAAGGTACTTTTTGTTATCATGTATTTCCTTTCGGTCTAAAGAATACATGATCCACCTACTAGTGTGCCATACACGGCATATTCAAGCCAATCCTCAGGATATTTGTGGAATGAATTGTGGAAGATTTGGTGTTAAAATCCTACCAGTTTTAGAACAATGTCAAAGATCCTGAGAATGTTTTTAGATTCTTATTCACCCGCCATCTTAAGATGAAACCCTTGAAGTATGTCTTCATGGTTACCTCAGGAATGTTTCTCTTCTTTATCATCAAATATAGGGGTGTCGAGTTTGATCCATATAAGAACAAGGCTATCTGTCAGATACCTCTTCTGAGCAGCACTCGGAAGCTCTGACGATTTCAAGGCCCCATATCCTATATACACCTATTCATTGAAAATCGATCCATAAAGTGTAAGACCTTTTCCCGGCTCCTGAAAAACGGTGACGACTACTAGTAGGTTGAAGATTGTCAGGATACATTTTTGGAGATCAAGTAGTACCTTCTATAGACTCTGGTTCTGGTCCCACTCATCTGTAGAAGGACATTATTCCTTTAGCTGACTTCTCTAGAATGTTCCGTCGGTTCCCTTCTTTCTCAAAAGAACAATGAGGGGAAATAGAATAGTGTATTATATCTCATATTCCTGATCCTCGATACAGATAATCTATATTCCTCTATTGAGATAAGAGGTCTCGTGCTGGTATTCGCGGTCTGGAAATTTCGACATTACCTGTAGCAGCATAAGATATAATTGGTTTCTCTCATAGACCCACTCAAATATTTTCAGAATTTCCACATGTTGATAGGTTTTCTAGCTCAATGGGAAGTGATTCTTAATCAGTTTGAAATCTGGTTTATTCCATGGAATGATTTCAAGGTTCATGCACTAGAAGACATTCTTTTTTCCCATATAGCCCCTACAGAGTAGTCTAAGGATCTTTATTTCCAATTTTAATCCATTGTTTCAGTGGATCACATCATATCATGTTGGAAAATTCACTTTGATGGTGCATCCTGAAGCCCTGCCAGCAAGAGACTCCATTATCCTAGGCTTAATAGAGTGGGAATGGGTATCATCTTCACCATGCCTATACAGGTTGTCATTCCCTATTCATTCTTGTTGTCATAAGGCTTCACCAATGATGATGAGGAGTATCAATCCATCATCATTGGTATCAAGCTAGAAATAGATAATGATGTTCCCCACCTACATGTGAAAGGGGACTCTAATCTAGTCATCTAGTTGATCAATTGTGACTATGTCGTCAGAAAGCCGAAGCTTGTACCCCTGTTAGAGCACACTCTCTAGATAATGGCCTAGTTACATTCTCATCCTGAGGTCATTTGTGTTCCTCAATAACAGAATTGTTGATTTGATTCCTTGTCCAACCATGCCACATAACATTTATAGAATAATCTAGCTGAGTTGATTATCCATGTGGTGCATCTAAGACTCACCACTCCCATCACTCCGGACGATGATGATAGTCAGAAGTTAAGTCATATCACTATTGATTCATCAACATCAGGGCCTACAGGTCCACCAGCCACAACCCTGGAAGGGACCCATGGTTATAAAAATCCTTTTATCAAGTTTCTCCGACACAAAAATCTCCAAACAATCAGAGATGATCATTAGAAAATCCTACGGCTTGCAGTGAAGTTCTCCCTCCAGAGTGGTCCTTGTCTTTATAAGATCCTATAAATATGTGGTTTTTATGGGATTCCCTTATTTTTCATTCAGGGAGACAAGATTCCCTTGGTTATGCATGAATTTCATGTCGTTTCTTGTAGATCTCGTCTGGAATGGTCAAAACTATCTCATTAGATATAAAGGTTGGGATACTTATGGACCACCATGTCTCATGGATGTATCAAGTTCAGAAAGACGTTCAACCTATTCTAGGTCAATCCTAATTTTGTGAACAGGCCTCCATACGCTCTTCATACCACCAAGTACTCTTATCCCTTTGTAGTATGGGGGATCGATGTCAATGGACCGTATACACTAGCAACAACTCCCCAGGGAAGACTAATCCTGACCACTGCGGATTTATTTTCCATGTGAGAAGATGAAATCACATTCAAGGAATTCCGAGACCATTATATCATTTATTTCTAGAGCTCCAATATCATCCATAGATTTATAGTCCCTCACATTTTCCATAACGATAAATACACTAACTTTCGGGCAACCGAGCCGAAGAAATCATACGCTAAGTACATTATCTGTTCTAATCAAGCCTCCCGCTATAACGTGCAAGCCAATGGATGGATAGAGGAATTCAACAAAACCATCTAAAACATCTTGAAGAAGAGAGATATTATGAATAACAAGAGTTATCCATAAAATCGTCCCAACGATCTATGGGCTTACCTGACGAAAAATCATAATTCCACTAGGTGACCCCATATTCTCTGGTGTATAGAATAGAGGTAGTTCATCCCATTGAGTTTCAGTTGTCATAACTTCTCACAATAGTCAATGATCAGAATACATCAGACAAGGTAGTTAAAGGTCTTCTTGATAAACTGTTTGCCCTTGATGAGAATAGACATCGTGCCCTACACAATCTGGAGAGGCATCAGAACAAGATATCTAGATATTTTAATAAGAAATTTTGTCTCTGATATTTCCATAAGGTGACATGATATTGGTCCTGATAACGCCAATGATACCCTGTAGGAATCCACTAAAGATGGAACCCAAATGGGGGGGGCATATATAATTCATAGGGTTTACCCTAATGGTGCATTTTCTCTAGTCACCATGGATGGAGAGCATATAACTCCTCCCACCCTTGCTAAATTATTTATTATGTACTTATTATGAGTGGTTGCCCTCATCCTTCATGATGATAAACTAAAAAAAGTGAATACACCTTATTTTCATAGCTCTAATACCTTAAACTAAGATATTTTCTATCTTTTGTATGATGTAAAATTACCCTACATTGTCGTCCTGCATGATGATAAACTACTGTGGTGAAGATACCACATGTCCAAGCTCTACAACATTATACTAAGATATCCCTCATCCTTAAAAAAAGTCATTAAACCGCATGGGTACCTCCATACATAATCAATTCCCTTAATTTGGGTCTTCATCATCTTTCACATCTAAAAGGAACCCATAGATTCCTAGTCTCATGCCATCTTGGCCCACCTAAGATTCTGGGCCAACATCATGGAGGTTCTCCGACAACAATTTGATATAATTCCCATGTTGTGAATATGGTCAGTGGTCAATGTTCAATGGTATTTTCTTATTCCAGGTCATAATATATGTATTATGTGTTATGAACAAGGTCAGTATTTATCATCTATCATTATCATCATCACCATGGTGTCCCAAATATTGGGTGTAGTGATTCGCATTGTTCTTCCCATCTTTCCCACAAACATGAAATTAAACTGGGAATCTATGGCTCAAGCTCTACGACCTTAAACTTTGATATTTTTCATCCATACCGCATGATTCTATACTAAATGACATCTTAAGAACTATGTATATACATAAGAATTCCCTCACACATTATCTTCGGGTCTAGGACATGTATCCTAAATTATGCCTTCTTTTTGTCCTCATAGCCTAAGTATCCCAAATCCCATGATTCGTTGTGGACTTTTACTATCCCCATTCATGTCAGGATTACATCAATCACCTCATATATCTCATTCAGGGATCTCCTCACTTCCCCATTCTTACTTCATGATGTTAAACTACATGGAATTTATAGAACTATGTGTTGCTTTAATATTTCCCTCACATGATATGTAGGACTGCCCATACATTTTTTCTTCGGGTCTAGCCCAGAAAATCATTCCATCTCCTTAGTTATTCACTATGGGTTTAGTTCTGTTAGAGGGATGCATATGCTATGATTTGGAATTATATTATCCTCATTCACATCGGGTTTTTCAATAGCTTCAACATGTGTCCCACCATTCAGAACATCCCCTTTTATCTTATGTCCTTATGGAATGATGTTAAACTGCACTGCATTTCATGAACTATGTGTGTCTTGATTCCCATCCTTACGTGATATATAGGAATTCCCAGACATTTCATCTTTGGGTCTAACCCCAGGTCTCTCGATCTTTTCCACCCCCTTGGACTGAGGTTACCCATTGAGATTTTGTATGGTGTGGGTTTTTACTCTCCTATCCACATTCTCATCAGGTATGCTTTATCACACCTTGCAAATTTACTTTATAAACTCGTTCTTCTGCATGTGGACTTACCTTATGATGTTAAACTATATGGAATTCAAATACTATATATGGATTGATTCCCATATATATGGGGTATGTAGAAACACCCAAATATTTCTTCATTAGGTTCATCCCCAAGATTCTCCATTTCTTGTCTTATGAATAGAGATTCCTTGTGTAAGCATATGTTATTATGGGAATTTCTTTTTTCCTAATTCAAATTGGGTTCAAAAAATCTGTACCATTTGAATCTCTATAATTTTTTCCCTTCCTTCTATGTCCTTATCGTATGAAATTAAACTACATGGAATTCTATAAGTATGTGTGGATTTATTCCCATCCTTATGGGATACATAGGAATAACCTAACATATAGTATTTGGTTCCATCCCCAAGTTCCTAATCCTTTTCCATTTTTCATGGTCCCTTATGTATGAAATTTAGATTCATGTACCACTCTGTTCTATGAAACATTAAACCACACAGAAATATATTGATTTCTCTCTCTTTCAGCATTTTTCCATGAGTTTTATCCATGATTGGTGCATGGTATGATGTAAACTTATTTTCCTTCATTCACACCAGGTTCTCTTTACTATACCATGAACATCCCCTTTAATACCTAATCAACTTTTGTATTTACCACATGATGTTGAACTACACAAAACTTTCAAGACTATGTATGTATTGATTTCTGTCTTAATGGGATATGTAGGAATTCCTGAACACTTTGTCTTCAGGTACAGTCCGAGGACCATCAAACTATTTCTTCCCTTCCTCCTCACTTCTTCACAAGTCTTACTCTCTTATCTACACCCCCAAGCTCTGTTGTGCCTCTCCAATGATCACAAAGCACAAAGGTTTAGGGCTAGTGTTGGATTCATTATGTAAATGCTTTTTTCCATTTTCATGCCTCAAGAGTCCCTTTATTTGGGGTTTCATTGACTTTTTCATCCAAAAGAGCCACTAAATGGTATGGATTCTTAGACATATAGATCATCTATTGTTTAGGGGAAATGTTCTGGAGGTTTTTGAATGATACTTTACGAAAGGTTTTGCATTTACAATATAATCAGTAGCCGACCCTCGGATGTTTGTTCCCACATCAAGTCACATGATATGGATTTTGTGCATTGAATATGGTCTATAGTTATGCTACATTGTTACAAAAATCCCATTGTTCCCTAAATATTGTTTTCATGATTCACATCTCTTTCTATTTTATCATGTTTAGAGAAAACCTTAACTCCCTTGAAGTTATTCATCCATGCACCTTTGTGCATTGAGAAGACAAACCAGCATTGTGGGGTCATCCTTGGCTTTTCACATTTGTTTCCTACCGTGTTCTCCCATGCATTGTAAATATCTTCTCCTCCCTTGTTTCTCAAATAGAGCATGGATCACATATTCTTACAGATATGTGTAAGGTGTTCACCTACATGAAATAATCACACATCCCCTAGGTATATGCATTAAGACCATAAACCAGGATCTCTTTCACCCTTATCGAATGACATTAAGTTATTCCATTACATCCAGGATATGTACTGATAAACTACCTAGTTGTATGTTGTTTTTCTTCAAGAATGCATTTCATGTTTTTCATTAGACCCCTTCCATGCCACATTCCATAACTACGAGTGTCTTGATTTTTACCCCTGTGAGATATGTAGTGATTCCCAGGTACATTACCTCTAGGTCTAGCCATATAGTCATGAACCATTTCACCCCTCTGGGACTAGGTTTTCCTCTTTGGAAACATGTGGTTTGGTGTGTACATATATTTTCCTCATTCATATTTGGTTGCTTCATCACACAATAATACAGATCTCCTCCTCATATGGCATGAACTCTATAACCTTTAAACTAATACTTCTAGTGTCCGAGTTTTCATGACATTAAACTACGTAATAACATCAATTTTTCTCTCCTAAGAGGTTATCAATTCTCTAGGTATTGGCCATATTCTATTCCATAGTCAAGAAAAATGTATGGCTTTATTTTCATTCTCATGTGATATGTAGTTATTCCTAGAGTCTTTATTTATGGTCCACCCGCACCCCCTTTCTTCTTTCTGGCCTCTTGTCCCAAGCCCCCTTTCAGGAACATGTGACATGGTGGGGAATTATTTGGACCCCTTTCACATCGGGTTATGTATCATTCCACAAGTTTCTCCTTCAGGGTTCACATGTCCTTAGCATATGAAGTTAAATTTCACATAATTTAATAACTACATATTCCTTGATTCCTTCCATCACATGACATGAAGCGATGCCTGGGAATTTCACCTCAGTCCCAACCCCAAGTTTATTAACCTTCCTAGATCCTTGCCTTAAATTTTTTTTCAAACTCTATAACCTTAAACTAGTATTCCCAAATCCTTGTAACACAAAATTAAACTATTAACTGGGGTCTAGATAATATGACCTTAAACTATGTATATCATTCTTGACTATGTGACAAAAAACTGTGTGTCTATCATCCCTATTTTCATGACTTTAAACATCAAGGTATCGTAGGCTCTTTTTAGAGGGGTCCTATCATGGAATAGTTTTGATCTTGATTCAGACCTATATGATCACTTAGTGTGCTTTCATCACAATGGAATAATTTTTATAGTGTTAAACTCCATTCGAACGGCCTATCCCTCCATTCCCATGATTTTGGTTCCCCTTATTTGGATCCTCATCCTCTTTCACATCTAATGGGACCCCCAATGGTATGGATGATCATCCTCAAGTCACTCCTACCATTATGGGACAATTCTCTGGAAGTAATTAATGGTACATTAAGTTTTTGCCTAGTTTTTTGAATTTAGTCAGAGATCATCCCTCATTTGTTTGTTCCCATTTTAGGCTAACATGAAATGGATATTGTTTTTCAAACATAGGTCAATAATTATCTTCCACCATCATTCCACCTTCATTATGTTTTGAATTTTGGGTATCATGACTCCCACTTCTCATTCCCCTCTATTTAGATTAATTCCAAATCCCCTGGTGTTATCCTTCTCATATGCTAGATCTTGTTAGGAAAGGAAAATTTGGCTTTTCTGAGAACTCCATTCTCTTGTCATGACCCGCTCTCTTCTCCCAGAAACTCCATGAGGTAATTAAGGCCCCATGTTTCTAATAATTGTTTGGTGATCTCATGTATAACATGAATGATTACGCGTTCTTCCCTTTCTTATCACAATGGGCATAACCCATGTGAGTTTATTAATTTTTCACCAGTAGTTTCATCGATACGATTGAGATACAGTAATCAAGGAATATAAGGAAACTCATGCACAAAACCAAAATACGAAAGGGAGCATGATAGTATGTTTTTAGTGCATGAAAATTATAGCCCCATTGGATTGGTCCCACCAATATATTGGTTAACCTCTATAATGAAACGTCTTAGCTCCACTACTATTTGGTGTGTCGACTTTAGGATTTGTTGTCAACTACTAATCACCCTCTATTCTATATTGGCCATGGTCCATAGTTCATTATCCCTTGCCATTTCCAAATCCTTTCCATCTTGGATGTTTTCCATTACATAGGATGCTTTCCTAAGCTACTCTTTATCTTCTTCCAGCTGAGTATTTAATAGTGATATGAGATCTACATTGGTATAAATGAAGGATGAATGCTCATCTGTCCACATTCATAAGTGTTGGATCTCCTGTTCAGCCACCTGAATCTTCTGGGTGTTTATTTCCTTCCTCCACTTCCATCCATCACTGAGTCCATTCTCATCCTCCCACACCTTCTCGAAAAGGTAATCTTGAATGACCATATGAGGGCGTCAGGAATCCAATCCTCTAGTAAATAGTTCTCACAACTGGGGATGATGTTTTCTGATATGTCTTGTCCACTCTGATTGCAGGGTGTTTTCGATGAAGAAATTGATCAGTTTCCACGACTGGTGGTGGCTATCCTTGTCATCCACTTCATCATAAGCAGTCTCATCCCACTCCTCAGGGTCAGAAGGTTTATATTTGGAAAATTCCTCTAGGATCTCATCCTGAGGATCTACTTTAAGTTTTTCTCCATCACTGGATTCTAATTCAATGAAATCGACATGACCAACTCCATACTCTATCCCACTAGCGGTATCGCTCATCACCATCGATTTCTCAGAAGGAACTATATCATGGTCAGCTCGGGTACTCAGATTTATATGGACCACCACCCCTCTTTTGAGAGGATCCACAATTCCAACATCCATATTCACTAGAATCATGTGTTCCATCTTGAGAACTTTTCAGATATGGGTCATGTAAGCTAGATTGATTAGGCAGACAACAGATGCAGCCACAATGGATAGAAACTTATGTTGGTCAGCCACATGATCCCGCCTATAGACAATCATTATCAGGATGTGAGGGAGTGGTCCTTCAAAAATGTTCTCGGACTCCAAAGGTTCTTAGGGGACCACCCTCACTTCACCATCACTACTGGACTATACAACTATCATCTCACCGGTTGCGGGTCTGGGTGTTCGTTTATTCACACCTATCCTCATGTCTTTATACCCATTAGTGGGATCTTTTGGGTCAAGATCCTCCTGCATAGATATGTGTCATTTGAGAGACCAAAATAAAGTAAGAAGTGTTATGACACCAAAAATATGAGTTACAACTTACTTCAATATTTTTCGTAGACTTGATCAGGTAATTACCCTCATAGTCCACTATTTCGAATTATTCTAGAGAGGCCCCCATTTAAGCCTCTTCCTCATCGCCCTTATAGAATTATTCCTCACTAAAATATTCCCCCCAAGAGCTATCTGAGTAGTGATGTAGGGGAAATCATTCCTACATTTGATATTCTGACTCCATTAGGATGATAGTCTTATTCAAAAACACCCTCACTCGCTCTATCAATGGTCATGAGGTATCCCTATAGTATATCAGTTTTTCTATCTCTCCTAAAATTTTTCTTCCCTCAGGTTGAACCGCATTTAAGCTACCCTTCTAATGATCATGTACCCCTATATTCAGTCCAAGTTTGTTTATGTTACCCCAGAGGTCATCAATACTGATGCAACACTTTCAAAATTCTCAGTCTTTCTTGGACATTGGATAAACAAAATTAGAATGAATCACTACTTGGAACAACTACATTTCTAAGGACAGAGGTGACCAACTTTGAAATTACCTTTATGATTCCCCTCACTCTTGGGTTCCTCCGGTCAGAGAAGTTGGGCTCACCCTTGGTGCTTCCCTTTCTTCTCCTTCTATCGGAGTAGGTACATGGCCCGATGTCCCTACTACTACAGCCTTGTCACCATGATGCACATTGGAACCACCCTCGCAATGTCCTCCCATCGTCAATATCCAACATAAATGTGTAGGGACCATTTCTTTTCTAGCCCAGAGGGTTGGTTGCATCAGCGTCACACTCGAGTATCCTGCTACCCAACCTAATGAATACTTGTGAACCAATCTGAATGTGGCAGTGTTTGATGGAAACTCATTCTGCATCTTTCCATCCAACCATGTAAACAACATCCCTCTATTTCTTATCATGTATGGGTGATTCGCATCACACAACCCCAGATACACCTTCGGGGTCAGTCCTTACATGCATCAAAAATGTCTTGCGAACAAGTGTGGATTATACGGCTCCCATATGGGTTCACAATATACTCATTCCACCAGCACACCGCCACCAAAGGATAATTGTGATGATAATTTCTGGATGTGTGTTATGCCATCGTTAGTATATTCTCCAGTTTTTAGAGGAAATGGGTGAGAGATGAAATTTTTTCTCACCCCAGCTTACCCAACATTGCAGCTATGCATAGTTGCATTGGAGTGCTCCCTATAATATTCAAAATTGATGGTCTAGAGTGTATCCTAGTAGGATAAATGGGGTTTGGATATTCATATACCCCATATGTGCTGCAATCCATCTATACAAGAAATGGAACAACCATCATACCCTCAACGACCTCTTACTTTTGATGATGTACCGAAGTAAACGATACAACTTCACCATTAATGGTATGCCCAAGTTGACACGATATATTCAAGCCAATCATGACACTATAATGAACATTTTTGGTCATCCGTCCATGTGATCTTCTTTGACTGGTATCATCCAGCTGTAGATCAACAATGAGTGGAATGAGACCATCCTAACTATTGGCTACCGATTAGTCATCATATTGTAACCCCATAGATTCCACAGGATATCCTCTAGAATTTTCCAGTATGAGTCTTGTTTCCCCCCAACGATCTCTTCTCTAGAATTTGTGGGGCCCTGTTGGTAGTTTATCTTCCTCTAATGGAAAGTTCAGAATGTAGCCAAAACTCTTCATAATGTGGAAATATCATGTGTTCTGCTTATAATCATCCATGCCTTGTACCAAATTCCGTAATGCCATCTCTGGAGACAGCATGAATTTTGCATCCTCCCATAAATTCATAGAAATAAGGAACTCATCGTATATCCCTCTTAGGATCAGGATGCACAAAATTTGATGTAGGTACCAGATGCTGAAACCAACCTCCCCATGGTGTAGGTGGAATCAGTTGGTATCCAAAACCCTCTGGCTTTGCAGTTCTGGTATGAACACCTTCGGTTGGGAAATGCTAAATTGGGATTCCTAGGCTTCTTAATATAGGAAACATGCCTCATAATAGTCTCTAACTATTCATAATATGTGCACACCCAGTAGGCCCATGCCCACTTATTGGTGAGTTTCTACCCATGTGATGGTCCCAGCTTTTGATCCATACCTTATCTAGATTCTGGAGCCCTGATTTGACAATGGGCCTATATTGCAGTGGGGATTTCTCTGATTCCATCTCCTTTCCATCAATGTTGTTGATGTGGTTGTCGAAGTAGTACACTGTGATAGGAGTGTGATTCTTTTCTTGCACAACCATCTACATCACAATACCACTAATATTGTTCTGGCTTACTCCAAATCTATTAATTTCGTTCATCTCTACATACCTCTAAGATGAAGACGTCATCCCACAAGTTGGATTCATATAGTGGAAAGCACTTGAATTGAGGATATTCTTTCTTCACCTCCATCATCAATTCCATCTGTGACTGGGGATTAGAATTTATTCAGATGTATTGCCTTATTTGGATGTTGTTTTCCATGGTCTCCCACCAAGCAGTGTCCGCATGAAGATCCCAATAAACCTCTTAAGTAGCCATCATCACAAGACATAGAAAAATATTCTAGTTGGGTCACAAATATGGTCATAGAGGCCCTTTCGTGAAGATGGGTCATAAAGAGAAATTCCTCTAAAGGGTAGCCTTGAGGTCGGCCTCTGTCACAAAGGAATTAGCAGATCACGATGCATCAGTTCGTGAAGGAATCTATGGAGAACTAGACCAAAGAACTCAGTCTGGATAGTTATGTTCATATGGAGGACTACTTCATGAAGATATATCAATGACACAGTCTTTTTCTGAGATCTAGGTATGGAAAAATACCCATGTTCACCTATTTATAGGTACAATTGTCATGGGCATTGCGGCGACCTGCACCTAGGATTCATGTTGACCTGTACCCGTGCTTCACTGTGCACTTTTGATGGTTCCACTTCATAATGTTGCTTCACAGTCACACATTGCAGTCATTCATGGTGATCCAGCATCATGATCCACCTTTTGTGGGATCCCTATATTTTTTCAGTGACTTGACCTCATAATCAAACCATATTTTCCTTTATCTCCCATTCTGAGGGGGGGACATTTTATGGATACAACAATCAAACCCATTAAGGTATGAACAAGTCTTGTGTGGTTCTAATTAAATCTAGAATCAAAATTGCCTTAAAATCCATCAAAACAATCCCAAAGGGACTGTTTGTGATAACTTCCATAGGTATGTACTGCCTCTTTGATTGCGAAAATCCATAAAGGACCCTCTCTGATTCCAATGAATCCTAACAACTTCATGAAATCTCATTTTTTCCGTAAAATTCTCCATGATGGACACCATAGAGATCCCCAACGTGAATTGATAAACCCTTGGTGAGTCTGAAAAAGGTAGAAGGATCCTTACCTCTCCACGGTGTCACTTTTTTCTTTGTGGCCAGCTCTACAATAGAAACTTTGACATACCCTCTATAATGCCCCAACCCCAGTTACCCAGAGTCAGTGCATTATTACATAACATTGGCATGATCACAAAGGTTCAAGTCTCAAAAGACTGATTAGTTTAGTAGCCTTGGAAGTGCTAGATATATTCATAAAGTTTACATTACATAATAAAGTGAAAACTAATACAACAACATCTTGTCTTCATATCCCCTCATATTATCCCTGTAGGTCATTCATAAATTACTTCTTCACATCTTGGGAAAAATAAAACATTGAACGGGGTGAGCTTAGATGCTCAGTAAGGATAACAATATAGTGGAAACCTTCATGTATAAGCATAAACATTTAAGACAATGTATATCTAAAACAAAAGCCTTTTAAACTTGAACTTCATCATAATATGGCAAAGATAAAATGAAATAATTCCATTTAATTATTCACATGGATATTATACTAGTCGAATAATAACTTTCAATATCAATAACAACTTTCATAAGGATGGAATAAATAATGCCAGACTGTCATTACCACATAGCCAAGGCCTCGTGCCAAGACTAAAAATAAGATTTTGTCAAGGCCTCCTGCTAAAGGGCTAGTTTGTCTTATGAGACCTAAAGATGCATCGAGGAGCTATAGCGGGATCCACTCGTCACTTACTAAGTCCATTTCATTTCTCATATGTAATGTTTGAAACATTACATAACTATTCGTATTAAAACTAGCATAGATAATGTCAATACTTTTAACCACGAACCAGGAATGGTATAAAAATAGAACTTCCACAGTCAAACATAACTCATTCTATACAATATGGAAGATTGTATTGTATCAGATTTACCTCAATTGAGAATAATTAAGGATAATGACATAGATTAAAATAATCATCAAACTATTGAGTGAAATATCCCCCTTTTCTTAAAAAAATTTAAAATTCACACTATTTGTAAAGAATCCATTTAAAATAGATTTTTTTTGAATAAAAGTGTCCCATACCACATTGAAACTTTTAAAAGGAATTTTAATTTTAAAACATTAGTGTCCATATATATAAATCCTTAAAAACATTTTTAAAACATGGACATTTATGAGAAAGATTTAGAATAATAAATCTTTAAAAAATTTAAAATGATATTTTAGTTAGAGTTCCTAACCAAAATAAAGACACTTGAATACAAATAATTGAGGTAATAAAAACTTAATAATATCATGAGAATAAATTGATTCATGATATACTATGTCAAAGAACATTATAGACACCATATAAAAGTGATTTGGTGTATAACAACAAAAAAGTCTCAATGGAATGTAAATTGAGATGAATTCTGTTATAAAGACCATATCCTTAGGTTAAGGATAAATAAAAAAAGTAATTATGTGTGAAAAATATAAATACACTCAATATGATTGGATATTTAGTGTAAATCAATCAGATGACATTCACACATATTCTTGTAAAAAAACAACACCAATTAATTTTATATTTAACTCAACAAATGGAGATTGAGTTAAAATTAATCTTATCATGTTGATACTGAAGACATGTGAATTTATCAATGGAGCGATTATGTGTATCAAAATTAAATCCATAGAATGTGGCGTGGAAATTATGACATAATCAAATGAATAGTGATTCCACACATAATCTTAGAGTAAAATAATCAATGAAGTATGCCTAAAGACGAATGAGTGAAAATTGAAATTTCAAATTCCCTTTATCGATTAGGTAACTTATGAAACATACACCCATGAAAGAAGGATAATAAAATGATTAGGTAAATACCCATAAATTAAATTATATCACACGATGAAGACAATCATGGTAAGTACACATACCCCACTTGTAATAAATAATTGTTGAACAATGGAATTCTCACGAAATTAAGAGTGAGATAAGAAACACCTTACTTTGTACTTCTTCCTTGGTCGACGGTAGGTTAACCTCCTGTATAATGGTGAAATAATTTTTATTGAATTATAAAAGAATCATTTACATTAATATGATATCATATATGATCTTTTAACATTGATTTGTTAATAATATCTTAGTATTATCGTCATTTCAAGTGTTACCTTACTATTTTTACTTAATATTCATTGTTACGTAAGTTGTGTTTGTTATTGATATGTTGTATCTTATTCATATACAAAATTATATCAATTCCTTAAACATTATTTTTAATCATTAAATGAGTATTGGACTCAAATGTATATGATGGGGAATGAATCTCATCATGTTCGTGGAGATGGTAGTCCGTACGTACGCACGTGCAACAATATCATTATTTTGATATTAAAATAATATATAATTGGATGTTATATAATATAGAAATAATAATTATCATGGTATATTTATTATTTACATGAATTATACATCATTATTATACCCATCTAAATAATACTATATTGAATACCAATTACACCACAACGTGGAGACGGTAGGCCGTACATACGCACGTATGGTGACATGTCATTCAAGGGATGGATAGAATATTGATTTTTTTGTTACATATTTATAATAACTTCAAATTATATAGAAGATACTGGAGTTATTACTTTAGATTGGTAATAACAAAGAATGAAGATGTTGAAGAAGAAAGGAACTTGAAAGAGGGTGGTGAAAACATTACCTCTTCTCCGGGTTCTTCCTTTTGATTTGATCAAAAGGGCTCTTTAGGTTGGATTTCTGATCAACCTAAGGCCTCTAGGTTGAAGTTAGGGATTTTTAGAGAGTATTTGGGCAGGTTTTGGCCGAGCCAAAAGGCTTTTAATGTGTGAATTAGTGATAAGTTGGAGTGCCCTTTTATAAGAGGGGTGAGCGGCACCTTTGGAAAAGCTAGAAATATTATTTTATAATAAATTCATATTCGGTTTCTAATGGATCAAAAGTGGATTATTTAAATTTTAAGGTGGTGATGGGCTGAAAAACACTCAACAAATAGAATTTAGATAGTTTTGGGTCATTATATTAACCTTATCTTTTAGTTTTAATTCTTAGATAATTAGTTTGACACTTACCATGTCACTGTGTATTTTTATATTATATAGTTAATAAACTTACTATATAGCTCCAAGATACCCCCAAGTGGTCCATTATTGATACAACTATCATGATATAAGTCTCTTGGCCGAACCATTGATTTTTAGGAATTGAATATAAATTAAAAATATAATATTTGTTTTAAAAACTCTTTTATGTCAATTTTAAAACTTTTGGGTATTTTGTTTTTGATAAATTCATAACAGATTTATTACTTCGAAAAAAATTTATATAATAAATCCTAGTATGTCGCATTAACCTATAAAATTAGTGTAATTCATAAAAAGTCTCAGATTACATTTATTTTGATATTTCATTAATTAGGTAATTACTACATCACCATTCCGTCATAAATAAATTAAATTATTTAATGTCTAAAAATATAAATAAAATACCATTATGTTTGAAATCTTTTAAGATTTATAATGAATATTTACAATAGAATTTTTCTTATGTATAACCCTATATTAATAATTTTTTAGTAAATAAACTTTGATTTTAACTCTTTTAACTATTCTTTGAAATAAATAATAATAAATGTCCTAATCTAATCCAATTGTACGTAAATGATAATCTTTTATTCCTAAGGTTGTTTTTTGGCTGAGATACACTTGTCCAATAGAATTAGGATATGTGTTAGGGTAATATTAATATCATTTTACCCTTAATTATCTTATTTACTTTTAACCGTGGTAAATAAAAGTAAAAAGTTACTATTCGCCAAAAAATATTTTTATCTTATTGAACCACATTTTACTTCTAGATATTAACCATGTCTCTCAGATTTTTGAAATTCCACTCACAGAAGCTGTAAAATTATGTTTTATGTAAATTTCCAAATTCTCCTTGGAGGTGTGTAAAATACGGTGAAAAGTTCAATAAAATTTTTATATATCTAAAATTATTCTAAACTAACATCAATGAATTTAATTTAACTTATATTGGTATTATGTATCTATTTTGACCTTAATTAAATTTAAATAAAATAAATAATTATTTAAATAAAAATTCGGTTTTAAACTATAACTCAGTATTTTTCACTATTCATCAAAAACTGAATGTTTTTAGAAAAATACAAAAAATTCGGCCTAAGCTATATTTGAAATTATATATTAAAAAATTATGTCTATTTTACCAAATTCAAAAAATATATGTTTCATTAATTAATTTAAAAATTAATTCCTCTTGTCAAAACAAATAGCATGTTTTTAAGAAATAATAACTATCAAAAGATTGACACTTGTTTATGTATGGTTTAAATGTGAAATGACGTCCAATGACCAACATTGTATTAAATGGTAAAAATATATTCTAAATATACTTTAAAACCACTCAAATTCATAATTTATCAGTATTAATTATTTCTATTAAAAAAGTTGTTTTTATTTAAAATTTAGTAATTTTCACTATTCATCAAAATATGAATGTTATCTGAAAAGTACCAAAATTTCACCCTAATCTAATTTCGATATTATGAATCCAAAAATGAAGTCCATTTTGAAAGATTAAATTTATAAAATTTCAAAAAGTAGGTATTACTATTCAAAACTGCTAATTTGATTGGTTGTGGTGTGTTAGAATCTCGAAGTTGTGTACAATGCAAGCCATTGCATTATTCAAAGGGAAACATACCATGGAAGCTTGGGTTGTTACATTCTCCCCCCCTTCAAAAAATTGAGTCCTCACAATTTTTTAAAATTGGGCTTCAGAATATAATGGAAAGTCCCACATCGAAAAAAGGTTCAATAAGATTATCACTTTAAAAGAAAGAAAGAGATGTATAAAGGAAACTCAAGATAACCCATACTAGGATTCCATGTAAGAAAACATGGATATGGATGATAAACTAAGTGTAAAGTTTTAATGGAGAGGGATAGAAACCCTGATCCGGAAAAAGTTAACAACAAGAAAAACACAAACATGTGTTGGGACAAACAGTCATTAGTCTCCCAGTAGGAAAAGTTAATGAACCACATTTTTTGTTTAATGTTACATTACATAAGAAAGAGAAATTCATTTATGATATTGACTAAGAACATAATGATATATAGTTACTTTTTATGTATAGTTTCATTAGTTAATAAATTTCTACCACTAACTCATTTTTTTGAACAATGAGTATTCAACAGGACTTGGTCACACTGGAAGAGCTGGAATAAACTTCTATATAATAACATGATCCACGTAGGATAAACTATATATTTACCTTGTCTTTACAGATTAATAAATACCAAAATGGTTAGTATATGATCTGATGATCCCCCAAATGGATATTCCATTAGAGAAAAAAACACTAAACTTTATTTTTAAAATTAAACCAACAATACCCCAAAGTTAAATAAATACCATTCAATAATCAATTGTCCTTAAAATCCTTCAATATAATACAAACTAATATTGAAACCCAAAACTTATAAGAATGTAGTCTTCCACGTTAAATTATATCTTCAAATGACATCAACTACTCTTAAAGTCACATACATAAAAGTAATTAACCTAATCACATATTTTTTATTATAGGTTAATCATTTCCATAAATAACCCAAATCACTATAAATACACAATAAAAACATAGATAAAAATCCACCATTACTCCTCAAATGAAATCACATTGTATTATATTTTCCTTGGGCATATAGTGTTCCCAACAAAGCAAACATCTTCCAAAATAACATTTATCACATAATCACCAAATCATTTTCCAATACTAAGGGTATTCATTTGATAAGACATAAGCTCCCAAATCAGCTTATTATTGATCAATAAAATCATTTATCTAAAATAATAGTCACACTAACTAGGGACTTCACATAGTCCAGTGGTAGGTGATAAATCCCAATCACACTTTTGTTGTGGGTTTGATTCACACAGCTTTGTCTGATGTGATGGGTTTTCACACAGTTTGTGTGTTGTCCTTTTTCAAAAACAATATTTTATAACATTACCAAAATGAGATAAATTCCTCAAAAAAACCATAACATAATTTAACCACAAATTTTATCTCATACCTTGCATTTTCATCCCAAATTATAATAACTTGTAATTTCCTCAAACCTAATGATCATATAAAACCAAATGGTTATTTATAACTATATCCACAAGAGAAAAGATAATTCTTCCTCAAATATCATTCTCACATGGAAAACTGTCAGGTTACAAATTCGAGAGAAAATTATTCCAAAGTAAACCCATCAACAAGGAGCACTAATACTTTTTAAACATTCCTCCAACCATTTATTTCTACATAGCTTCTTCTTTGACCATGAAAATATCCTATAGAATAGGGAATTCACTTGGGTAATGTCCAGGTCCCCTACATTTACAGAAAATGATTGTAAATGGATTCTTGGGACCATTTTTATCTTCTTCCATATTAATCGTCATTTTTCGTCGGCAATTATTCACTTTATATCCTTCCTTCCCGCACGTAAAGAATTTCTTTATCCCATTGAGACACTTTCCTGGGTGTCTTTTTCCACATTTCCTACATGATGGAAATTGAGGATTCTTTTCTCCATGGTCTCCAATACTGGAGCTCTTATCATTCATCAACTTTCTCTTTCTTGTTGAGTCTGGGAATTGGTTAATATATATATTGTTGATCATATTTTCGGAAAATTGATTTGGCATTAAGAAGATATCTTTTACGCCTATCATCATTCCATTTTGTTGCTCATTTCCACCACCATTCCCACCTTGTACATCATTCTCAAAGCCACTATGACTTCCTTGGAATCCAGCCATTGACTAAAACCAGAAAGCCTTGTGTGTGTAACAATAGTCATAAAATCATTTATAGATTAACATGTCACCATATTCTCAATTTCAAACACATTAGGATTAACCAAGGTCATTTACTCTCATCTTATATATAATACTTTAAAACGGTTTGTAGAGAAAATGTAAATTATCCTAAGCATATCCCCTTGGAGTGTCGTAACCAAGAGTGCAGCAAGGCCCATTGTCGTGCACTAGTTCCCATTCGAGTCTAGCTCAAAGTGGTGTTTTCAGGTTTTACCCCTAGGTACATCTGTGCCATAGCCACCTCTACCTGCTCATATCCAGACAGGGATGTATTGCTCGGATAACTCACAAAATATCTACAATACCAAAATTATATTATGTTATTCTATACCAATCCTCAAAGCCTATCTTAGGGCTATGTGATCTAATCAGAGTTTATCTAAATATATCTTCGAATTTTTGTACTAAAATTCCTCTGATACCAACTGTAACGCCCCGACCCCAGTTACCCAGAGTCAGTGCATTATTACATAACATTGTCATGATCACAAAGGATCAAATCTCGAAAGACCGATTAGTTTAGTAGCCTTTGAAGTACTAGATACTTTCATAAAGTTTACATTACATCATAAAGTGAAAACTAATACAAAAACATCTTCTCTTCATATCCCCTCATATTATCCCTACAGGTCATTCATAAATTACTTCTTCACATCCTGGAAAAAATAAAACATTGAAAGGGGTGAGCTCAGATGCTCAATAAGGATAACAATATAGAAGAAATATTCATATATAAGCGTAAATATTTAAGTCAATGTATATCTAAAACAAAAGCCTTTTAAAATTGAACTTCAGCATAATATGGAAAAGATAAAATGAAATAATTCCATTTAATTATTCACATGGATATTCTACTAGTAGTATAATCACATGAAATATCAATAACTACTTTTATAATGATGGAATGCATAATGCCAGACTATCATAACCATGTAGCGAAGGCCTCGTGCCAAGACTAC
Source organism: Viscum album (assembly GCA_963277665.1). Classification (NCBI taxonomy): domain Eukaryota; kingdom Viridiplantae; phylum Streptophyta; class Magnoliopsida; order Santalales; family Viscaceae; genus Viscum; species Viscum album. The sequence continues at coordinate 1,541,550,479 of OY728145.1, read as the reverse complement.
AAATAATATTTTTTCAAGGCCTCGTTCCAAGACACTTGTTTGTCTCATGATACCTACCGATGCATCGAGGAGCTATAGCGGGCTCCACCCGCCACTTACTATGTACAATGCATTGGTCATATGAAAATTTTGAAACATAACATAATCATTCGTATTAAAACTAGCATACAGAATGTCAATACTTTTAACCACAAACCATGAATGGTATAAAAATAGCACATCCACAATCAAACATAACTCATTCGATACATTATGGAATATTGTATTGTATCATATTTACCTCAATTAAGAATAATGAAGGATAATTACATAGGTTAAAATAATCATCAAACTATTGAGAGAAATATCCCCCTTTTCTTGAAAACATTTAAAATTCACACTATTTGTCAAGAATCCATTTAAAATATATTTTTTTAATAAAAGTGTCCCATACCACATTGAAACTTTTAAAAGTAATTTTAATTTTAAAACAATAATGTCCATATATATAAATCCTTAAAAACATTTTTAAAACATGGACATTAATGAGAAAGATTTAGAATAATAAATCTTTAAAACATTTAAAATGATATTTTAGTTAGAGTTCCTAACCAAAATAAGGACACTTAAATACAAATAATTGAGGTAATCAAGACATTATAATATCATGAGAATAAAAAGGATTCATGATATACTATTTCAAAGTACATTATATACACCATATAAAAGTTATTTGGTGTATAACAACAAAGAAGTCTCAATGGAATGTAAATTGAGATGAATTATCTTATAAAGACTATATCCTTAGGTTAAGGATAAATCAACAACATAATTAAGTGTGAAAAATATAAATACACTCAATATGATTGGAAATTTAGTTTAAATCAATCAGATTACATTCACACATATTCTTGTAAAAAAACAACACCAATGAATTTGATATCTAACTCAACAAATGGAGATTGAGTTAAAATTACTCTTATCAAGTTCATACCGATGACTTGAAAATTTATAAATGGAGTGATTATGAGTATCAAAACTATATCCACAGAAAGGGGATTGGAAATTATGGCATAATAAAATGAATAGTGATTCCACAAATAATCTTGGAGTAAAATAATAAATGAAGCATGCCTAAAGCCGAATGAGTGCAAATTGAAATTTCAAATTCCCTTATCGTTTAGGTAACTTACAAAACATACACCCATGAAATAAGGATCATACAATGATATTGTAAATACCCATAAATTAAAGTATATTACACAATGAATACAATCATGGGAAGTACACGTACACCACATGCAATAATTAAGTGGTGAACAAAGGAATTCTCACGAAATTAAGAGTGAGATAAGAAACCCCTTACATTGTACTTTTTCCTTGGTCGATGGTAGGTTAACCTCATGTATAATGGTGAATTATTTTTTATTGAATTATAGAAGAATAATTTACATTAATATGATATCATATATGATCTTTTAACTTTGATTTGTTAATAATATCTTAGTATTATCATCATTTTGAGTGTTAAATTACTCGTTTTCCTTTATATTATTTGTTACGTAAGTCGTGTTTGTTATGAATAGGTTGTATCTTATTCATAAACCGAATTATTTAAATTCCTTAAACATTATTTTTAATCATTAAATGAGAATTAGACTCAAATGGATATGATGGGGAATGAATCTCATCGCGTTCGTGGAGACGGTAGTCCGTACGTACGCACGAGCGACAATATCATTCTTTTGATATTAATATAATATATAATTGGATGTTATATAATATAGAAAGAATCATTATCATGTTATATTTATTATTTACATGAATTATACATCATTATTATACCCATCTAAATAATAATATATTGAATAATAATTACACCACAACGTGGAGACAGTAGGTCGTACGTACGCACGTATGGTGACATGCCATTCAAGGGATGGATAGAATAATGAATTTGTTTGTTCCATATTTATAATAACCTTAAATTATATATATTATACTGGAGTTATTACTTTATAATGGGAATAACAAAGAAAGAAGAAGTTGAAGAAGAAAGGAACTTGAAAGAGGGTGGTGAAAACATTACCTCTTTTTCGGGTTCTTCCTTTTGATTTGATCAAAAGGTCTCTTTAGGTTGGCTTTATGATCAAACTAAGGCCTCTAGGTTGAATTTAGGGAAGTTGAGAAAGCATTTGGTCAGGGGTTGGCCAAGAAAAAAGGCTTTGAATGTGTGAATTAGTGAGAAGGGGGAGTTCTCTTTTATAAGAGGGGTGAGGGGCACTTTTGAAAAAGATAGAAATATTATTTTATAATAAATTCATATTCGGTTTCTAATGGCTCCAAAGTTGATTATTTTACTTTTAAGGTGTGAATGGGTCGAAAACCACTCAACCAATAGAATTTAGACAGGTTTGGGTCATTATATTAACCTTATCTTTTAGTTTTAATTCTTAGTCAATTAGTTTGACACTTACCATGTCACTTTGTATTTTTATATTATATAGTTAATAATCTTACTATATACCTCTAAGAGACACTACACGGTCCATTAATGATACACCTATCATGATATAAGTCTCTTGGCCGAACCTTAGATTTTTAGGAATTAAATATAAATTAATAATATAATATGTGTTTTAAAAACAATTTTATGTCAATTTTGACACTATTGGGTATTTTGTTTTTGATAAATTCATAACAGCTTTATTACTTCGAAAACAATTTATATAATAAATACTAATATGTCATATTAACCTATAAAATTAGTGTAATTCATAAAAAGTCTCAAATTACATTTATTTTTATATTTATAATATCAATTATTTTAATAATTCATTAATTTGGTAATTACTGGATCACCATTGTGTCATAAATAAATTAAACTATTTAATGTCTAAATATTATAAATAAAATATCAATATTTAAGAAATCTTTTTATATTTCAAATAAATATTTACAATAGAATTTATCTTATGTATAACCCTATATTAAAAATGTTTTAGTAAATAAACTTTGATTTTAACTCTTTTAACTCTTCTTTGAATTAAATAATAATAAATGTCCTAATATGATTCAAGTGGACCTAAATGATAATATTTTATTCCTAAGGTTATTTGTTTCCGAGATAAACTTGTCCAATAGAACTAGGACATGTGTTAGGGTAATATTAATATCATTTTTACCCTTAATTACCATATTTACATTCAACCGTGGTAAATAAAAGTATCAAGTTACTATTCACAAAAAATTATTTTTATGTTATTGAACCACATTTTACTCCTTGATATTAACCTTATATCTCGGATTCTCGAAATTCCACTCATAGAAGCGGTAAAATTAATATTTATGTAAATTTCTAAATTCTCCTTGGAGGTGGGTAAAAGACGGTGAAAAGTTCAATAAAATTTTTATATATCTAAAATTATTCTAAAATAACATCAATGAAGTAAATTGAACTCATATAGGTATTATTTATCTATTTTGACCTTAATTAAATTTAAATAAAATAAATAATTATTTAAATAAAAATTCGGTTTCGAACCATAACTCGGTATTTTTCACTATTCATCAAAAATTGAATGTTTTCAGAAAAATACAAAAAATTCATCCTAAGCTATATTTGATATTATGAATTCAAAAATGATATCTATTTTACCAAATTCAAAACATTTAAGTTTCATTAATTAATTTAAAAATTAATTCCCGTTATCAAAACAAATAGCGTGTTTTTAAGAAATAATAACTATCAAAATATTGACACTTGTTTATGTCTGGTTTAAATGTGAAATTACATCCAATGACCAACATTTTATTAAAGGGTAAAAATATATTCTACATATACATTAAAACCACTCAAATTCATAATTTATCACTATTAATTATTTATATTAAAAAAGATGTTTTTATTTAAAATTTAGTAATTTTCACTATTCATAGAAATATGAAAGTTATCTGAAAAGTACCAAAATTTCACCCTAAGATAATTTTGATATTATGAATCCAAAAATTAAGTCTATTTTTAAAGATAAAAATTATAAAATTTTAAAAAGTAGGTAATACTATTCATAACGGCTAGTTTGATTGGTTGTGGTGTGTTAGAATCTCGAAGTTGCGTACAATGCAATCCATTGCATTATTCAAAGGGAAACGTACTGTGGAAGATTGGGGTGTTACACCATCTATGAGTCCGAGCGAGTCTGATGACACCCCATTAGCTTTGTAGAGTCACCACCTCTTCACGAATAACTTATTTTCTCCATGGTGATCTCTATAACTCTCTTTATCCTTCATTACCTATAAATAGAAGGATCACCCCCCTTCAAACCACTATAAATCTGACCTTTCCCCTTACAAGATCATGTATTGAAAATGCCTTCACGAAGTTGACAACTGGATCACCAAAGGTACATGGCCTCTATTATCCATGCTTTGTGTTTTTCATATCCCCCACCAATGGTGGGGATTCCCTTTATGAATGCTTATTTCCATTGCAATGGAGAAATCCCCTTAGGGGTGACTGAGGCTTCTTTAAGCATTATGCCTTCAAAAGGCACTCTTCAAGTAAATATTATTTTTCTGAGGAAATTCTTTTCTCTATTGAAAACATCCCTTTATCAAGCATCAGTCCTCACAAAGACACTTTACTTCACAAACACCATCCTCTTCGCGAGTCACATGAGCATAATGAAGGTCATTATATTCATGAAGCACCCACTTTTTGTGAATACCCTCTTTGCAATGTCCCCTTCATTGCAAACCACTCTCTCGTGCGGCCCTCCAGGCTTGTATGAATTGATTTCAAGGTCCCCCAAGTGGTGATTCAGGTTGTGTTTACCAGCCTTGTGCTTCAATGTATAGGAATGATAACATCTATTTCTTCTTTACATATCCATGCTAAGTCGACTCTTAAATAGGTCACTCCACAACCCCTAATACCAGGTGTTTCATGTGCCTCCCCATCCAAAAATTCGGGTTGGTTCATGTTATGTAATTCTTATGGGTGAGGAGAGAGTCCTCATCATCCCATTTACATGATGTAAAAATACCATACGACTCCACATCCTCAACACATTATGTTAAACTATGATTAGAACATGTGTTGTAGGTCCCAAAGGTTCAAAGAGGGTATGGGAACTAGTTCCCTCATGCTCTCTCTATCCCTCTGGTATTTGTAACAATGTGCACCTCAGGCCATCCCTATATAGGCCCTAACCCAACATGATAGGGTGCTCCCTGTACGATCACCATATCCTCCTTGTACATCTGAAAATCCTACTTAATATTCTTTTACGGAGTATGTCATAATCTTCGCTTCTGTGTCCCTACAATCACATGTAATCCCATGTTTATGCTTTTGGGCAATAACCATGCATAATCCCCACTCTTATCATGCCTAACACACTATTTACAACATAATCATCAAGTATATTACCACCTATTTGTTTCTCATATCAAGCATGACTCACATGGTCTTAGTGTAAGTATCGACCATTGCATCTTATTAGGGCCTCCTTATCATGTAATTCCCATCCCCCATTCCACTAAACTATGTGGAATTTTATTCCCTACCATGGGGTTATATAAGAAGAATCCCTGATATTCAATCCCATCCCCCATCTGTCCCGACCAATTCACATCGGTTCACCCTCATCCCACAAGAAATTAAACCATATTCCACTTTCGTTCCAAATGACATTAAAATCCATGCTTTCAAACTACAAGGGTTTTGATCAATATCTCCTTGAAAGGGTACGTAGGAAGCGTCTCTCCGTTTCAACCCTAAACACTGGTAAACATCGGTGTACCCTTTTTTGGAACCCACATTTTTGGACTACCCCTTAGTGGTGTCAGACTAGTTCCCAGGTATCTAACCATGAATAATCCCCACAATTCACCATAATCCTCTAACCAAGGGCATCCATATTATGATGGACAACAAACCATGCATAATCCCAAAGCATCTCTTCAGGTTGTTTTCCTTTGTATACACCCAGATTCTGTGCCCCATTCATAAACTATAAGGACTTTGATAATTTCCATTTTTGATCAAGGTACATTGGAATCCTTTCCATGGAGTAAGCCTGTAACCCACTCCTCATCCCGGTCACTCCCCTGAGCCATTGTGTCTTGGGAAGATAATTCCTTAAACTATTAGTTTCATTTCCTTCGGGACCCCATCCACAATTCCATTCCCACAAAGATATTCCTAGGTGACTTATCAAACCATTCCAAACCTATGTGGACATTGATTCCTTATAAGTAGGATACATAGGAAACCAACTTGAAGTTCAATACCAATGCCTTCCCCTTCAAACAGGTTCTCAGTTCCACCCCATTCATTCCACCCTTTGACACTTCATCCATGTCCATCCTGATTTCACCCAGACCACCATATCCAGGTGAAATCATGCCATCTATACTGGAAGCCAACCATGTGTAAGCGTCATCGTCTCTTTTAAATTTATATAAACTGGGCTGCTAACCATGCATAAGCCCAACATATTTTTCAGGTATTTTTCCATTTTGTACACCCCCATCCCATGACTCACCCACTCGAACTATGTGGGTTTGATCTCTATCTCTTAAACAAGGTATGTTGGAAGCATCAACGAGGTTCAATCCCATCCAATGGCAATCCTTGGTGTCCCATCCATTGGGACCCACTATCCTTTAATCATCCATTTGTGGTGTCTTAATTAGCCTTCACGGTGTGAAATATTACCCTTTATGGAATACACCATATTGGGTCCATCCTTATTGGGCATTCTAACCCATCCATCTGATAACATTTCTAAGGGATCCTTCCTAGGGATGTACCCATCAGATCCTCTTTCATAATCTTTTTGATCGTTCTGATCCATATCTACTAAATTTTGAACTCACGACATACCACTAGTTAAATATGGGAATCTGAGGAAAACCTCAAATACATGCCTCCATCATACAATTCTCCACATTCGACGTGGGATTCCTCAGGCTTTAATGCATTTAAGAATCTCTCTAATGAGGGAAAATCCAGGTTTTCTAGTGTTTCTACATCTAGACATGCTAGTGATTCCAAACATGACTACTCCCCTAACCTAAGGTCACTTCCCTAACATGACCCCTTTGTAATTTCATGACATAATTAGCGTAATTAACCAGAGTCCACAAAAATATGGAAGTGGGAATAGTTTCATGATCAATATATTAATATTTTAGGGAGACCCATACTAGGTGTCAAATTATAAGGAGGAATGCATTGAATGAGATACCGACATCCCATCATCCAGTTTCGATCATGGAGAAAGTGTCCCTCAATAGGTGACATATGTCGCCCGCCTTTGGAAAGCGGGAATACGAGGCAACAACGTGACCAGGCGGGCTGAAGAGTCCCCCACACACGGCTTGATGAGGCGCGCCCTAGTAGAAATGTGTCAGGAACATGGTGAAAAAATGGTCCATTTTGGATCTTTATGGCATGAAAAGTTATTGGTGTATTTCTTTCATTTCAAAAATACCAATTATTCCCTACCCCCACTTATAAATGGCCACCCCCTCTCTTCTCTTTAACACATATCAAAAAACCCTTGGATAAAAAATAACCTAAAACAATCACTTTGCTAATTCTCTCCACTCATCTTAGAATCCTTGGTTTGGTAAAAAACCCATCATATAATGTCTGTTGTTTGAAACCACACGAATTTTTTTGAAGGAAGTTGAAACGTCTTTAACCCAACGATTTATTTTCTTTCCTCCTCCACCTCCTAAAATTTTTATTAAAACATTAATATATAATAAAATTATTATATATCATATATTGAGATATTTTATTTTAATGTAATGACCTAAAACCATATCCTTTTCTATCAAATGTGAAAATAAAACTTCGATCGAGTGTATGGTGGACTAGCACCTCACAAACCGATGTATTTCATTTTTGATCACGACTTATCATGGCTAGATATAATGATTTATCTAATGTTTATATATGATATTTATGATATAATTATAAATATATAAATATAATCTCAAAAATATATTCTTAATATTCTGTTCATATAGAAAACAACATTGTCACTCCTGTGTACGACGAACTATCACCTTGTGAAGAGATGTGATTCGTTTTTCACATAATCTTCACATGGAAGGTAATAATGATTAATTTTATTTTTATATATTATATAAATGAAATATTAAAAAATATTTAAATGAAATATATCATATAATTTATTACCATACCATCTAATGAATAAATGATAATGTTGTTCGTATGTATGGAAGACTACCTCCTCAAGAAACGATGTAATTCATCTTTAACTAAATTATTAAATAGATTGTAAAAGGATTAATTTAATGAATATCTATGATATATTTGAAATGATATTTATTTTTTAAAATAATTATAAAATCTAATTTTTTTTACCCTTTAAAATGTTATGTAAATTATAATGTCACTCATGCATCATACAACCTACTGTCTCCATGAAGCGATGTTGTTTATTATCCCTGATCAAAATTCAATAAGGATTATAAATATGTATATGATAAGATAGTGACATATATAATGTCAATATATATTCTTATATGATGGAACTATAATGAGTTTTCATGATCAATAACAACCATAATTAAATGTATAGGATAAAATAAGGTAATTAACACATGAAACAGCAATTATAATAATAGATAATTAACGAAAAAGTATTTAAATGTAACAAAAGGATCATATATTCTACTATAAATATTAATATGATATTATTATATTATAATAACATGTTTAAACCACTATAATGGAGGTTAAAGTGTGATCAACTAAATAGAATCATGGAGTAAGGGGTTTCTTGACTGTATTTCTATTCATTGGGTTATATATCTATATTCTTGGTTACATTGTGCCAATATTAAGTGTGAAATTTCCTCTAATTTATTTATGATTTTATTTTAACATTTTTATATGTGTATTTACATTTTTTTACAAATAATTACTTCATTTATTATCTCTCGTGTAAATGATATGTACTTTGTAAAGGTTTCATCTCAAAAAATTCTTCTTTAAGACACATATTCTTTTACACTACTAAAATCTTTTAAATGGTGTATATACTACCTCTTTAGATAATATTTTAGGAATAATTAAAATTTCATAATAATTTATGTTAAAATTTATCTAATTCATTCTTGGGATGTTATGATTCATAATTTATCCATATAGTAAGGGTTTATAGTTCAATTTTATTTAAATCGGGATTGTTTATGATTGTATAAAAATTGTTGTAAGTTTTTAGATAATATCCTATAAAAACTATTCAATTTCATTCTACTCTATTTATACAGGAATTTTTCAATTAATAGTACTATTTTACTCTATTTGGTACTTATAATGTTTTATAAAATTATTTTCTGAAAAACTAACTCTATTTATATCTTCAGTCGATTATCCTTTTTCGTCCAAGTACATGTTATGTAAAAATGTTTTCAAATTGTTTTAATATAATTTCTTAAAATAATTTTTACACTAAATTTTATTAAAAAATTAAAAGGAATAATTATATTCTTTTCTTATCAAGGTAATTTTTTACTTTTCATTAAAAATTTGAATGGAATATTCTTTTATGTATTATGAATGAGAAAAAATGTTTCCCCATCATGACCAGAAACTGTTCTAATGATTTATTTTATAATTCAATGGTTATTTTATAAAAAAAAATATTACGTTTTTAGAATTTTTATATTTTAATGATTTATTTATGATATAGATATTCTATTTTCATTAATAGATGTTCAATGTGATCTTTGAAAATCAATTTCCATATAATATGACATTATTTGATGTTACTCAAAGTGAATAGGTTATTTTCCTCAAGTAATTTTTTAATATTTTTAATTTTTTTTCACTAATGAAAATAAACATTGAGGTTATTTATTTATTAAAAATTATCTATATATGTCTCTCACATATATACCGATTTTATTCTAACTACATTTGAATTGGTAATACATTTTTTATAATCATTCCTCAAATGGATTCATTGTGAAATTTTCTTTGATTATGATTTAAGACTTATTATGCAACCCAGTTTAACTATTATTTAGTCTCATTATAGTGCCCCATTCGATATTAACCATTGATATAGGGGGGATCAATTGGTTTATTTTTTAAAATTATTTCTTTTTGAATTCTGCCTTTTGAACTTTTTTTAAGGTTCTTGATCCAATCCATGATACATCAAAATCATACTTCATATGAAGAATAATTAGAGGGATAGAACAACACACAGTACTTATAAGTTTTGGTAAAAATAACAACTCCATTCCATATTGGGTAATCCCCCAAACATTAATTCTTCACTATATAAGAATGTAATTACATGGAATATAGAAACAATGAGTTATACACCCCAACAGTCAATTCATTACTTTATCATAGTTCATCACCCCCAAATACAAATCATACTCCTTAGTAGGATAGGAACCCCAACCTTATTATTTTCTCATTATTCTAGATTGATTAGTCACCCTATCCTTATTCCACTCTAGTAATATGTTTGACACCCCAGCCTCAAGCCACATAAGAAACTAGTTGGACACCCCAATCAAAATCTCATTCTTCTTAATATTATTGATACACAAATAGAAATATCTTTGTTTGGTTCTAGTAGATTATTAAACAAATTAAATATACCTTCCTCTACAAGTATAATGGATGTGTTATAATCATTTAAAACTCTAATATCAGAAAAAAATTCTTGAATTATGACTGTTGATCTTGATACTAATTTACACTAGATCATGACTGATCTGATTATTCTCATGTTACTAAATGATGATACCTAACTATCTTTTCCTGATGTATATTATAGATTAAGACTCTTTATCTTATAATATTTTGTGACTAATTAGATCTTCCTCATATTAATACCTGGGAAAATGATTCATACTTGTTATGATGAATTCATATCCTTAAAAAATGTGTTCTAGTGATGAAAAAAATTTATTCAATATTATATTATACCAGATTAAACCTTCGTAACTCAAAATAATATATCTTATGAATCTAAACTAAAATACATCATTAAATCATTAATCTTCCATGGAAATACCATTTTATTCTCAGCTTTGTAAAATTCAAACAGTATACTGGACTGATCATGTATACATCAAATGATAATATCACAACATATATAATTTCTCGCATATTTTTTGGTCCACTTACATACTGATTCATGTACTATTTATTCAAATATATAATTGTTTATTTTTAAAGGTATTTATCACACTCTTTATGAAAATAATTTAAATTTAAATTAGCATAGAAATCCATAATCATATTACTTATCTTTATGGTATTTCTTCCTTCTAAAAAAGAATAATGTTCTTTGTGAAAGTCAACAGGAGAAATATAAAAGCATCTTACCATGTTTTTATACTTCTCCAAAATTATTGATTCAAATTAGAAACAGGTAAACATGTATTTATTGGAAAAAATACGATTTAATCAAGAAATTATATCATGATAATTTTATAAATGAGGTAAGTAGTTTACTAGTTTAATGGTCTCTACATAGCATCATTTATTTGTGTTTTCATAGCATTTTTTATTCTTCTCCAAAATGAATTTTCATAGCATATACTGCATAACATAATTTACCTACAAAGGATCATCTACAATGGAACATCACCCACAAATCATTTCATTTGGTGTTGATCATGATTCTATTTATATTCCATAAAACCCTCGTAGAAAATCAGGGTGTCCTCAACCTTACCTTGTCAAAAAATCCTCTTCCACATACACTATTATTTATCTTCACATAACATATACTGCATCATCCACAAAGTATGTTAAAAACACATCCAAAATTCAACTTTATAATAGTGATCCACAAATAATTTTTTGTGTTATATGGATTCTCATATAATTTATATCATCATCATCACATTACCATAATCCACTATCCACATACTATATGGTTGTCTTGTTCTACACAACCAAAAACCCCACAAAGAATATAGTTTCTCATATAGGATTTATAATCTAAAAAATATTAAAATGGGTCATGAATAACATATATTTTCCTATGTGTCTTTCCTAATAATTCACCACGAACACTCACCACATATCTAGTGGAATCAATCGCATAAGATATTTATCATGTACTTATTGATAGACTGTATAATTCTCCTGACGTAGCACTCGTCCGTAAGATTAATCCTCCCAAAAAAATTTCTTTGAGGAAATCTAATCATAGATAATTTTCAATATCCCAAATTTTCTTGGAATATCTCACATGGAATCCTAATCCAAAAACCATCAACTATAAGGGGGATTGATCGAGAAGGGGTCAAAAACAAGAGGGTGAAGATGATCTCCCACCTAAATCTGATGGCACACATTTTAATGGGAGATCAAATCAAATAGGTGGGATTATTTTATTCATTTTATGGATTGGTGAACAATAATCATATATTGACTTCCTACATCTAATTTTTTATTAGCTCTCCCATTTATTTTATAGACTATTCTATGAATACATCTCCCTGAGCTGGCTACTGGGGATCAACACAACTATTCACACGCACACACCACATGAATATGGCATATAAGGCTTCGTCCAAGACAATTCATGAATTTTGTTGAATGCTTTGGAGGCCCTATTCATAGTACCATATATGGACTTGTACATTGACCACCTCAACATATTGTAGGAATTTCTATGGAAGGTCATCCCAGGGGGGAGACTCTTTGGGTCCCCCAATGTGTGGTGGAGGGATAGACTTGGTGGCTCCCTTGGATGGCCCTGATATTTTATGCGAGTCCATAATAAATACATAGCTTTATACAATGCATATAATGAAATATCAATCCATATTATGTAAAATACCAAGCTAAACCTCAACTCTTGTCAACTATCATCTTCATGCAATGGTAATTATTTTTTCATGGACACTATTTAAATCATATTTAATTATTATTAAATTTATGTAATATGAAATTAATATTTCATAGGCTTATTTAAACATCCAAATATTTTTGTAAACAATGTTTCCTTCATAACATTTGTCTTGAAAATTTATGAGTAACACAATTAATCATCAGAGTTTCACACTAGGATGAATTTCCCAAGCATGACATGAATTTCTATATAAAGAAGAATTTTCATAGAGTGACATCAAATGATATAAAATGGATAGATAAAAATTATAAAGGAATAATTATGGATCAAATAAAATTATTTAGGTATAACCACTTTATCCATAACAATCCTCTAGGAATTACCACTAAAAAATCATTATTTTATTATATTATTCTTACACATAAATTTACTTTATGATATACTGACACCGAAAAAAATATTCATTTGTCAATCATGAACTTTTTCTATTAAATATTTCCTTTTATATTTTCAGTTGAAACTTCTTCACTTTATAATGTCAATATTTTTCTCCCTATTATTGAAAATAAATTCAAAGCGTAAATGGGGTATTCTTATTGTATATTTATTCTAATAAAACGTGTTCTATCCCTTATATATAAATTTCAAGAAATATTTTAGGAGATGAATTGTATCAAATTTTTATCTAGGAAAAGATCTTTTATTTAATAAACATTATGTTACATGAGATAACCTAGTGTAGAAAAAAATGGATACAAATAAGGGTATTTATAAAATCCATAAAATTCATGCATGTGAAATCATTCTCATAAATTCTCAACTATTGTTTTAGGGGTTTTGAAATAATATGAAGTTTCAATGAAATTCTATATCATGTACACACTTCAAAAACCACATCATAAATTTCAATTGAAATAGATGTTCCTTCCCCTACATAGTAAAACATTACCTTCCCCTTGAAAATGAATATAAATTCATTTTGAGTAGTTATTTGGGAGGGATTTTCATACCTCAAACAATATTTTTACCAGGATGACCAAAAAATTCTAATATTATATTAAAATGTTTTTAAGGATTCCTTCATAACATAGACCACCCTTTAGGGAAACACTGATCGAATTATTCATAATAGTGATTCCCTTCATGAATTTATTTCATGGTATTCCAATTTAATAACACAACAAGATAGAATTCTTTGTGTGGATGTCTAGTTTTGAAAATTTTCATATGTCATTGTTATCTAGAATTTAAAAGAACTCGTTGATTATCAAGTTCTCCCCCTAAGTCCTTGTTACACCATTAAATCCCTATATTATAAACACCAATACATATAGAAAAATATAAGTTAATAAGGCATTGTTTCTTATTCCTCAATGTGAACCGCAGTATTGAGATGGATTTTTCAACTAGGTTTCTCAACTTTGTCCAATCTTCATGCTCCCACATCTGATTTTCAAATATGATTTATTTTTTGGTATCATGGATCATGTCATACCTATCATTTAATTGGTTGATATGGTTCTTCTATCTTTACCCATCATTTCATATACAACTTTTGATGTAAGATTCATTTTCTTCAAAACTTTTTCTTATGATGAAAATTTTGTTAAAAATCCTCTTTCATTATATCTAGCCTTATTACATCTGTTACATATAAATTTTTTAATACATGAGTTTCACTTTGTTTAAAACCTTTCATGAAATTCACCTTATTCATTTGGAATGTTCATTTTACCCTTCATATGATATTTTTCTTCAGCTTCTTCTAACTTTATAGAATTCTCTAAATCCATTGAAAAATTCAAAAGAATTAATTTTGGAATATTGATAGCTTTTTTGGCTTTTCGACATGGATTCACATGATTTCTATTCTTCATATGTTTATTCAACGATTTATAACTCCTTTTTATCTTCATGGACATGGTTTTCTATAATATTTCATATGTATTGAGTCCAATAATGACTTCTCTGTGAAATTCATTGGAGTAATCTATTTTTTGTATTTTTCAGCTTTCTACCAGATGTTTTCTCATCTTCCTCCTAGGGTCTTTTCTTTCGATACATTATTGGTATATGTTGAGACATATATCAATCACTTTTTTTACCACTTCTATTACAACCCAACCAATCGAGGTTCGACCCATGACTACCCAAGCCTCCCTTAATTAGGCTAGGGGATGGTGACCAACACCGAGTATAATTGTCCCACAAACAAGGGGAATTATCCAAATGTACATGTACACATGAAAAAATATCCAAGACTACACAACTCTAAAATGTAAAACAACTGAAGAAATTCATGGTTACATTTAAGATCCCTAAATAAATAATGACACTAGTGCGCTGAAAACAGAAAAGGGACTAAAAAAGTTCAACCAAACTATAATGATTATAACCTTATCCAATGGTAGTGAATAATTGAAAATTATTCTCTTGGTAAACACCTAATTATATCAAGTTTGATTTATGATCCACTCACTCCCTTTCCTCCCATGACATCATCAAAAAGGGTCATCATCTAGACAAGACAGAACACATGCGATCAAAGCCCATGAAAGGGTGAGTATAACAATACTCAGTAGGACAACCAAAAATACTAAACATGAAGCTAAAAAGTATATTCAGATCAATAAAATATATAAAAATAAATGTATAATTGAAAAAAACATATATATACGCTGGAAAGGGACCTTGCCATAAGACATTCATGACCAACTATTATCCACAAGATTCTTATCGATGAAGTGATTATTCCTAGAGAACTTACTCCATGAGCTATGATATCATCATAGAAACTCAATTAAAATTTATATCTCTACAAGACCAGCCTAAAGAAAATTCATAGGTCTAAGAAGACTCTGATTCAAAGATATAGGTCTCTCCCAAAACACTTGAGGGACACCATGAACCAAATATGGATCAACTCACTATGTTGGGGATTGTATGTTAATGGTTACACCAACCCTACTAATGTAGCCTACTAGATAGAGGATCAGTTATTTAATAATGGAGGTCATTCTGATTCCAAAAAGTATAACTATGGAACTAAGGATGATATAGGATTACACTCCGGTCTCACGGAAGGAAACCACAACTCTATCTGAGACTCGACCTCTAGAGGGGATCAAAGTCTTGCAATGTGGATGAAATTTCATATTATACCCCCATGTTAAAGGATCAAGAGAATTGAATCAACCTATACTAGTCCAAAAAAAGAAAAGGAACAACCTTAAGCACTCTGGATGGGAGTACAAAGAATTACCCAATGGGAACATGGTGTGTCCAACTATCCCAAGTCCAACCAATGTGGAAGATCTCCCCACTCTTTGTATTCTCTATATACATGGTGTGTATATGGAGTATATGACATATAGAGAAACAAATTATTCTATCTGTGTCACCTGGTAATGTTCGTATATTGAATTTGCGGCTGTGTACCAGTCCATGCATGCCAAGTCGTGTCTGTGTGGGAGTACACAACGTGTCTATGACCGTGTAATCCAACCCATGTATTTGTACTCTCTATATTATACTCTAATTCAACTGGGAAATTTCACATGTTGTGTGATAGTGGAAACATGTTGTATGATTAGTATCTTCATCCAGAAACCCTATTTTCTACTGAAGTGGCCCCACATGTTTTGTAATCCCAGATTACACACCTTGTGTATTAGGTTTTTCAAGAATCCAGGATATGTATTATGTTCATATCCTTAGTCTCTTTGACCATCATTTCAATTGAATCTTTTTGAGAAATAATATGTGATGCCTCATCTGAGATGTTATATCAATGAATGACATGTTTCGTCTCTATATCTACTCGATAATTGGATCTAATCATCATTCTTTCTCATGTGTCGAAACAACTTAAAATAATGAAAAATCATGAACCATTTTTCATCCAGTTCATTGTCACATCCTTTATCACACAACCTTCATGTCATGTCGAGTCGACATATCAAAACTCATATTGTTTCACCATGAATCGTATGTCAAATGATGGATTCATTAGAGTTAATCAAAACATAGACCAAGGGGTCACCCGTGATGAATGATAATAGAGGGGGGGGGGAAGTGAAAAGAACATCCTTGAGTAAAAAACCATGACAATTGTTCATTTATTCCTAAATAAATTTATTCTATAATGATTATAAAATAAGAATATAAAAATACAAGAAATCTCCCAATTAAACCCCACAAATATAATACCATCTCGTAAGGATATCAATCCGCAATTCAATCCATTCGTCATCAATTTATGTTCCTCACTGAAATCAATAATGAGGAATAGAAAAAATTGAAACAGAATCTCTACCATGAGTTGGTTAGATCACCGACGAAGAATGATTTCTACCATGTGTTTGAGGGAAATATTCATTTAATGTAAGATGTGTGGATTGTCGATCCATGATCACATCATTGTTCGCCTGAGAGGATTATCCAAAGGCTCTCTCTCTATTGACTATCCAGAGGTTCCGGGGTTATGGGGATAACCATGAAATTATGACATAAGGATTTATTTAAATATTCAATAAATCACTATATAAGTGAAACAAAAAAAATTTACTTAATGAATTTATTCATTTTCGTGTCTGTGATGACTTTTCCACAAGAGACACATGCTGACTAATGTTAAGTCACACCCAAGGTAAAACCATCATTCAGAACTTAAACGTACCCTCATATTTTTGGTCCTGGACCCTTTTTAAGAGTTATTCTATTTTTTTGGAAAACCATGCATGCGCGCTATTAAATATATTTCAAAATTTAGTTTTTGGCACACCAGGCCTCAAAATTTCATGTCTTCTGACCACCTTTTCACATAAATAATCAATATAATTTCCCAACATAATACACAAAAAACCTAGACATTACATTCTCCCCAACATGGGGTTTTTTATACCAAAAATATACAAATTACTCAAAGATATGGGTGTATACGGCTCACATATAGGTATCCCTCTCCCAGCCACTATCTTAATGTTTCATGTTCTACTATAAAAAATTCAGAAGGGGGATTTAATGCCCACAAAGGATCTTCCCCTACAAATATTTGATCCCTATTTGGTACTCAACAATGGTTTCTTTATCCTCCATTTCCATCACTCCCTAGATGATAATGCGTGACTGCTCTTGCACATACATCCTCACCTATGCTAGGTGGAAGAAGTCGTGTACCCTGTCCAATGGTACCGATAAAGCTAAGCGGTACACCACCTCTCCAACTCTACAAAAAATCAAAAAATGAGCGAAATTTTTTTGTATATATCTTTCCTCCACAACCAAATATCCTTAATCCACGTCGAGGTGAGACCACTGGGAACACATGTACATCACCCTCAAACTCAAGAGGTCTTGGTTTCCTATCATCATAATACTTAATAAGACTCTGAAAAGTCTTCATATTCTCTTGTATTATTTGTACCTTATCTATAGTAACACACACCAATTTCAGTCTAATAAGTGTTTACTTTCCTGGTTCAGTCCATCAAAGTGGTTTCCCGCCGGTTCGTCCATAAAAATCCTCGAATAGGGGTGTGCCAATGGTTGAATGGTAGCTGTTGTTGTATTAATACCCCACCAAGGGTAGGTGGTCCTCCCAACTCCATCCAATGTCAAACATTCATGTCTGCATCATATCCTCTAAGGCATGTATGGTCTGCTCTGTCTTGTCACAATTATGTGGGTGGAACACTATTCTCATGAAA
This sequence comes from Viscum album, assembly GCA_963277665.1. Taxonomy (NCBI): domain Eukaryota; kingdom Viridiplantae; phylum Streptophyta; class Magnoliopsida; order Santalales; family Viscaceae; genus Viscum; species Viscum album. Next base: position 1,541,531,914 of record OY728145.1, on the reverse strand, counting down.
AACTGGGACCCAAATGCCTCCTACAATCCCTTCAACAACCAGGATGTAAATTGAGCATCATGATCAAAGAGGATTGTCTAGGGAACTCCATGGAGTCTGACAATATCCTTCACATAGTGGCGTCCCATTATCTCCAAAAAACATTGAACCCAATTTTCTATAAAGTGGTCCAACAAAGTGATTGGGTCTAAGATCACCTAGATAGAATCATTTACCATGGATATATGTGGTAATAACATCATAATGAACATGGATTACTCATCCCAATTACACTCTTTCACCTCATGGGGTTGGGTTAAACTGGCTGGAACTTGGTGCTCAACCTTCACTTGTTCTCATGTAAGTTACCGAGAGAAAAAATATGCAACTCCTTTCTTCATAAATGAAAAAAAACTAACATTGAAGATCTTGGTATATTGTTTTCACACCTGGATGTATTGAAAAATGTAAGGAATGAAAATCCTTTAACACCTCTTCCTTCGATTCCAATGTTACCATTTCCCATACTCTAAATAGGATAGCATACTAGACACCTTAAAAATATACATCGAGAGAATTTCTAGTGAATATATGAGTATGTATGGTCCCATAGTTGTTTTATCCACTTCGAGAATCCTTGACATGTTATTGAAGTGTTGGGGAAGGATGATATGAAGCACTATCCCTATCCACAAAGGACAACATTAGTAAGGGTAACTGCTCTATGGTCTCATCCAACAACTATTAAAAACATCTACTACTGAGTGAATCTTCCACCATGTTTATCATCCTACTTGTTTATAAAATATCGAAGTCATAACCCTAGAGGAACTATATTCCATAATCATAGTATTTCTCATTATGGAATTTCATCCTTCTATAAAAGAATAATGTTCTTTGTGGAACTCAACTAGAGAAATATAAAATCATCCAACCATGATTTTATACATAACAAAAATTATTGATTCCAATTGGCAATAATTAACCTTGTATTTATTGGAAAACAATAGTTGTTAATCAAGAAATTATATCATGATAATTTTAAGCATGTGGTATATAGTTTACTGGTATAATGTTCTCCACATATCTATTTTAATTCATGTTTAAGTAGATTTTTTATTCTTCTCCACAATGAATTTTCATAGAATATACTACATAACATAATTCATCTATAAAGGATCATCTGGAAAGGAACGTCACCCAAAAATCATGTCATTTTGTGTTGATCATGATTTCATTTATATTCCTGAATACACTCTTAGAAAATCCTGGTGTCCTCAACCTAACCATCTCCATAAAGCCTCTTCCAAATACCTTATTATTTATCTTCACATAACATAAACTACATCATCTACATAATATGTTAAAAAAACACGGGAAAATTCAACTTCATAATAGTATTACACTTAGAAGTTTGTGTGTTATATGGATTCTCATATAATTTCTATCATCATCATCATCATGTTACCATAATCCACATCCAAATACTACATGGTTGTCTAGTTCACCATAACCAAATCCCCGCAAACCTTACTATTTCTCATAGTGGATTTATAATATAAAAAATATTCAAATGAGTCCTATATAACATCTCATTTCCGACATGCCATTGCTAATACTTCATGACAAACACTCACCACATAGAAATTGGGATCATCTGTATAAGATATTTTTGACGCACATCTTGACAGACTGCATTCACCAACTCACGAATCACTCGTCTGCAAGAATATTCCTCACAAATTTTTTTATTTCTTTGAGGAAATATAAACATAGATAATTTTAAATATCCCATAATTTCTTAGAAGATCTCGCATGGGATCCTAATCCACAAACCCTCAACTACAAGGGGGGTTGATCGTGAAGGGGTCAAACACAGGAGGGTGAAGATGATCTCCCACATGGATTAGATGGCTCACATTTAAATGGGAGATCATATTAGATAGGTGGATTTACCTTAATCATTTTAAAGAATAGGTGAAAAAATACTCATATATTGATGTCCTACATCAAATTTTTTATTAGCGCTCCCCTTCACTTTATCATCCAATCTATGAATACATCTCCCTAAGCTGTCTACTATGGATCAAAATTCGTATTCACATGCACACACCACATGAATATGGAATATAAGGCTTCGACCTATCCAATGTATGTATTTTGTTGCATTATCTTTAGGCCCTACTCATAGTCTCATATATGGACTTGTACATGGACCACATATTCCTTTTGTATGAATTTCTATAGAAGGTCATCCCGTGGGGGTAGACTCCTTGGGTCCACCTTTGTGTGGTAGAGGGATAGCCTTGTTGGCTCCCTTGGATGGACTGAATTTTTTATATGAGTCCATAATAAATACCTAGTAGAAGACTAAGCATATAATGAAATACAAATCCATCTTCAGTAAAATGCCAGGTGAAACCTCAACTCTTGTCAACTATCGTCTCCATCAAAATGTAATTTGTATTTTCATAGACCCCTTATAAATAATATTTAATTGTTATTTAATTTATGTAATATAATATTAATATTTCTTGGACATCTTTATACTTCCAATTATTTTTTGTAAATAATGATTCCTTCATAACACATGTCTTGAATATTTAAGACTAACACAATCAATCATCATAGTTTCTTACCAGGGATAATTTTCGAAGCATGACATGATATGCCTGATAAAGAATAATTTCCCTAGAGTGACATCCAATGATATATGATGGATACATAACAATTACCATAGAATAATCATTTAAACATAACATTTATTTAGATATCATAACTTAACCCATAACAATTATCCATTCATTACCATAACAAAAATCATCATTTTCATATATTATTCTTACACATAAAATTAGTTTATGATATACTGACAACAAAGAAAATATTCATTCATCAATCACAAACTTTTTCTCTTAAACATTTCCCATTATATTTTTATTTGAAACATCATCACATTATAATTTCAATATTTTTCTCCCCCTTATTGAAAATAATTTCAAAGGGTAACTAGAGTCTTCTCATTGTATATTTATTCTCAAAAAAATTTCCCTCCATTATATATAAATTTCAAGATATATTTTAAGAGATGAATTGTATCCAAAAGTTTTCATAGAAAAGAGCCTTTATTTAATAAAATTTTTGTCTAGATGAGATAAACTAGTATAGAAAAAAAATTGATACAACCAAGTATATTTATGAAATCTATAACATATCATGCATGTGAAATCAATCTCATAAATTATCAATTATTATTTAGGGTATTTGAAAGAATATAAAGTGACAAATAAATTTAAGATCATGTACACACTTCAACAACCACGTCATAAAGTTCAAGTGAAATAGTTGTTACTCCCCCTACTCAAAACAACATTAAATTCCCCTTGATAATGATTATAAATTAAATTTGAGTAGATATTTGGGAGTGGTTTTCAAACCTCAAACATTATTTTTACCTGGTTTTCCATAAAATTACAAATTTATATTAAAATGTTTTTTAAGACTTCCTTCATAACATGGGACCCCTTTAGGGGAAATACATATCGAAATATACATAATATTGAGTCTTTTCAAGAATATATTTCATGATATTCTAATTTTATAACACCATGATGGAATTCTTTGTGGGGATTTATAGTTTTGAAATTTTTTAAATCTCATTATTATCAAGAATATAAAAGAACTCATAGATTATTAGGTTCTCACTCCAAGTCTTTATTACACGATTAATTCCCTATATTATAAAAACAAATAAATACATAAAATTATATGTGAATAAGGTGTATTTTCTTCTTCCTCAATTTGAATAGCAGTGATGAGATGGTTTTTTCAACCAGGTTGATCCACTTTCTCCAGTATTCAGGCTTGCACATCTAATTATCAAATATGATTTATTATTTAGTAACATGAATCGTTTCATACCTATCATTTCATTATTTTATATGGTTATTCACTCTTTACCCATCATGTCATATGCATATTCTAATGCATGATTCACACTATTCAATAATTTTTCTTAGGATGAAAATTTTGTTAAAAATCCTCTTTCATTATGTCTAGCTATATTACATCTCTTAGATATAAATTTTCCAATACATGAGTTTCAATTTGATAAAAGACTCTCCTGAAAATCACCATATTCATGTGGAATATTCATTTTACCTTTCATATGATCTTTTTCTTATGCTTATTATAACTTTATAGATTTATCAAAATCAGTTAGTAAATTCAAAAGAATTCTTTTTGGAATGTTGAAAGAATGTTTGGATTTTCGACATGGATTCACATGAGTTACATTAATCATATAATTATTCAATTATTTACAACTCCTATTAATCTTCATGGACATAGTGTTTTATAAAATTATATATGTATTGAGTTTAATAATGACTTATCTTGAATCTTATTTTGAGTAATCTAATTTGTATTATTTTTCACCTATCTACCCAGGGTTTTATCATCTTCCTACAAGGGACTTATATTCCCATAAATTATTGATATATGTTGATACATACACGAATAAATTTTTTTACCACTTCTATCACGACCCACCTTATCAAGGTTCGACCCATGACTACCCCATGTCTGACTTCAATAGGCCTGGGGATAGAGGCCAACATTGAGTAGACATGTCTGACAAAAAGGATGAATTATCCTAATATACCTGCACACATGAACAGAACTCCAAGACAACACAATGCTAAAAAGTAAAACAACTGATGAAATGCATGGATTCATCTGAGATCCCTGAATAAATAATGACAATAATGCATTGAAAATAGAAAAGGGGCTAAAAAAAGTTCAAACAAAACTATAAATATTATAAAAATATCCAATGGTGATGAATAATTCAAAATTATGCTCCCAGTAAACACCTCAATATATAAAGATCCAGTTATGCTCCACTCACTCCCTGTCCTCCCAGGACACTGTCAAAAAGGTTCGTCATCTAGACAAGTCACAACACATGTGGGAAAGACCCATGTAAGGGGTAAGTATAACAATACTATAGGGCTACCTAAAAAACTAAATATGAATCCCCAATTATATTCAGGTCAAAAAAAATATAAAAATAAATTTATAATAGAAAAGCCTAGTATATTCTCAGGAATGGGACCACACCATAAGGCATTCATGACCAACTTTCAGCCACATGATTCATCTCAAAGCATTGATTATTCCATGATTACTCACTCTATGAGCCATAATATCATCATAGAAACTCAATGAATAGGTATATCTCATCAGGATCTTCCTAAAGAAAATTTATATATCTAATAGAAATCTGATGTAGAGATATGGGTCATACCCAGAACTGCTAGGGGATACCACGAACCAAATATAGATCAACTCGTTGTGTGGGGGATTATACGTCAATGGTTCCACTAACCATGTTGATGCAACCTAGTCGATTGAAGATAAATTCTATAATCAGGTAGGTCATTCTGATTCATAAAAGTCCAGCTATGGAACTAATAATGATAGAGGACTGGACTTCAGTCTCATGGAAGGAAACCACAATTCTATTTAAGACTCAGCCTTCATATGGGTTCAAAATCTAGTGATATGGATGTAATTTCATATTGTACCCCTGAGGTAAAGGACCAAGGGAAAAAAATCAACCAATACTGGTCCCAACTAAGGAAACAAACCTCCTTAAGCAATCTTGATGGGATTACAAATCATTCCCCAATCGATACATGGCGTGTCCAACTATCCCAAGTCCAACCAATGTTGATGAGCCTCACACTCCATGTAGTCTCTATATACATGGCATGTAGATGGGGGTACATGACATGTAGAGACACACAATATTCTTTTTTTGTTTCCTGGTCATGTTTGTATATTGAAGTTGTGCTTGTGTACCAGTCCATATATGCCAAGTCGTGTCCGTGTGGGAGTACACAGCGTATCTATGACTGTGTTATCCAAACAATGTATGTGTACTCTCTAGATTATTCTCCAAGTTATCCAGGAAGTTTCACATGTCATGTGATAGTGGTCACATGTTGTGTGATCCTTATCCTCATTTCGAAAACCTAACCACCACTAAAGGGGCCCCACATATCATGTAATCCCAGATTACACACCCTGTGTATGAGGTTTTTCAAGAATCATGGATTTGTTCTATGTTCATCTCCTTAGTCTCTCCAGCCATCATTTTGATTGGACCTTATTGAGAAACATAAGGTGAGGCCTCAATGTAGACGTTATATCAATGAATGATAATTTATGTCTGTAGATCTTCTCGATAATTGGATCTAATAATAATTATTTATCATGTGTCGAATGAACCCCAAATAATGAAAAATCTGGAATCATTTGTAATCCAGTTAATTATCACATACTTCATTGCACCACCTTCATGTCGGGTCAAGTCCATATTTCAAAACTCATATTGTTTCACCATGAATCATATGATAAATTATATATTCATTAGTGATCATCAGAACATGGACCAAAGGGTCGCCCGTGATGAATGATAATGGAGGGAAAAAAGCACAAAGAACATACTTTAGTAACAAACCATGAAAGTTGTTCATTTTAGTCATCAATTTTTTTTTCTAGAAGGATAGAAAAAGAGAAATAAAAAAAAATAAAGAAATATCCCAATTAAACCCCACAAATATAAAACTATCTCGTAAGAAGATCGATCCACAAATCAATCTGTTTGTCATTGATTTGTGTTCATCACCGAAATCAATAACAAGGAATAATTTTTTTTAAACACATTCACTACTTGGATTTTGTTATATCACTGACGAATAATGATTTCTGCCTGTTGTTTGATGGAAATATTCATCAAATATAGGTTGCTTAGATTGTCGATTCATGATCTCATAATTGTTCGCATCAGAGGATTATACAAAGGCTCTCTCTCCATGGAATATCCAGAGGTTCTAGGGTTATGGGCCTAACCATGGAATTATGACATAAGCATTTATTTAAATATCCACCAAATAACAACAGCAATGAAACAAAACAAAATAATTTTACATAATGATTTTATTCATTTTCGTTTCCACGATGACTTTTCCACAAGACACACAGGCTGACTAGTGTTAAGTCTCACCGAAGGTAAAATCTTCATTCGGAACTCAACGGTACCCACATATTTTTTCCCTAGCCCCAGTTTAGGAGTTCTTCTTCTTTTTTTTGAAAACCACACATGTGTTATATATAATATATTTAATATATTTCAAACAATTGTTTCGGATAAACTGGGCCTCATAATTGAATGGCATCTTAGTGCCTTATCTAAAAAATATTCAATATAATATCCAAAAAAAATACATAGAAAAACCTAGACATTAAATTCTCCCCAACATAGGGTTTTTTGTACTAAAAAGGGAAAAACTATTCAAATATATGGGGGTATTGGGATTGCATCTAGGGATCCCTCTCCCATGTGCTATCTTGAAGTTTCACGGTCTACCATCAAACATGAAAAGGGGGAATTGAATTACCTCTAAGGATATTCTCCTACTAATCCTTGATCACTACTGGGAACTCACCAGAGGTTTCTCCAACCTTTATTTCCATCACACCCTAGTAGATAATGTCTGACAATTCATGCACATACCTCCTCTACTGTGCTTTTTGGAAGAATTCATATACCCGACCAAATAGTAGTAGTATAGCTAAGTAGTACTCCACATCTCCAACACTACAAAAAATCTAAAATGAATGAAAAATTTAAAGATATCATTCCACCACATCCAAATATACAAAATCCATATCAAGGTGAGACCCTCAAGAACAAATGTTCTTCCACCTCAAACTGTTGAGGTATTTGTTTCCAATCAGCATAATGACTCAGAAGACTCTATGCATCCTTAATCTACTCCTAGATTATTTTTACCTTCTTTATAGTATCACACACCAATTTCGAGCCAATAAGTGTTTTCTCTCCTGGGCCAGTCCATCAATATGGTGACCTGTAGGGTCGTCTATAAAAATCCTCGAATAGTGTCATACCAATAGGGTTTCTTAATCAGTATAAGATAACTAAAACACCACAAGTAAGGAACTTAACCATTAGATTAATAATATTACTTTATTTCCTCACATAAGATAGCCATGAAAAAACCAAACATACCTATTTGGATTAATAACTTCTTCAAAAATTTCTACATTCGAAGGAATCTCATTATTATTTTTTTAAATAGTTTTTATAAAATATTAACCAGTTTAACATACATCACACAAATATTAAATAATTTTTATCTCTTGAAAAAAATAATTATCATTACTTTTATTCTTATAAATATGTGTGATTCTAATGATTTAGTTTTAAAATTCCTATTCCATCCACCAAATTATGGTTTTCACACCACAATAAACTATAACTATTTATAAAATATAAAATTTGTGTTATTTTCCAAAAACAAAATCCATGTATATTTATACATAGATGAATTCATGACATGAATATGATACATTAACATTTCATGTAATTTCATGAAGTTATATGATATTAAAAAATATCTACATAAGTAAGATTTGAGGATATATATCCAATACATCATCCTTTTGACAAGGCATAATCCTCTAAGATAGTCCATAGGTGGACCCCATTTCCCTCTCTCTATGGATACTTTACCCAAGATAAAATTCAATTCATTATATCTCTATGTAATATTATGAAAAATATATATATTCAATAAAAAATCAAAATCAGTTAACTCACAAAAATTCAAAGTTCTTTTTAGATTAAAACTAAATCTTATGGAGTCATACCTAGCATGAAATGCATGAAATTATCTCGAAAAATCAATTTATCACAAGAAATTGCAGACACAATATTCACATTTTATAAACTATTTATATACAAGAATAAAGTACAGAAAAACTACTAAATAATTAAAAATGTCATAAATTTAAACATGAGATAAGTACTTATGAATAATCTATTAAAAAAATCTAGCATTAAACATTTTATCAATATAAAAATATTATAATAATGCAATAATATTAGATATAAAACACTTTATACCAACTTTCATTATTAAAATATTCATATTATTACCTATATAGAATTTCACTTTAAATAAAGGAACGTATTGTGAATGATTAATAATTTATAATCCAACCAATTATTATGTAATATATTTACATAATATAAATATCACATGTTCTATCATTATTTGATCCCAAATAAATATCATCAAAACACTTTTGATGTGTCATAAATAATATCTCAAATAAGTCTCATTTTCATCAAAACCATTTTAATTAATTAATTATGAGAAATTTATTATTTTAAATATAAGCCCCTTCATATATGTTCCTTGTTTACTCGAAAATATGAATTCTTTATAAATTACCCTTAGGATTTATAAATAAAAACATTATTTCAAAACTAAAATGTGTAACATATAGTTTTGTGAAAGTCAATGTACCTTTTACTATGATTTTTAAATATATTATAAACCATATAAATATGAAAATTATATTAATAATATTAACTCTTAAATATTAATTAAAAATTTATAATAATTATTTAGAAAATATTTAATAAATTATCCATAAATATATTATATTTAATTGATTTATAAAACACTTTTACAGATTACTTAAATATTAAAATATATATTTTCCCATTATTTTTAAAAAAATTATAAATAATCCAATCCAATTCATTATTAAATTTTTTTAATCAATAAATAATTTATTTTTCTTAGAAATAAATAAGAACTTTTAATATTTAAATTTAGGCTAATTTAATAATATATAAAATTTATAAATTATCATACAATTTTAAAATAAAAAACATTATTTCAAAACTATAAGTAATTATAATTAACATGAATTTTTCATATTTTAACCTAATATTTAAAAAAACTATTTTTATAATGACTAAGACTTATAATTTATATAAGAAAATTATAAGTTATAATGGGAATTATCAACAAATTATTTATATTTTTTAAACATGTTGTGTTTTATGAATGACAATCAGTCATAAAATACGACCTATACTAGAGAGAGGGTATTCTTCATGCATGTCATAATCTATGGTACAAGTCTATATTGAAAACTGTGACTCCTATCGCTACATATAACTGGAGATATCGTATAGAGCTAATCATATGTTATAATATATCATGAATCATATTTATAGTATGACACTCTATTTTCCTGAAAAACATTATACATATTTTGTGTTATAACATCCCATATCGTAAGTTAAAAAACAAAAGCAAACCGGTGGTTTATTGTTTGTCTTAATTTATGACACAATCCTATCATATTCTATGGTATGTATAAATAGAATAATTTAACTATACATTATTTAACAAAATGATTTCAAACAAATTACAATAAACAAAAAAGATTTAAATATGATTAGATTAAAAACATTTATTCCTTAAAGTAGAAAAATATGATACCACTATTGGGTTTTTAGAGATCATCTCAGTAATTATTTAGTATAGATAACCATTTTAAATTCCTAATTTTAAATCAAATTATTAAATGTGAAAGGCAATTGATGATAAAAATAATTTTAATGTAATAGTATATTCCTTTATATTATTTTTAAAGGGATAATATGTCATGATGATAATGAAGGAAAAGTTAAACAATTATTACTTCCTCTGAAGGGGGTACATCGGTCGATGGGTCCTAGTTCTTATCACACAGATTCCCATAGTGATCAAAGGGGTGTTAGCTCCTTCCATGTAATGTAATTAATGAGGCTTGGGAAAAGATATGTTCTTTACAAATATTTCATTAAACTGATGATCACATCACCATCAAACATTCACACCAAAACACGAGGGATTATGTCCCTTTATAGGCCTTCTTGACCCATTTAGGGCAATGAACATGACTTTTATGAATTAAATTTCCCTTTATATAATATAAATGAATCATTTTTAACAACGTAATATTATATAAAGCACATGAACTGAATCATAAAACCGGAAACATTCTATATTAATTTGAACATTACATTTAGAGAATTAATATTACCATAATAATTGAAATTATGAAAATGCTATAGAAACCGGAAAATAAGACAAATATAAAATGAAGATTTGGATATGCTTGATCCCTCTTAAATGATATCACTCATAAACAACACTATAAAAATGAACAACAATATTAGTAAAAAATATACCCATTTTTAAAATGAAAATATATATCTCTATTATAAAAAATTGCAGTTAATTAATAAATAGTAAAATAAGATTTATTTATAGAATACGATAAACCTATATGACAGTTACAATCTGATTGTTAAATAGTAATCTGACCATTGGAATAGTAAAATGAATTTTATTAATTGTAAACTAATAGTTAAAATAGTAAAATCACCTATGTAATTGAAATATAATATTTTATTAACCAAAAAAATAAAAAATAGAAAATTTATATCATGATATGAATAAATAAATTTTTAAAAAATACTAAAATAAGTGTTTGTATTTTATTTAAACATATATATTTGTTTATATTTTTATGATAAATATAAATAATTGAATTAAAATTTATCTTCAAAAAATATTCTTATAAAAAATATTACATTTTAGTGAAACGTTTATATTATTTTATAAGACCATAAGTAATTTTCTAATTTGTTATAAAATTAATAAAAATATTAAAAAAGGAATTTTTAAAATATATAATGTTTTTGTTTTTAAATAAATTTTTACATAATTAGAAATTTATATTAATAAAATGGATTTAAATTTTAGAATCTAGACCTTTGAAAATAATTAGGGTTTTTTTAGGTATTTTTAAAAAATATTTGAATTTTTGTAAACAATGAAATGCGATATAATATGGTATTTAACATTCAAAGATAAATACAAGGATTTAGGATTTGATACTAATGTAATAAAACATTAGTTTAAAATCACATGAATTAATTATTGTATTTTTTCACTATAATAAACACTATTGGTAGTCTTGAACCAAAAATAATAAAAAAAGGAGTAAAATATTCAAAAAAGCATTCATCTCCTCTGCTTATAAACAACACCCATCACATCCACTTATCCTCACATCCTCAATTCCTTGTACAATTCCAAATTTTTATCCAAATATCTTCCAAATCGTCTTCCATACATCTTAGAGTTTCTGGTCAAATAAAATACTATTCCAAGGATCCATAAGGGGTATCCTAAGAGGAGACAGCCAAAGGAAAAAGTAAATTCTCAACTGAACCACATTCAATTCTATTCTTATTCTACAACCCCAATATGTTTTATAAATACCTATATATAGTAACATTAGTATCATAATAATATTTATATATTATTATTATTTTGGTGTGAAAAAAATTTTCTACCCCCCATCAATTTCTTCAAAAATGAAAATTTTGATCACAATATGGTATGTTCACAGCCTCTGTGAACAACATACTTTCTTTTCTCCACCGCCTTCAAATATGGTTAAAGAAATAATATTATAGTAAAATATGAAATAAATTTAGTATATTAAAAATTATTTCTTGTTCTTTAATTTTTTATTAATATTTTAATTTGGTATAAATAAGCTAGTTCATGATGGTCGGTAATACCACATAAACGAACTAAATATTTAAAAAAAATTATATTAAATTAACCATCCCTCTATCAAAACACATGTTTATTTGGTAAAATTTAAATCTTTGAAATTAATTTAATATCATTTTAGTTCAATTCTTGTGTTATATTTAGATTTTATAAAAACAATAATAATAATTCACAAATTAACCCAATCTCGGATCTTTGAAATGAATGACCTTGGCATAGTAGAAACTAAAATGATTCCTCAATTAAATTAATCTAAAATAACGTAAAATCTTAATAATAAATAAAATATATTAAAATAAGGTAATTGATAATATATGTAATAAACCTAATTTTATTATTTATTTGGTTTATTGAATGTGTTTAATGAGTTCGTACACGTTGTAAGGGTTCTCTATAAACTACCCTATTTTCTAATTATGATTTATCTCTGTTTTCCTCACTATATTTATATATTATTTTTATATATTATTTATATATTTCCCAAACACAGAAATATATATATATATTATTTATATTACATTTCCATTATGATTATATAAATGTTTTAAAAATTCCAATATCAATTTCTCTCATTATGTTGAGCTGATTAAAATAACTTCTCTATTACCAGGCTTTATTTTTAGTACCAATCACTAAAATAATTAAACTTACATGGTTTCTAAAAAATTCACTTTATTATGATAAACTATTTTAGTTCATTTCTTGTTTTATACAAATTATTATTCCCTTACCCTCTTTAATGATTATATACCCTTTATTTCTAAACCCACACTTAAATGAAATATTTCCAAAATTATTTCTCCACACCTTTTTTATGAATTCAATTCACATGGAAATAATTTTCATGTCATTTTCATTTTAATTAATCTATTGATTTCCAATAATTATTCAATCCCTTCTTTCATAAAATTTATTATGATATTAAATATTTGTAGGTTATAATACATGATTATATAACCCATTTCCATTCTATGGGATTTTATAATGCTTATCCCTTATGTATTATTTATATATGTGGAACACAAATTAATGTATATTTTTTGATAAGTGATACCATATAGAGCTCTGATGAACTGGGTAATGTATATGTATCATGAGATGATATGTATGTGATTAGGGAGTAAACTTAATCTATGATTGGACTTTATTTTCCATGTGATGTTATCTTAACATTTTTACTTCACTTATACTTTTTTCTTGTTCTATGTTTCTTCAACATTCCAATAATTCCTTTATATTATGTTTCCTATATACTTATTTCATGTCTTTATGTAACCATTAATGTACCTTTCCACTTATGATATCATGATATTTCATTTGATCTGTATCACTTATTTTTCTTATTTATTACCATACTGTGATTTTAGATATCCCCTTTTGTTTATTAATTCCCAAATTTATCTTAGGAATTTTCATAGATAAATATAATTAAGGAGAACATTATGGATATTAAAATAAGGATTTTGTTTTTTAGTCTCATTTAAGGAATTTTAATCATATTCTTCCAAATACACTATGACTCTAGATACTTGGGTTTTTTTGTTATATATATATTTTAATGATCATGTAATAATATGTGTAAGAAATTTAGGTCACTATATTTGAATTATAATGAATGTGTCGTCTATATCGTGTGCCATCAAAAAACCACCCACAATTATTGTCCCACTGATGATTGAATTGAAAAAGTTCAATGAATGATTTTAAACATTTAAATCCATTAAATTGGATTAGTAAATTAAGGAAAGAACATTTTAGGATCAACCAAATGCATATATCCATTAATATAAAATCATGACCTCTATTATAATATGATGAGATCTAATCACAGAGTACGATATATTTATCAATATTCTTATATCACGTTTTACATTCATGGAATATCCTTAAATGGGATATCCCATTTCCTTTTTGAATTTCCAAAAATCTATTATTATATTTTATATTTTTTTATTATTTATTAAAAAAAAATACCACGGATTTAGTGGAATATTTTTATTGCATAAAATATGCTGATTGTATTAAAGTATTTATAATATTGAAATACTGACATTATACTTTGACTGAATGTTGTTATTTAATTATAGGATATTAATTTTCGATATTTTATTGAAGTGGCAATTTCAATTAAATTAATATTGTTGAAATATCAAGGATGTTGTGTTGGAATAGTTAACATGGAAATATCTTTGTTAAAATATGAAGTTATATATATTGACAATGGATTTCAGTAGGTGAGTCATGGTGGTCCACTATGAAAATTTTAATTAATATAAATTGGATTATATTTGAGAAGATTGGATGGGAATAAATTTACGATATAAAATAGATAGTCAATCCCATTATTAAGATTTTTTCCATGTTATATTTATTATATGTAGATAGTAAGTTTATTTTAAATAGATAATTAGATATCTTTATTTTAACAAATCTCGCATTTATTTCTATAATATTTTTTGATATCCCTCTATCATTATTTTTTCAAAATGGTGGACACAATAATGAATGGTGAATAGAGAAAGGAGAAACAATTAGAATTATCATGTTTAGTTAAATCAATTGTTTAATATATTTCATAATTATTATTCAATATTTTTAGTGATATTACAATGACATCGAACCCATCGTTTTAATATTATTGTTTTTAATGTGTTAATACAAAGTTTTGTGACATTTGGAATTGGTAATGAAAAATTTATATGAGGTACACACCACTCTCTGGATAATTATACATCATCCTTTTTCTATTTTATAACTCAATACCAGTGAGTTACACGGGAATAATACGAAGTTTTACAGTTTTCATTCAACTCTCTAGATCTCACACTCTATACAGTAGTGATTTACGTAGCCACCATTCCAAGATAGTATGGCCCATCATAAAATTGAATTAGGGTAGTTCCAAATGTTTAGTTGCATTTTATAGTTATTTAAAAGTTCGTTTAGGGTATTTAGAACATAGATGGTAGTTTATTATGGAATACTAGTGATAGGTCTTGGTGATTTTTCTCATTTATATCATTGTATTAATGATTTTTTGAAATTTATAGGAATCATATTAGGGTTGGTGGATCATATCCATTCATCTCTTAGGTTAGTATCATGTTAATTTTTTTGGTATATTAAAATAATAATTTTGTATGAGTAATTTTTTATAATATTTTATATATTCTTTTAGAATTATTATTTAGTAAAAAAAATAAATAAAATTGAAACATGGTTTTTATATCCATCATGAATTTTATTTTTGTTTATTTATAAAAATTAATGAAATGGTTTATAATTATAAATTTATTAAATGGTTTTCTATGGTGGGTTGTGTTTTTAAATTCATCTTAAATAAATTTTTTCATAAGGATTTTGTCCCTAAATTTTCTTATTAAGTGTGTTTTGTTTTTAATGTATTTAAATAAAATAGATTGTGATGATTTTCAAAAAACAGGTATTGTATTTTCATTCATGAGTTTTATTAATAATGGAAGGATTTGGTGTTATATTATCTAGAAAAAGAAAAAATTTAATAACCAAGGTCCTATATCCAAAATTGGTTTTCTTCCATTTTCTGGTTTTTTATTATGGGAAAACATGGGGACAGGTGTGTGGATGGGTGATTATTTTTTCATAAAATTTAACTAATTGAGTGATGTTTTTTCATGGATAAGATTAGATTTCAAGCAAGTAATTTTTTATTTGGGTGATGGATTGTGAGTATTGTTTCTGATATTAAACTTTTATAATGTTCTTAATATATATAATTGGTTTTTTGGAATCCTTATGATTAATCATATGGTGGGAAAATAGTTAGTACTTGAGGTCTATACACACTATTGTTAATATTTGAGGGATTTTCATTTTTTATAAATATACAAATTTTTATCTTTAAAATTTTCTTTTTACCTCATTGGAGTGAAGATATATTTACTGACAATGGTTTGAAAAATAGTTTATTTAATTTTTTATAAAAATTTAATTCTAATTTCGTGTCTATATGACTAATTCATGGGATAATATTGGTGCCATTCGGGATATCAAACTGATTTTTTAGTCCTCCCATATAGTTTTACCTTAGTGGATATGTACATACTATCGGAAATGATGTAGGTTACCAGAATTTATTTTAATTTTTAGTGGGGATCCATTGATCCGTGATAATGATATGAAAGGATGAGTTGAGAGGCTTAAAACATGATCTTTTTTTACTTATGTGTTAGATTATTTTTCTTCTTTTGATTTCGAATTTTTAAATCATAAATCATTCTACTTACAGAATATTTATATTATTTTTTAACAGAAAAATTGTTTTATACACAATTACATTTTATACATTTAAATTTATGAATTTCGAGGTAAATTTTTTCCACTATTATATATTTCTATTCCTCAATTATAATTTCCAGACACTAGAGATTGAGGATCATTCATTAGTCCTTATAGAAATATATTTCTGATAATCAGATATTCAAATTAAGGTTTGGTCATTAAATTTTTTTTTTAACCATCTACAAAAAGGGGAAGCTTCCTCACTTTCTCAATCATTAATCATAGGTCTATAAGTATCTCTTTGTTTAGTAATTCATTGTAATATCCACCTATCATTCTTCCATTCCTATTTTTGATTACTATTCTCATATGTCAATCAGTTAGTCTGGGGATTTGTTGTTGTATTTCCTTAAATAATTGTGAAATTCATTCATATATAGGGGGATTTTTTATAAAATATCTATAAGAAGTTGGATGATATTTAATATATTCACTTGATCACTGTTTTGTTGAATTTTAGTATCTCATTGATGTTTTTATAGAATCATTCGGTTTAGGTTAAATTATGGATCTCTTTGGTTGTGTAACATAGGAATTTTATGTATTGGATTACTGAGTGAATTTTCTGAGATTTATATGAGTTTTGTATTGTAAGAACCTAGGATTAAAGATTGTGAGACTTTGAATTTTCTTGATGTTATTCCACATCAGGGCATTCAGACGACGTGCGATTCCGAGCCCTAGTGTGGCTGGAATTAAATTTTAAGTGTGTTCAAACAAGGTACGTAAAATAAAAGTAATAACTCTTAAGTGATAGCTCGGACTGGAAAAATGAGGGCACCTTCGAGTCCGGAGTGTGCCTTTTACCTAAGAGGGGTGTAACATTTACGGGTGCGAGCCTTCTGTGGAAAACGCCAGAAGGGGCGTTTTCGTAATTTAGAAGCCTCGTGTGTTGAATTTTATAACTTTCGGATGGAGCCTCAGATTAAAATTATGTGACTGTTGTTGCACTCAGAGTGTGGCGTTTACCCTAGGACCGGCTTAATCTTGGGCCCGTCGAGAGTTTCAGATGTGGGTTTTTTCATGGGTGATTAAAAAAATTAATTAAAAGTTAATTGTATATTTTCCTACTTAAGCACAAATCCTCTCCTTCTTCCCTATTTGTTTTCTCTATAGGAATCTCCCAACAAGAACTCCCCTCCCCTTCCTTCGAAGTTCAACCTCCTCCCCATCATGGTGTTTTCAGTTCCGGCAAAGGTGGATCGATCGTGGAGCGTCGGGCCACCTGTTACGAGGAAGGCATCATTTTGTTTTGGTTTTAATTTCCCACACCTTCTTTGAGCTGAATTTATAGATTTTAAATGCTGATAATTTGTCGAGTGAAGAACATATATGCATAGGGTTGGATCTTAGATTTACTACGCTCTTTTTGGATAAACAATCTGACTCCTGGGGCGTACGGGGTAGCCCCAGAAGTTTTTTGGACAAAATCCTTGTTTTTCGGCAGTTCTAGGGCTGTCCGATGGGCGAAAACAGCAGTGCGGGCTCCCTAGAAGGTGGCATGGGCTCCCCAGGTGGTGGTGCAGGCTCCTCGGTGGACATTGTGGGTGAGAGGGATGGTAGCCCAGCGCAACGGCGGTTCGGGCGAGCGGGGGTGACGGCAGGCAGCACGAGGGTGTGCCGGACAGATTCGCCGGTCGGCGTGAGACGCGAAACCGGGGTCATGACGACCGCGAGAGTAGACCGAGACCCGCAAAACACGGGTCCCATGGGAAACAGCGAGACCAGATCATGCCGGTCTGGGTGAAGCAGTGGGGCCCGGGTGGTGAACCACAGGCTGCGGTAGACAGGGCGGTCTGGGTGGCTGTGTCGCGGACCACCGGTCAAAAGGGGCGAATCAGCTGAACCGATTTGGCCCACCCAGTCTCCGTCTATTGGCATTAAAATGCACCTAACTCTCAATATGAGTGTCATATTTGTGTGTCGTCTCCGGAAATACGATCCTCGGATTTAGACAAAGGTTTTGAGATAGTCTTGGGAATATTTAATTCCCGAGATGGGGGCTCGGTGGCGTGACACGTCTGTTACGTGTTATGTAGCACCTCGCCGGGATTCTTGTTTCGGATGATGTGAGCAAATGTAGAGTTTGTTTTAGGCGCTGTCAGTAGCATTGTGTCCCTGGAATCGAGGTAATGTTTTCCATGGTGATTTCAGGTGTTAAATCTAGAGTTGAGGTGTGGGCCCATGAGCCATCTTTCAAGCTGCCTGTAGCGTTTTGTGACCTATTCACCAGACATCCGTTCAGGGCGTATGAATAGTCGATTCAGCGTGTTTTTTCATGAGGATAGAAATGGTGTAATCTGTTTGTGGATGTTGAGCCTCATTCGAGATATTATTAAATGTGGAAGCATTAAAGGGCATTGGTCGGAGGTTCCTTTGATGCACTCTGAACCAATGCATGGTAGTGATCTTGGTGACACCCTGTGATGTCAGTTGTAGTGTAGTTTTATCAGACCAATCCTGGGTTTACCCTTCTGTAGGGCTGGGCAGTGGGTCACCCATTGACTTATTGGGGCTTACCCTCCAGCGGGGCTGGGTAGTGGGTCACCCATTGTCTTATTGGGGTTTACCCTCAAGCGGGGCTGGGCAGTGGGTCACCCATTGACTTATTGGGGTTTACCCTCTATTGGGGCTTAGTAGTGGGTCACCCATTGACATATTGGGGTTTAACCTCTAGCGGGTCTAGGCAGTGGGTCACCCATTGACATATTATGGTTTACCCTCTAGTGAGGCTATGCAATTGGTCACCCTTGGCTTCTCAGTCATAGTTCCTTTTTCTAGACCAGGTATTGGTTTTCTCTATGACTACCGGAGAGGGACTCTTGTTGTTTAGATTAGCAGTGTGACAGCATTGATGTGTCCTTATAACACACGAGGAAGAGGGGAACTTTTTCCACCTAGACGTATGGGGTATGCCACGTTCTTTCTATGTCTAGCTCCTCTTGGTTGGACGAGTCTCTTCTCCTTTTATAGCTAGAGAAGTCTCAACGAGAATTTCATCTTCTCACTGTTTCTAGCTCCTTGTGTTTGGATGAGTCTACTTCCTTTCTTTTTTGAGTTGATCTGCACTCTCTCTACTGTACTCTAACACTGTTCTTTGTTTGGTCTACTACTCACTGTTTTGGTACCTCCTTTGTTGCTCCCCCAAGCTTTCGGGGAATCCTACTGTGTATCTTCATACTCACCAATGCATGGGCTGTTCCTGCACTTAGTGTGCCCTTGTAGATGACAGATAGCTTTATCGGGACTACGATGGAGCGTAGTGGACACAGGATCTTGGGCTGCGTTCAGTGGTCATAGTAGGACTTTTAGTTGTGAGACTCACCAGCTATTTACTTTCATTTACATGTTGTCGGGTTGTAGCACCTTTCTAGTTGGCTGTGTGTTTTTTCCATTATTGTTCAGTTTACTTGTAATTCCACTTTTCATCACATTACTTGATCTGTTTTAGAGGTTGATGCATGTTTTGGGTTGTGATATTGTAGTTCGTACTTTGGTCTCCTTTTCACTCTGCACATCTACATAGAGTGGGCTGTGTGTATGTACAGGTACATAGGTAAAGGCCTCCTAGATATTTTTTTTCCGTCAGTGCTTGTCTCCATCCCCTGGCCTATGGTGGTGGGATTGGGGTAGTTGTTTATCGATAACGGTAGGGTTGGGTCATGACAAAGTATTATCAGAGCAATGTTCGTTCATTGGGGGTGTTGTTCAGATGTCTATAAAAAGGAATTGGTTGGGATTTAGGGAAATAGTGTCGAAATGTCTCGAGAGCATCTCTCAGTCCAGGGAGTCCAGTGATGGTATGGGCGGTCGATGTATCCAGTCACCAGGACCCTGATAACATGCTTGTCGACTCGACACACTGAGACACTTGATGTAGGGAACATTTGAACATGCATCTGGTAGGATTGAGTCATTGACTGTGTTTTTTTGTCAACTCCCATTTGTTATTACTATTATATATATATATATATATGTGTGTGTGTGTGTGTGTGTGTGTGTGTGTGTGTGTGTTTGTGTGTGTGTGCTCATCTTATCACGGTAATCCTTGATAATTTTTAAGATGACCCCACGACAGCAGCCAGCCAAGTTGCCCTCTCCAGTTCGTGACGATGACCTGGTGAGCAATGAGGCATCAGTTCAGGGACCCTCACATGATCCCCTTCCACCCAGTGGTTCACCAGTATCCCCTCCATATAGAGAGCGGCAGTTTGTGCTGGCAGCAAAGGCCAAGGTTGAGCACAGGCTGAGTGCGCTACGAGACTTCCAGCGTTAGCAGTTGTAGATGTTCTGTGGGGACTCAGATCCCCAGGAAGCGGAAGAATGGCTAGAGTCCATGGAATTACTTTTTAGGCTAGTATGGACACCAGTGGAACAGATGGATGCCATAGCTGCCATATTTTTCTTTGAGAAGGTCGGGTGTTGGTGGGGGTTGGTTACACAGAGCCACGACAAGTTGTCTCTCATGTGAGATAGATTCCAACAGCTCTTCTAGGAGGAGTAATCCCCCTCTTTTTTACGCTCCATTCGGATTCAGGAGCTTCTGGAGCTAAATCAGGGTGGATGACTGTGGCGTAGTAATCATCCCAGTTTATCAATCTGACACGCTACTCGCAGGATATGATCCATGATATTTACATCCAGGAGCGGAAGTCTGAGAAGGGTCTTCGCAGGGAGATATGTGATAGTGTAGTGCCCATGTTCATCCCTACCAATTCCAGGGTTCTAGAGAGGGCGCTCGTGACCGAGAGCTTCTTGGAAGTGGTACTTCAGCTGGCAGGGCTTATCAGTGGCCACATTAGAGCAGAGTCTTCGGTAACAGGAAGGCGGAAGAGAGCATGGCCTTAGTAAAGGAGACCCTTCCATGAGAAGACTCAGGGGAAGGTTCGTACAACACAGTGTCTACGTAGAGCATCGGGGTAGTTAGGTGATAGTTGGTTCTATGCTTGTGATGGACAGGGTCACCTAGCATGGTACAGCCTGACCGGGCGTACCAAGAATCCGTGGCAGGCAGTGGGAACACCGCAGCAGCAGAGGTAGCTCCATGACCAGGGATATCCTAGACGAGGACAGTGTGGTCCTCAGGGAGGCAGCGCAGGAAGAGCAGCAAGACTTGGAGGTGGGGGATGACCTTTCATGATCCTTCCACTGCTACCATCGGGTGGCCCATGCTAGGCTCAGGGAGCTGACGGTAGGGTTTGCGGGAATCTTCAGGCTATGGGTGTTTGTGACCCCCCAGTTCACAAGATGGTCTGAGGTACGCTTTCTGTTTACTCTACGCATGCTTCAGTAATAGTAGATGCAGGCGCCAGCCACTCTCTTATATCGCTGCTTTTGGTACAGGAGTTGGAGCTCCCAGTAGATGCGCTGACACACGTGCATAGCCTTGAGGTTCTTATGGGAAGTGCCTCGTTGGTGACCATTATCTACAGACAGTGTGAATTGTCATTCAGAGGAGAGAGTTTCACGTGCGGCCTACTCGTCATCACGATGGAACCTTATGACACCATCTTGGGCATGGATTGGCTTTTCATGGTTCACTCCCAGATTGACTGTCAGTGCAGAATAGTCAGATGCGTCCATTCTAATGGGACGAGGTTCACCATTCAAGGGGAATGAGACCTCGTGGCAGAGCAGACATGTACTCTTAGTAGGAGACCATGTCCTTTTTCTCAATAGTTGGCAAGCATGGAACTTAGAGTAGTAGATGCTACAGGATCCTAGATCCCTACCATTGTAGAGGACTATATGAAAGTTTTTCCCGAGGATGTCTCGGGACTACCTATAAGGCGAGAGATGGAGTTCTGCATAGACCTGCAGCCAGGAAATGCCTCGATATCATGTGCAGCATATTGGATGGCACCCACTGAGCATCAGGAGATACGACTTTATTTGGAGGACCTTTGTGCTAAGGGATTCATTAGGCCTAGTGTGTCCCCCTAGGTAGCTCAAGTTTTGATTGTGAAAAAGGCAGATGGGAGTCTGCGACTTTGTGTGGATTATCGTCGCCTGAATCATGCCATGATAAAGAACAAGTACTCTTTGTCAAGGGTTGATTCCCTCTTCGACCAGTTGAGAGGTGTGAAGTGGTTCTACAAGATTGATCTTTAATCCCACTACCACCAGTTGTGGGTTTGTGAGGATGACATCTCAAATTAGGCTTTCTGTTTTCGTTATGGCCATTACGAGTTTCTAGTGATTCCCTTTGGTGTGACTAATTCCCCCGTCGTTTTCATTTTTTTGATGAACCAGATCTTCCAGTTGTACATGGACCGGTTTGTGGTTGTCTTTATTGTAGATATACTCATCTACTCTTTGATAGAGGAGGCGGATAAGGAGCATTTGAGGATAGTCCTAGACTTACTCCGAGAGCACCAACTGTATGGGAAGCTCTCAAAGTGTCAGTTCTAGATTCATGATGTTCACTTTCTAGGGAATTTCATTATGGATCCGGGATTATCCGTAGATCCCAAAAATATAGGGGCAGTGCTTTCCTGGGAGCCACCCAAGAATGTGTCAGAGGTGTGGAGCTTCCTTCGATAGGCAGGTTACTACAAGAGGTTCGTGGAATATTTATCCAATATTTTTGCCCCTTTGACTGCATTGATGTGGAAGGGATGACCATTCACCTAGGCTGATCAGTGCCAGATGGAATTTGAGGAGCTGAGGAAGAGGATGACTAGTGCTCTAGAGTTGAGGCTGCTAGAGGAGGGCATTGAGTTCGTGGTATATTGTAATGCTTCAAGAGCTAGGCTCAGGTGTGTTTTGGTCCAGAAATAGACAGTGATTGCATATGGGTCGAGGTAGTTGAGGCCCCATGACCAGAATAATGTGACTCATGGTTTGGAGCTGGAAGTGGTGGTCTTCACATTGATGATATGGAGAAACTACCTTCTGGGTGATCATTTTGTGGTCTACTAAAACCACAAGAGCCTCAAGTACATCATTAGTCAGAGAGATCTGAATCTGAGGTAGAGCCGCTGGCTGGAGTTTCTGCCAAACTCTGATTTCGAAAAATTATACACTCTAAGGAATGGAAACATAATATAAGATGCCCTTATCAGGTAGTCTAAGGCTCGTCTAGTGCGGGACTCTTCAGAGAAGTTGGATTCCCTACAGCTGACCTTGGTGGAGCAAGAGGGTAATGCTTTTCTACAGTCGATGTTGCTGACTCATTCGCTCCTTCAGTGTGTGAGAGAGTCCTAGCATGGTGATATAGACAGTGAGGTATTGTGTGATCAGATATCAATGAGCAATGCACCCGATAGGTATTCTAGAGGAGGGAATCATGAGATCATGTTCCAGGGGTGAGATGTAGTACCAGTGGAGATGTGGGAGGAGGTGA
Organism: Viscum album; assembly: GCA_963277665.1. Lineage (NCBI taxonomy): Eukaryota > Viridiplantae > Streptophyta > Magnoliopsida > Santalales > Viscaceae > Viscum > Viscum album. Next base: position 1,541,507,746 of record OY728145.1, on the reverse strand, counting down.
TGAGGGAATTACACACTTCTCCCTTATCTGTACAACCCGGTGTGGGAAAGATGTACAGAGACCTTCAATAGTAGTTTTGGTGGTCAGACATGAAGCAAAGCATAGCTGGGTTCATTTCTTAGTGTCTTACCTATCAACAGGTGAAGAAATAGCATCAGGTTTCGGCAGGGTTGTCAAATCCACATGATATCCCGGAGTGGAAGTGGGATGGCATACCAATGGAATTTTTCACAGGGCTTCTGCACACACTGAAGGCCCATGATTAGATGTGGGTGATAGTGGAATGGCTCACGATGTCGGCACACTTCCTTGCCATTAAGGAGTAGAGCTCAGTAGAGAGTCTAGGGAAGTTGTACATTCGGGATATCGTCTGCCTTCATGGATTACCCTTGATGATCGTCTCCGACCGAAACGCACGGTTTACATTGCATTTATAGAGAGGCCTACATGAGGTATTTGGGACTCATCTTTGGATGAATACATCTCTTCACCCCCAGACCGATGGGCTGACGGAATGCACTATCCAGGTGTTGGAGGATATGCTCAGGGCGTGCATGTTAGAATTTGGCCTAAGCTGGGAGGATCACATTCCCTTAGTGGAGTTCACGTATAACAGCAGTTACCACACTACTATCAGCTTGGAACCATTTTTGGCCCTCTACGGGAGACACTACAGGTCACCGTTGTGTTGGACGAAGGTTGGGGAGACCACCCTCATGGGCCCAGAGATGGAGCAGGCAACGACAGAGAAGGTGAATGTCATTCCTGAGCGGATGAGGATGGCTCTGAGTGGACATAAGTCCTACGCAGATAGTCGACATAGGCCTTTAGAGTTCTAGCAGGGGGACCATGTCTTTTTGGGAATTATCCTATGGCGTGGAACACGGGGGATCAGCCGGGGAGGCAAGCTATCTTCGAGGTTCATTGGGCCCTTTGAGATAGTTCCCAGGGTTGGTGAGGTTACCTACCATTGTGCTCTACCACAACAGCTAGATAGGGTGCATGACGTCTTCCACGTGTCGCAGATGAGGAAATACGTTCACAACCCAATGCATGTTATCGACTAGGGAGAGCTTGACATTGAGGATGGATCCACCTTTTCATAGAACTTGGTGGTGATTGAGGACCGATAGGAGAAGACTCTGTGTGGATGGACCATTCCTTTGGTTCGGGTGTTGTGGCGGGACGAGAGGGTGCAGGAGAGCACCTGGGAATGGGAGAGCTGAATGCGGGCTCCGTATCCCAAGTTGTTTTTGTAGTTTTTTTTGGGGATGAAAAACATGAATGAGGGAATGATGTAAGAACTTTGGTTTTGAGACTATAAGACATTAATTTTTTTATGTTATTCCAGAGCAGGGCATTCAAACGGTGTGCGATTCTGAGCCCCGATGTTTCCGGGATTAAATTTTACGTGCATTCACAATGGGCATAATAAATAAATGGAATAACTCCTAAAAATTAGCTCAGACTGGAATATTTGGGTCACCATTGAGTTCGGAGCGTGTCGTTTACCCTAGGAGAGGTGTAACTTTCTTGGGCGGGGGCCTTCTGTGGAAAATGCCACTAGGGGAATTTTTGTAATTTAGCGGCCTCAGGCGTTGAACTTTATAAATTTCAAACAGAGCCTCATTTTAAAATTTCAAGACCGCCATTGCACTCAGGGAATTGCATTTACCATTGGAGTGGATTTATATCAGCCCCATCGAGAGTTTCAGATGTGGGTCTTTTTGTGGATTATTAAAATAAATTAATTAAAAGTTAATTATATTTTTCCTACATAAACACAAATACTCTCCTTCTTCCCCATTTGTGTTCTCTAGTGTAAGCTCCCAACAAGAACTCCCCTCCCCTTCCTTCAAGCTCCACCTCCTCCCCAGCAAGGTGTTTTCGGTTCCGACGAAGGCAGATCGAACGTGGAGCGTCGGGATATGCCCAGTGAGGTTGGAATCGTTGCGTTTTTGTTTTAATTTCCATCACCTTCTTTTAGATTAATTTATATTGTAAAAATGCAGATAAATGGTCATGAAAAGTCCATATATGTGTAGAGTTCGATCCGAGCCTTCCAAAGTTCTTTTCAGATCAAAAATCCTAGTCTCGGGGCGTCTAGGGTGGCCCCGGGAAGTTTTCCGGTCAAAATACATGTTTTCCAGCTATTCCAGGGTAGTCCAGTGGGCGATGACGGCGGCACAGGCTCCCCAGGTGGTGGGGCGGGCTCCCCAGGAGGTGGAGCGGGCTCCTCGGCGGTCTGTCCTGGTGAGCGGGATGGCGGCCCAATGCAGCGGTGGTCTGGGCGAGTGGGGTGGCGGTAGGCGGCATGAGGGTGTGCTAGCGGCTACGCCGGTCGGTGGGCAGCAATAGATCAGGGTCGTCGTGACCCCAGGAGTAGTCCGAGACCCCCAATACATGTGTCCTGTGGGAAAAAACCAAACCGGCTCGTGCCGGACCGGGTGAAGCAACGCGGCCCGCATGGTGAACCGCTGGCCGCGATGGACTGGGCAGTCTCGGCGGCCAAGCTGCTGACCACCAGTCTAAAGGGGTGTACCGGCCGCACCGATCCGGCCCACCCCGTCTCCATCCGTTGGAATTAAAATTCCTTTAACTCTCAAAATGAGTATCATATTTGCGTTTTGTCTGCGGAAACATGATCCTCAAATCGAGACGGAGGTTTTGAGATGCTCTCGGGAATTTTTAATTCATGAGATGTGGGCTCGGTGGCACGACACGCCCGTTACGTGTTATTTAGCGCCTCGCCGATTTTTTTTCGGATGGTGCAAGCACATCCAGAGTCCCTTTTAGGTGTCGTTAGTGGAATTGTGACCCTGGCTTCGAGACGACGATTTCCATGGTGGTTTCAGTCATTGAATCCAGAGTTGTGGTGTGGGCCCACGAGCCGTCTTTCAAGCAGCGTGCAGTGTTTTGTGACTTTTTTACCAGACGTCCATTCTGGGCGTATGAATAGTCAATTCAGCAACTTTTATTGTTAGGATTGCAAAGGTGTAATCAATTTGGGCATGTAGAGCCTCATTTGAGATCTCATTAAATGTGGAAGCATGAAATGGAATTGGTCATAGGTTCCTTTGACGCACTCCAAACCAACGCACGGTAGAGATGTGGGTGACACCATGTGATGTCAATTGTAGTGCAGAGTTATCAGAACAATTTTGGGTGTTAACCACTAGAAGGGTTGGGTAGTGTGTCACCCGTTGACTTATGGGGGTTTACCCTCTAGCGAGGATGGGCAGTGGGTAACCCGTTGACTAATTGGTGATTACCCTCCAGCGGGGCTAGGCAGTGGGTAACCCATTGGCTTTTTAGGCATAGTCTCTTCTACTAGGCTAGGTAGTGGTTTTTCCATTACTACCGGAGAAGGAATCTTGTTGTGTGGATCAGCGGTGTGACAACTTTGAGCTGGCCTTAAGACACACATGGAAGAGGGGTTCTTTTCCCACCAAGATGCGTGGGGTATTCCACGTGTTTTCCATGTCTAGATCCTCATGGTTGGACGAGTCTACTCTCCTGCTATAGGTAGTGAAGACTCGATGAGAAGTTCGTCTTCTCACCATTTATAGTTCCTTGCGTTTGGACGAGTCTACTTCCTTTATTTTGATGGGATGATCTTCCCTCTCTCTACTACACTCTTACACTTTTCTTTGTTCGGTTTACTGCTCACCGTTTTAGTATCTCCTTTGTTTCTCCCTCGAGCTTTTGGGGAATCATACTGAGTATCTTCATACTCACCCCTACTTGGGCTTTCGCCACACTTGGTGTGCCCTTGCAGATGATGGACAGGATGATCGAGACTGCGGAGGAGCGTAGAGGGCACAAGAGCTTGGGCTGTGTTCAGTGGTCATAGAAGGAATTTGAGGTGTGAGACTCAGCATTTGTTTACTTTCGTTGACCTGTTTCCGGTGTGTGGAACTATTCTAGTTGGGTGTGTATTTTTCCCTCTACTATTCAGTTTAATTGTCAACCCACTTTTTAGCACATTCCTTGTTCTGTTTTAGAGGTCGATGCATGATTTTTGTTGGGATACTGTAGTTTGTACTTTGGTTTCCTTTTCACTCTGCACTTCTACATTGAGTAGGCTGGGTTTTTGTATACAGGTACTTAGGCAAAGGCCTCCCCGATATTGTTACGCCTTCGGCGCTTGTCACCAGCCCCAGGCCTATGGAGGCAGGCTTGGTGTAATTACGAATCTAGACCAGTAGGGTCTAGTCATGATATTTAACTTAGTTTTTGGGATTTAGTTTTTATAAGTCTTGGTTTATTATTTCTATAGAGGGACTTAGTGGTTATAAAATTTTGAAGTACTCACCATTAGATTATTTAGGTGGGTGGTATCATCAATTCTTTGTGAATAGTTATGATTTTCTTATAATTATTCTATCATCATTTTAAAAATATTTAATAAAAAGGAATTTTTATTTTCAAAATATTAAATATAAGTAATTAAATGACTTTTTTTATAAGTGTATTGGAATTTTATATTTATTTGTTATTTATAACAATGTTATTTGAATATGTTTAATTTTTCATGGATTAGTTGTTACCATTCTTACCTATTATTATTGGCAATATATATTTATATTTATGGAAAAATCACCTAAAACTATTATTTATATTTTTATCCCTAATAAAAACATCTATTTGATTATTTTGGGTTTAAAAGAGAAGGTTTATCCATTAATATATACATTTATATTTCCTTATATATAACTAATTTATTAATATATTTCTGACATCATCGGTTACTGGGTCCTTGGGGGAATTTTAATTTTTTTCATTATTATTTATTAAAAATGAATTTTTTAATATTATAATTTAATGGGAATATATTCAAAACATACGACCTGAAAAAACTAAAAGGTGTGAATTTGGGTTTTAATATTTTTTATTGATTGAATATTTTTCTCACATTATCAAGAACCAAATAAACTATTAAATATTAATGTGGTATAAAAAACATCACAATATAAAAAATAAAATTCTAATACAAGATATTTTTACTTAGTTCACCCAAAAAGGGATATATTTAAGTCTAACACATAGGGGGTGTGTGGGTGTACAAATAAAATCACTACTCACTATTTTGATTACAATGTTTAAGTATGGGTCACTATAAAACTATGCGTAACTCCTTTATTCTTCCAACACACTCACAAAATTACGAACTATTCTCAAGAATAGTAAACATATAAGTTTCTCATAATTAATATATCATGAAAAAATTAAAACATCATCCAGAACTGGTGTATCAATTTAAAATAATTTTCTGGAAACAATATAATATTTGTAATCACCTATTAAATCTTCCAAAACTGCTGACACAAATCTATAGTTCTATAAAATTTATATTTCCAAATGTTCTCACTTTTTCTCTCATTAATACCCTCAAATCAACCTATTTTTAACTCTCAAAAAATATTCCCGACAAATATACTCCTTTAAATTCATCTATCAAGTATCTTATTTTCCTTTAAAACCTTGCCTCATGACTTCATAATATTCATGATCTATAGGGTGTACAAGTACAACATAGTGTTTTTTAATCAATAAGATAGTTTAATAAAAATACCATATCCATTAAATTCATATCACCTATGAATTTATGATATTTAATTATTCAAAAAATAATTTCTAACATTCACTATGATGTGATTTTCTATAAAATTAGTGTGGTTAGTTTCTCTTTATTTTAACTTTAATCTATAAAAATATTACCATTAAAACATTCATCACTATGATTATTTCTACAATGAATTTATTATTGTAATGGAAATGGCCTTCCACACACCTATTGTTATCTATAAATAATATATTACCAACGAAAATAGATTAATCACTTATTATAATTGATGATCTTTATTGTTAATTCAATTAAAGATCTATTTTTTCAACTATATATGAGGACCATGATCAATTAAACCAATAGATATTATGAGAATCTCCTATTTTTAGCTTATATCATTATTAAAACCATGATGCAGTCCATCATCCCATGATAAATAGGTAAATTATCTTCCAAAAATAGAATCCACCATGATTTTGGTTTCCAAACCTCATGGTGGATTATAAGAATAATATGTGTTATAATTCATTATAGTATAGTTTTCCTCTCTTCATAAATAACTAATTAAAATCAAATAATCTCAATACAACTTTAAGATCCTCACTATATCAAATTTGAACCTTTGAATTCAATTTAAAATGATTGGAAATAAACAAAACACCTTTAATTGAAACCTTTATTAGTAATCCATCTAAAATATTCTTATAATCCCATAATATTCTCTGTAAGAACCTATGTTCTAAAATAAAATAATTTTAGATTTATTATAATTATAACATGAAATTTAAGACTACTCAAGCTCCAAAAAATCCTAATTGAAAAAAATTCAAATATCACACTATTTATATATAGGAAATTATAGATATAGAAAACAAGAATTTAAAATTAAATTATATAATTCAATGATATTTTTAACTATATGTTCTCATATACCAATTCTAATACAATATAATTCACATAAATTACCATATATTCATTCATCCATGATATTATCACCCATTGATCATATCCCCTATCTCTTATACGAAAAACTCCCAATTTTGAGTATACTTTTCCCCCATGATTTGAATGTAGTGTTTTATTTACAAATTCCATGATCATGATATGTCATTAAGTATCATTTTCCTACATTTTAAAATATTTATGCATACCCTTTAATTAATATTAAACTTCAAATTTCCCTCTTTTCTCACCCTTTGATAATAAACTCAAATGGTATAGTTTTTCCGAACAAATATATCCATGTTAAATAATAAATTAAAATGGGAAGAGGGGATATGATGAACCACCTTAGGAGTTGGTAGGTTATTGTTCTCTAGATTCAATTAAGTTTTCTCAAATGATAATGTGTCCAAAAAGTTTGTGAATATTATTTTCATTTTTCTATAGGTACAATGTGTTTTAATATGAAAATCATTTTCCACAGCTTTTCCTTTATAAAATTATACAGAATATCATTTTTTTGTGAATATTGGACCATATTATTTATTAACATAATTTTACATTTATTATAATAATATATCACCATAAGAACTTTCTCCTCCACACCATGATCCTTTAATTATTAATTTATAAAAAATTATTATATTTTATAGAGTATTGCTTTAGTTTCAAATTACTCAATCCTCAAGACTATAAAGGATATTTTTAGCATTAAAATTATTTCGTTATATCTAATCATTATAGGGATATAATTTTGGTCAAATCATTAATACACTTATGTATAATTTATAAAAAATAAATAATATAAGTATTGAGGACTTTTTATAACAAGAATTTATATTTTTTAGTGATTATAAAATAATGTGGTAGTTTTTGATTATGGTTTTATGAATATATAACAACAATTATTTGAATATTTCATCAATTTATGATGATTAAAGAATCATAGTTTAGTAACCACTCAATGTAAATAAATCTATATTAAATTAAAATATAAAATTATTACAAACATTATAATTTCAAAGGAATTAGTCTAAACTAAAACTCTACACTATCTAATAAACCATGATTCCCCTAAATGATTCTATTGTATCATAAATATAGTTATTTCATTTAATTTGTAATCATTATGTGGTCATTTAATCCTCAAAACTCATATACCATATAAATTAGTTTTAAAAATGTTGCTGCATGTCAAAAGTTTTCACTATCACAACATCACACATACCCTCGTCTTATTAATGATTTATAAGGAAGTTAAAGTATTTAGTAAAAAATGTTAATGAAATAAATATAAGATTTAAATAAATGAAAAATTAATTAATATTACATCCCCCATATTACAATTCCTATATAAACATATTTAAGTCAATGAAAATGATATAGAATAATAACATATCAACCATGAGATTCCCAACCTTCTATCCTCCTTTTATTAATGATAATCTTCCAATCAGTGAGTGGTGCTTAAAGTATGGAGTGGATTGAATGGAAAATATGAAATTAATGTTTCAGAATTGATTGATGAGATATATATTGAGTGAAAAAAAGGAAGTAATGATTGAATAATATATAGTGTGAATGAATGCATAAATGGAATTAGTATGGGTATAATAGAGTATGGGTTTGGGTTTCCCATTATCCCAGGACTTCCTAGTTTCAATGTTATAGTGACCCAACTTTTTCTTACATAGATGTTAATTCATTTTAAAGATAAAATCATTAAAAAATAAAGATACAAATGATTAGTGTCTTGAAAAATCTAGTACCATACATATCATTTAAAAAATAAGTCATAAACATTTTTTAATATCTTCTGCTCTATATTCTTAAAGGGATTTACTTCCTCCTTACTTCAAGTAATCAACTGAATATTTACATCAAAAATGGTGTGATAAAATCCCAATAAGAGGATTAATAAGAAACATTAAATATGGGTGGGAATAATCATTATCATCATAACATAGGAATATTATCATAATCATGATCGGAAGCATTAAGAAATGTATTGGAATGTGTAAATTCATAAAAATGAAATATTGTGTCTTAGTGGTTAGCTACCACACATAGTTGTGGAAAAAGATAACATCATTTTCATGCATATTTTAATTTTTCTCATGATATATTCACATTAAACAAAGACTTAAAGTTATATATATATTTTTGGGCACACCCATCACATAATAACATTTACTTTATGCTATATAATTCTGTATGTACCATTCACATCATAACATTTACATTATCATACATGCCACATAGAATGTATGTCAACCATAGACCTAAAATAACCCATAGAGATGAAAGGATTTAATTTAGTAACTAATAAATTCATAAAATTTTTAGTTTCAAAGATAAAAAGGGAATCATATTCTTTGTAACAATCTTGATTGAAGAAGAAACATTCACGTGAGAAGTAAAAGATGCATTTTTTTGAAATAAAGGTTCTTTTGGAAAAATATTTTCAATTTTTATGAAAATAAATTTTTAACAAGTATATCCTATAAAATATAATATAATTATGAATAAATTATATATATAAGGATAAATTAATTAATATTCATACTGAAAATATGACGGTATAATAAAAACCCCAAGGAAATGGTGTTGGTTTAGAGATTTCCCCTTACCTCATGTTTAAACACTTTCTTCCCTTTAATATAATATATATTCACATTAAATTGATTAATTACAAAATAATTAACCTTTTATATATGACTTTTATTCATTATGGTTTTATTAAGTTCATTTTTTTTCTTTTAGATGAGTTATATTGTTTATTTTCATCTATGGGGATCGTTCAGTTTCATAGTTTTCATGATCGGTTCAATTGTACACATGGAAGGATGTTCATGTAAAATGTGTTTAAATATAAAAATTTATTTTTATATTTAATTAATGATCTTGAATAAGTTTAAATTATCTTATAAATAATTGTTTTATATGTTATGAAGATGAATCATTAGATAAAATTTAATGATGGTCGTTTTAGGTTAATTTTTGTTTGTTTTCTATCACAACGAACTAATTTTGTTTTATCATTTAGTATAATTTATATATGTTATTTCTAAAACATAAATAGGTTTTTAACAAACATATTAAAATATTTCTTGACCATTATAATGTTTTTATTAATATTCTTTAGGGTGTTAAATGAAAATGAAAGTGCATCACCCTTGATGTTGGTAATTTGACACATCACGGACGATGATTTAATTTTTAGAATAAAAGTGAAAGAGGGAGAGAAAAGAGTTTGATTATGGATCTTCCATTAAAATGATATCATTCTAGTATATAAATTTTAATGTAGTTATCATTCTATTTGGATAATATCAGGTGAGGATAAGATATCAAAATAATTGAAATTGAAAGGAAATTAAAAGAAAAATGAGTAGGATTTTACCTCTTGGATTTATCATCATTGAGAACCACCACATGGAAAAGGTTTTAGTCTTTTGATGAGACCATGAAACAATTAATGTGGGGTTGGGGATTGGTAAGAGGTTTTGGTATTATTTTGACAAGTCTCAAAGCTTTATAGGAGTGAGGAAAGGGGTGGTGGGTGGTATTTATAGTGGAGGAGGGGGTGTTTTCTAATTATTATATTCATTAGATTATTATTTTGGCACAAGATTCAGAATAATTTAATAATTATCACTAAATATATTAAAAAAATAAATTTTATTTAGATATTATTATTCCTACAACCTTGATGACTCAAGGAATAGTTTATATAACTTATAATGTATATATACAATAAATTACCGTATTTTACTATTAATAAAAAAAATAAGTATTTCAGAAAAAACCATAAAATTAATCCTAAATATATTTCAATGTGTATAACTCAGAAATGAAATCCATTTAATAATAATAATTTTATATATATGAGTATTGATATTTAATTAAAATTTTCATTTACATGGGAAAATATAGATTTTAAAATTTTAAATGATTATATGACACTTTGAAAATTTAAAAAAAGTCTCATAAAAATATCTTAAAATAATAAGACATAAAAATATTAATTGATTAATAAATTTTATGAAAATAATTTTTCTTTTCAATTTCTAAATTAATAAAAAAAAAGTTTAATTAAATATTAATGGCTTACAAAATTACTATAACTTAATTAATAATTTTTAAAACATTTGTTTACATGGAATATGATATAATTATATCATACTTAAATTTATAAGATGCCTAAATTTTATATATAATTTTATTGGTGATGTTAGTATTCATTTGGTTGGTTTACTATTTATAAGGGTCATATTACTATTCCTAAGGTCATGTTATTATTTCATTGGTATATGTTCTTCAAATTATATAAATACTTCTTATTTCATTAATTATTAGTTTATAATGTTTTTATTATCATCTATACATGATTTTAAGTGATTTACACTGTATCACATTACTGTAAGAAGGGACTAAATTATATTGATAAAAGTTTGGGTCATTACATTCTTCCCCCCTTTTGAAATTTAACTCTAACATTTTTATTTTACATAAATTGGTGAGGGTACTTCTCCTTCATCCCCTCCTTAGTTTCCAATGATTTCTTATATACATATGGTTCCTCCATAACACTTTGACAACGTGGTTTGTCTTCTTTCATATAACATTATCTATTGAGTACAAAATCATTACTAGATGCACCTCATAAATGATATCATCTTTCAGTTGTACCACCTCTGAGTTCAGTACATGTGAGGGTTCTAGTATTTACATCCTTATAAGTGATACATTGAACACATCGTAAATCTGAGTCATATTTGGTGGAGTGGACAATGATATTCCAAAGATTCTATGCGATCAAGGAGCTCAAAGGGGATAATGTATCATGAGTTTTACATTCATTTCATTCTAAACAGTATCACTCTCTTCCATGGTTATATTCAAAGGAAGACTTCATATAAAATTAATAACTACAAGTCCATTTAAACATTGTTAACATAGCTCATTTTTTGACACAGAGAATCTTTGATAAGTTTTTGGATATCTTGAATGTTCGTTGTCATCTCTTTCACAGGATCAGGTCCAATTAGAATATTTTCACCAAATTCATCCCAACATGTCCGAGTTCTACATTTTTTCCATACTGAGCTTCATATGAAGCCATCTAAATACACTACTGGAACCTATTATTAAATGAGAAATCAATCAATGGGATATGATTATCCCTTCCACCTTTTAATTCTAATGAGTATGATCATAGCTTATATTGATTTTCCGAATAGTCCATTCAGATTTTCCATCTGTTTGTAGGTGATAAGTCATAATAAAATTTAATTCAGTACTAAATGAATTATGAAGAGTCCTCCATAATTCAGATGTGAACCTAGGTTCATGATTAGAGACAATCGATAGTGGAACCCCATACAGTCTCACCACTTTCTTCACATATATATTTGAATGTTGTTCAAGAGATAGATCTTCTATAATAGTGATAAAGTGGATAGTCATAGTGAGTCAGAGAAACACAACCCATATCACATTATTTCCTTTGGATTTCTTCTAGAGAACCGAGGAAAAGCCCATAGTGAGAATATCCCGTTTACACATGGGTATATGTAATGTTTGGATCCTCCCTTTGGACTTCTGTCACACTGCTTTAACATGCTGAAATATCAAGTACCTTGAGAAATACTCTGCAATATCCATCATCGTGTTATCCCACCAAAAGTTCACATGAGCTTGAGCCATGTTGGGGATGACTCTCCAAGTTCATCCACAAGACCCCTGATCAAATCCGGGCGATGGAATATTTTGGATTACTATAGTAGTACTAAAGCATGTATTGTAGCAGGTATTGGTCTATATCTTAGAAGACAACACAATTTATATATTTTAGCCTTCAAGCCACTTATTTTAACATCAAGTCCTTCAGGACTTAGGTCCACCTAGTCCTTTTGGTAAATAAGGCTTTCTGGGCACCTCATGGCCTTCAGGACACCTCAAGGCCTTCAAACCATATGTTGTGCAGAAGTACAGGACAATGTCTACATTGTGTATACCCAAGATAAGGATCCAGAGAAAAATAATTCATTAGAGAAGAGACAACATATTTAGAATAATGAGAGGTTATGGAAATTTTCAGTAATACTAGTCATGTTCATCTCTACATAGGAAAGCTAGTTGAACATCCATGCGAAGGTGGAGCGATGAAATTTCCTTGTAGACACTGTAAATGGGAAGTTCCATGTTGTCATACTATGGGATGAATTCCTCTAAGGCTTTAAAGTCATATTGTTTCACGAAGCATAAGGACCATGTAAGGGTAACACTTCTACTCTTAAAAGGGGTATTATAAAAAATCAATAAAAATATAGGGCCTTTAGAACACTCAGGAAGGCAGTAGATGTGTTCTTGAAGATCATGGTACATCTTGGTAATTCCAGGATAGATAGAAAAATATTATCTATGTGAATTATCCAACAGATCCTTCATTGTCCAAAGAGATGAAGGCACACAAAGTCTCATTTCAAACCAAATCACACCATAATCATTGATAATTAATTCATGTAGCACCCCTTCTATTACATTATTCAACTTCTTTTATAACTCTAGATCATTCCTTTCTTCCTCCTTAATCATATCATGGATAGATGTTTGGGAAATAATTTAGATAAGGTAGTATATACTAAATTCTATTATGACATCTAAATCCAACCATTTCATATCCATGAAGATATGGTCTTTCTCAAACTGCAACTTGGATAGAGTATCAGGTTCCTTTCTACTTAGAGCATCAGCTACCTTGTTTCCCTTACCAGGATAATAGTGAATAGGAAAATTGTATTCCTTGATTACCTCTAACCATCCCCTTTGATGTATGCTGAGACCCTTTTGTGTGAATATATACTTTAGTCTATTGTGATTGGTATATATTTCATACTTCTCCTCATAGAGGTAGTTCATCTAAAATTTAAAGGAAAAAATCATAGTTTAGAACTATTGATCATGAGTCGGGTAGTTCTGCTCATGGATCATCAATTAATGTGAGTAATATGCTATAACTTTATCATTTTTGATGAGTATAAAACACAAGACTTTATTGGAATCATCACTGTATAACACAAAACATTATCCACTTTATGGTAATGTGAGTACAGGTGCAGTGATCATCCCTCTCTTTATCTCCTTGAAGATTTCCCCACATTCTACAATATTGATATTATTTACATGTTTCCTTATCAACTTAGTTAGAGGTATAGAAAATCATGACTTAATTTCTCATAAAACGTTGGAAGTACCCAGCTAATCCAAGTAAATGCTGGATTCTTATGACACCGTAGGGTCTGTGTAATTCCGCAATTATATTTTATTTTTTGAAGGGTCCATAGAAATACCCTCACATGGGATCACAGGTCCCATGAATGTGACTATATGCATCCAGAAGTCACACTTGTGGAACATGGGATTCAACTTCTCCTTCCTTAATGTCACCAACACAAGTCTTATATATTCTTCATGTTCCTCGTTTATCTTGGGGGAGACTAAATTATCATTGATAAACTCTATCAAAACATTTTTTTAGGTAATGTATAAAGTCTCCATTCATAAAATCCATGAAGATTCCAGAGGAATTATAAATTCTTGAAGGGAATCACCAAAAACCCATAGTGCACGTACCTTGAATGGAAGGCAGTATTCATAATATCTTCCTTCTTCACATTTTGGTGATGATATATAGAACAAAGATCCACTATTGAGAAGTAATGAGCTCTTTCCAACTGATAAAATAAGTCACCAATATTTAGAATATGTTACTTGTTCTTTATAGTGATCTTGTTGAGTTCTCGATAATCAATACAAACTCACATTGATTCATCTTTCTTCCAGATTAAGAGCATTAGAGTACCCCAAGGTGATGCACTAGGGCGTATGAACCCATTTTCCAAATCCTCTTGTATCTACTTCTTTAACTCCTATAGTTAGACATGATCCATCCTATAGGGACACTTTTCGATAGGAGTTGCTCTGGGAATGATTTCTATTGAGAACGCTACCTCATGATTATGGGGAATTCTGGGTAACTCTTTAGAAAATACATCACTATATTCCATCAAAATGATAATCTTCCCATCGGTGTATCCATTACTTTGACTCAACCATTTTTTTGAGGTATGCTTCTTCATAGGGAATCAACACCCACATTATTGTGGTATTTTCTAAAAGAGAATATTGATATTTCTAGCATTTATTGAGGAGCATCATATTGTTTGGTATATTAGATTTTTTTCCTTTTCCAGAAAAATTATATGTGCTCTATATAACAGGATTCAATCCCTTCCCATTATTTAATTAAAATTTACAAAGGGATGTATCTTGACATTTGTAGGAAAAATATTCAAAAATACGCCAATATGAGTAGATTCCAGCACTTGGGTTGCAATTATTACACTACTGGGTGTTTTATGGATATCTATACTCCAATGTTTCAGGGGATCGATTCAATAGTTCTAGAAAACATGCAAGATATAATGTAATGCATATAACTAGAATCAAATAATACATTTTCCATTATTGAGTGAATAAGAAGTATAGCTTGTATGACTTTGTGTTATTGCTCCACATAAATAGTAGTGATGGACTAAGCCTTCCATTGATCATTTGGTTTTGAGGGATATTGATTTTGGTTAACCTATATGACTCGAGGTTTAGCGTGTTGGATTGAATAATTTCATTTCTCAATAAAAATGTAGACTTGGACCACGATCAGTGATCTCCTTTCCTCACCACATTTTTCAGCTTCCTCATGTGTTTTAGACATTCATTAGCTTTGTGTACTTCTCTCCCACACATGAAGAAATAATTTTTCCCTCTCAAGAAGTTCCCAATATGCATTTTCCAACATTTTCAACATGTGGATTTTCGATTTTTCTTTCCACCATTCACATTAGATCATCAATATTGAAATTTCATCTTTAGTTCCTCATCACCATAGCCATGGGACTATTATCCAAATTACATCTCCACATTGAGAAAACATTGAATAACTTTTTATAACCCCCAATTCTAAAATTTATAGATCTCTACGAAGGTGAGGTTTTAAACTACAAAATAATCTATCAATTTTTCTATCATTATTTATAACAAAAAATGAAACATACCATGTAATACTTGTGAAATTTTCTTTATAGGAAATGAAAGATTCGCAATCCTTTGGGTTCATATTTATGAATTCTCTATCTATCTTTGTAAGAATAGTTTCAGTGAAATAATTCTTAAGAAACATTATCTTAATATCTTCTCATTACATCTCCACAATCTCATTGTTCAGCTTTGTGTCCTTAATCAACATCTATTATTTGATGGATTCTCCTTCTAGATGATAAACAACCAGAGTCACCTTCTCCATATCATAACAATGAAGTTCAGAAAAGTTTCTCTCCATTATGTTTACATACTCTTTTGTAACTGGTAGATCAGAAGATCCACTATGAGTTAGTGGTCGTGTGCACATAAAGGACTCAATATCCAATTTCTCCCTCTTAGGTGGTGGAGGAAGTTCCAAATTATTCAGGTTATTATTCATAATCTTAGACTACTGGATATGTATCACCATGAAATTTTGAACTACACCACCCAAAGAATTGGTGATGTCATTCGGTCAATCATTTAATTGTCCCTCATATAGTTTGTTGGCATGGTTTGTATTGGTTCCCACAATTTTCTAAAATATAAAAGGTTAGAACAAAACATGAGTCAACACTACATGAATAAATAATTTATTCCATTATGAAATTAAGTCTAAATTGATATCTTATTGGATCCCTATGTTTATAATTTTCTAAATCAAATATTATTAGGTGCTTACTTAAACTTAGTCTCATAATAATGATTTTCACTAATTTTCTCCTATCGTATTTCCCAAATTAACAAATCATTTTCTAACAAAAACTATAGTGACCTTATATTTTCATATATGGAAATTACATCATTTTAATGATAAAATAATTACACAACCAGGATTAAAATCTTTAGTGTCTTGGGAAAAATATGACCATACATAATGTTTTAGAAAAATAAAAGATAAACATTTATTTAATTTTATCTTCTCTATATTCTAGAGGTCTTCAAATTCTCCATGGTACGAGTAATCACCTGATTATATACATCCAAAAGGGGAGATCTAAAATCCTAGAAATAAGATACAAAAGATAAATGAAACATGGTGACACTAATAATTATCAATATAACATAATCATATGATCATAATCATGAGAGGGATCATTAAGAAATTTCTTGGAATGTGGCGATGCATAAACATGAAACATCATGTCTTAGTTTTCAACTGCCACAAATAGTTGGGGACAAATATAGAATATTGTTCATGAAGATTTCACTTTTTCACATGAGATACATCGTATTAACCAACTCAAGTAGCACTATATAATTTTGAGTACACTCGTCACATCATAACATTTACATTGTGCTATATAATTCTGGTTGCTCCTCACACATCATATCATTTACATACTCATGCATTCCACATAGAACGTATATCAACCATAGACATAAAATAACCCATAGAAAGAAATGGGCTTCATTTTATAAATAATACATTCAAAAACATTTGATTTGCCTAGATAAAAATGGAATAATATTCTTGGTAACAATTTTTATTGAACACGAAACATTCACATGAGAAGTAAAAGATGTATTTTTTTAAAAAATAAGAGTTCTTTTGGAAAAATGAATGAATTTTTCATAAAAATTATTTTTAAAATTTATATATCATAAAGGATGATAAAATTATGAATAAATTATATATAAAGAACAATAACGTAATATCCATACTAAAAATATGGTGAAAGTTGAAAAAACCCTAAGGAAATGGAGTTAGGTTCAAGAATTCCTCTTACCTTATGTCCAAATGAATTTTTCCATTAAAATCCAATATAATCACATTATATTGATTAATTAAAAAATAATAAACCTTTTATTAATTAATATGAATGATTATGGTATTATTATGTTCATTTACGATCTGTTTGATGAGTTATAGAGTTTAATTTCTTCCTTAGTGAGCGTTTGTTTTCTTAGTTTCCATGATTGGTTTACTTGTATACATGAATGAAAGTTCATGTACAATTCAGGAAACTTTACATAATTATTATTATATTTTATTAATGATATCATATAAATTTAAATTATCTTATAATGAATTTTTTTATATGTAATGAGGATGAATCATTATATAGATGTCAATTATGATCATTCTAGGTTAATTTTGGTAGTTTTTAGATCACAACAAACTCATTTTGTTTTTTCATTTAGTATTTTCTAGATATGTTAGTTCCAAAAAAATAAATAGTGTTATAACATTGATTTTAATTTATTTTTCAACCATTATAATGGTTTTATTAACATCCATGATTTCGTTAAATGAAAATGAAACTCCATCTCCCATGATGTCATTAGCATGACACATCACGGGTCACAATTTCTTTTTTATAACAAAAGAGAGAGAAAGATTATTTGGATGATGGATATTCCATTAACATTATATCATTATAGTATATCAAACATACTAGAATTATCATTCTATTTTTAAATGATAAGGTTAAGAGAATAGAATAAAATAAATTACATTAAAAATAAATTAGAAGAAAATGGTAGAGGATTTTACATCTTGGATTTATCCTCCTTGAGAGCCCACTTTGGGAAATATTTTTGGTCTTTTGATGGGAACATGAGCTCCTTGAATTGGGGAAGGTTCATGGGGGGGGGGGGTTTGGGATAAATTTGGAAATGTCCAAAATCACTAGATGTGTGAGGAAACGGTTGGTGAGGGGTGTTATTTATAAGGTCCATATTACTATTCCAAATGTCGATTACTATTTCATCGGTATACATTACATAACTTCAATAAAAACTTATTATTTTATTAATTATCCATTAATAATGTTTTTACAATGGACTATAAGTTATGTTATGTGATTTGAACTGTATTACATTAAAATAATAAAAGAGAAATTCCATTGATAAAAGTTCTGGTCATTATAAAAGTATCTCCCTTGATATCTTATGATGCATGGGATAGTTCCATGTTTTTTATTTTTACATTATATATATATATATGGAATGATATAAAAATATTCAATTTCATTGTAAAAATATCCTCCATTTCTCTCACTTTTAATGGGAAAAACCATGATTTAACTTTCCCTCTCTCTCATCATGATCAGCATTTATGTGTATTTCTCAAAATCAATTACCAAATTAAGGAAATAATAAAAATATGAAGATATTATATCCCCTTGAATGTACTCCATAATAAATTGAGATAAATTTAGTGGATCACCTTGATCTCAAGGGTACCCCATGAATTTATTTTCATCTCCAACTTCATGGGTTTACTATATTTGGTTTATGCAAAAATCTTTCCTCTTATACGAGTTCAATGTTATGGATATCATGTATAATTTTAACGATATTTTTTCATCCCAGAGTATATTAGAGAGGGTTAAGGATGCATTATATGCAATTCATGGAATTATATGTATGAATTTTTATGTAGTTTAAAAAAATGTAGATGAATTCATGGATCGTGGTGAACAAAAATTCATGGATAACTCTATGTTTTGTATTTTTTTAATTATATTATAAGTTATTGTTTCATTTATTCAATTTATTATATTTATTATTTCATCTAATAAATGTTATGCTTCAATGATACTATAATAAAACAATTTAAATAATCTTATGAAGTCACAATATCATGTAACAACCTTTTCCTATTTCGAAAAGTTTTTAATATGATTGATCTCCCATAGATAGTTAGGGATGAAGATTAAGAGGGTTCTATTATTGTTTTTGGAATTTGGGAAAGACTCCATTTCCATTTGAAAATGATTTGAACTCAGTAGATATCTTATATAGTGAATTTTTATGGATTTAAAATATCACGTTATATCACACATTGATAATTCACTTAGATTATCCACCTGTTTGTTAGGCATGTTATTACCCAGCACATTCAACGTGATACCACATGTTACTATTTGGGTTATTTAATATATGATACACCCTTTTATTGATCATTTAGTTCCACTCTATTCTACCAATTTTCTTGAAGCAATTTGTTGCATGTGGAATTTTCTTTTTTAAATACCCACAAAGCCTTTCTATCCTTATGGGCCTACTTCACCTTTATATTTTCCTGATACATATGTAGTAGAATGTACCTTTGTTGGGTTCCCATCAGATGAGGTTGGATTCTATGGATTAAACACATATTTTAGTATAATTAGATTTACTAAATATAGAAAATTTCTAGTATCTAAATCACATGTTCCTCATTTTCAATAACAATTTTTTACTTTATGTTTTTATCCTTCAACACATAACAATTCAAATATAACTGACTCTAAATAAAATTTTATAAATAAGTTATAAAATAATAACCACATTTGAATTATTTTAGAGTCTAAAAATGATCAGACTGATTTCTTATTATAAAAAAGAACTATAATTCAAAATATAAATGTGATAAAAAACCAAAATAAACACAAAAACATATACATAAAACAGTACAGAAAAATAACAACAAAGAATTTCTACTCTCATACATGAGAACTAATTATCCTAAAGTAATTCTTATCAAGAAAAAATTTAACCATGAATTCAACTCCTATCATTACTGAGCTAAAATTCATTAAATTCTAATTTCTAAGGAAGTATTTTAATTTCAATGTTTATTTGAATCACCAGTCTAAATCCCCCTAACTCAATATCAGCATACCACTACCCAATATCAAATAATAATTTATTTTCAACTTAAAATCAACTAGATAGATTCATTTATATCTTTTTCATATAATTTTAATAATCACATTCCCCTTTATTACTCTAAATAACATTCCATGTTACACTTTTCTACAGTTATACCTAGATATAAGGACTTATTCAAGATTTTGTAGAAACAATCCGGAACAAACTATTCTAATCATTTGGCATCCTCTGACATTAACTAAAATAAATAGGATTTGGAAGATATATTTTACAGTTAAATCTATTATTTATTTTTCATATTATTCAAGGGTTTTGGGTTTTCATACACACACCCTTGTATAAAGAAATTTAAAAATTAATTAGATTGAATCCCATATATTCACAAAAAAACACTAAAAATGGATGATATGGTTGTTGTTTTGGGTAAATCATTTAATTATTACATTATTTTATTAAAAAGTCACTCCCGATTGAGTTAATTTATCGAAAACATTCATACCAAATGTTTATTTACCTAAATTATATTTCATTAAACATCAATGCTCATGTGTTAAAAACAATATTTTTAATTCATTTAATTTTATTCTTTCCCTTCTTCAGTTTGATAGGTATATTTTTTACAATGTTTTTATTCTCAACAATAATAGGCTGCATACGCCCCCGGATTTTTTTTAGTATATGATAAATATGTTTATAAGAATGGTTATGCATTTTAGAATTTTAAAAATTAATTCATAAATTATTGAAATGAGACAGAAGGGATGATAGATAATTCCACTTATATTTTAGTTCCATTAGTTGTATATGTGTATCACTTTCCTTCTAAGTTATCTATCCCAATATTTTTTGTTGATATTAATTTGAATACCATGTTATAATCAATTTGGTGGAAAAAAATTTATTTAAAATAAACAACAAAAATAGAAAATAATAAGAAAAACAATTATTATGAAAGGATTTCCTGAAAATAATTGAATGTTTTATATTTGTGGGCTTCATTATTCCCCCTAAAGCTCTCCATGGTCCTTATATAGATGTAACTTATTTAATGGGTACTTGGGTTGTATATCAACAATTGATTTCACATTGAAACTTACATTTTTTAAATCTACCACATATTTCTGGAATAAAATCCATTTTAATTATTCATTAACAATAAATATATTCCTATAAATATTAATATATTCAACTTTAACAACTGATTTTCATAACTACCATATAATGTATTTTGATTCTTCAACTTCAATAGGTGTTCGTGTGGATATTTTAATTTTAATTTTAATGTAATATTCTATGAACATTAGAATTTTAATTTATTAAAATAAATTTTTCTCATTTTTATATTCCTCTTCATTAAATATCAACTTCACTTTATTAATCCTTATTTAAAATAATTTTTCATCTAAAAATGTGATTCTTAAAAAAATGGACACATCTTATTGAACATCCAAATCTATTTTAGTGAGTTTCATAAAAGTTTTTAATTTCTCAAGCTCATAGTTATCATATTCCATCGGATTCCTACCTATTTTATTTTTCATATTGGTTTTCCTTCTTGCAAAATTTAATATACAATAAGTTTCAAAAATTATGAATTTTTAGTGGTTTACCCCTCATTTGATTCTTTAATATAAGTTTTCTGAAATTAAAAAATTTAAATTTTGTTTAACAAATAATAATATATTAACACATTTTCTTTGTTTCCTTATTCAATAAACATTTCATTTCATATAATAGTTTCATTGAGACACTCTATTGGAATCAAATATTCTTTTATTTTCACCACTACTTTATTTAAATCATTTATTTATCCTCTTAAAAACTCTACTTAGGATTCAATATTTTGTATAAAATCATGGATTTTTTGTAAAAGTTTATCAATTAATACATCATTTTTAGTGAATTGTTTTTTAGTAATTTGAATGTGATCTTGTTTGATTTTGATGATGCATTCCATTCTATTTCATCTCTATAAAAACATGAATATCTATTTAGATTGTTTTATAAAGATCATTTCAGTATCTTTACAATTTTTTACTAAAAGTTAAGGTTTTATTATCATTAATAAAATGAATCAAAGGTTGAAAATATTCTTTTAATCGATAAATTTCATCTTTTTCGAATCCACATTCTCCCTCTAAGATGTGTTGAAATGATTCCTCTATGTTTTATATAATTTTCTTCTAATTTTAAAATTTATTACAAGATATAAATAATTTTACTTCTTAGAAACAAGTAAAAATTTCCTTATAGCCTTGGTTATATGGATTTTAGAATTTCTAATTCCTTTATGTATCAATTCTATAACATCTCGTGTATTATTTTTCATCCATTTAAAGAACAAGTTATCATACTCAGTTCGATCACTAATTAAAGTAGATTCTAAGAAATTATATCATAACTCATAGTGCCATAAATATTTTGATAACCCAATGAAAGATAATTTCTTTTTCATCTTGTTAAATTATATATATCTAATCCTTGGTTAAACATTACCAAAATTCTAAATAGAAATATTTTTGAGCTCGTCCTCTAATTTCAATACATATAGTAAGTTGTTGTTTTTCTCTTTTAATATTTTCCATTTTCTACATTTATTATTTGAATTTATCCTTTAATTTCAAATATCATTTGTAATTAAATTACTTTTTTTTGAAATATGTTTTTTTCAAATAAATTTAATTTCTTTGATAGCTTGTGTTACACACAATAGCGCGTCATGCCAAACCAAGTCTAATACTAAAAATATTATTATTTCAACTTGATCATTATAACATAGTTTTTTAAAATAGTGTTACAAAAATGAATACCAACATAATTTTAAAATTATGTATGAGGGTTTTATTTAATGAAAATTCATTGATAAATAAGTACGTAATTTTATGTAATGTCTTTATATGATTTGAAAATAATTTTTTCTCAAAAAGTGATTATCCTTAGGTTTTGTGAAAAAAATAACAAAATTAATTTCTATATAATTCAGAAAATTAATTTGAAAAAATAAAATTCATTTTTTAAATCAAAATTTCAAAATTTTCCTGCAGTTATTTTTTGATAATTTTTTGAAAAGATTAATTTTTTGCTGAATAGTGAAAAATACTGATTTTTTATTCAAAAATTTCCTTTTTAAAAATAAATTTAAAAAATATTCATCCTTTTAAGAAGGTTTAAAAGTAAAAAATTTTCATTTTTATTATTTTTAATCCAATTTAGATCTTATTAATTAAATGAATATTGAATTTTTGGATAAATTATTTTTATACTTTTGAAAAATTTTATTTTGGAAAAACATTTTGTCATCGCATCAACGTGTTTAATTTTAAGTAAAATTTGAAAAAAATAAGTGAATATAATTTGGAATAAGAAATTCCATATTTTAAATAGTCATATTTAATATTATATAATAATTATAACTTATTTTTATCATAATGATTAACAAAGCAGTGAAATTATTTACCCTAGTTAAGGCTTAAACGAGTATAACGGGGGTTAAAAAAAAGATAAATATTCAAATAACATAAAAACATGAACAATTACAATTTTATAAAAATATTTTAATCTTATGTAATATATATTTAAATAATTTTCCTTTTTTGAGCCATTTTACATCTATAAAGTTTTGAAATAACTTTTTATTTTAAAAAATTCCAAATATATCCTCTCCCCCACTTATAAAAGTGATCCACCTGTCTTCTCCGCTTAAAACATACAATGCCTTTAATTTCTATCATTACCTCACCAATTATATTCATTAATTCCATCCCCAGTTTCTATTTTTCTTATTATTATTATGAAACCCTCCTCATAATCTTTTGATGAAAATATAAGAAGGTTGTATGTATAAAAGGTATCATTCTTAACTAATATTTTTTGTATTATTTATTCTTCCAAATCCTTAAAATATACTTAAAATATGATTATATAATGAAATTATGATCTAAAATATAAATTTTTTTATTATGATAATGGAAAAACCTATATCTATCTCCTCTTGTATCAAATGGGAAATGAAATCGTCGATGGTGTGTACGGCGGACTACCATCTCATGAACTAACATAACTCATATTACATGAACACCTCTTACGATTGGAAAAAATTATTTATTTAATTTATATCTAGGAAAAAAATGACTCTTTTATAATCCTATAATTATAATTTCACATCTACTTTTTTACCTTCCAATCTATTGAAAATCGATAACGTTGCTCGTGCATACGTGTGGACTACCGCCTCCACGAATAAGTGTGATTAATTTTTCCTTTTATTTTGACATGGTTGGAAATAAGGACGGATTTAATAAATATATATGATTTGTATGACCAAAAAATTACTCTGTAAATTTGATATATTATTTACCTTTCCTTCATTCCATCAGTCGAGAAAATGGATTCTTCATCCATGGGTAGGTATGACCTTGCATCTCTACGAACAGTATAATTCATTTTCTGTCAATAAATTTTAGGTATCAAATTAAATAAATATATGATAAATATATATTATATTTATATCATTTTTATAAATATTGATCCATTATTTAATTAAAATTCCTAAAAATACTAAACCAAAACAAACATGAAAAATGAAGTTATTACACGAAATGTTATTTTAACAAGGAATTGTTAATAAAATGGTATTAGAAGATCATATGTAAATAATATATGATAAAATATATATTATTTTGTTTCTAAAAAATATGTATAATAAGCTAATATTTATTATACATGAGGATAAGATGTGATTCAAGAAAGTTTAGATTTGAGGTAAGAAATTGTTTCCTCACATTTATTTATGTGGGACACATGCCATATTCACTAGTTATTTATTTATTTTTCAATATATATACCATGAATTTACTTTAAAGTTATTAGAATTAAATTATATTATATATATATATCCATATAATTTTCTTTTTTTTTCATGGGTACTGTGATTCATATGATAGAAAAGTGGTATTGGTTTTATATCACAGTTTTATTATTTATCGGGGTTTTTGATTACATTTCTAATTATGAAGTCTTATAATCTACCTTTTAATAACATTATTATATTTTCTTTTATTTTGTTTATTTAATAAAAACACAAGTATTATTTTATTTTACACTATTTAAAAACTCTAGACACCAAAATAATGTTTTTATGGAAAAATAACTTTATTTCTCTCTTGAGAGGAAAATTCTATTTCTTCCATATCAATTTATCATAAAAAGGTTTTTTAAATTTTTTTAATAATTTCCATGGATTATTTAAATTATATTTTTCCATTTTTTTCATTTTTATAAAAAATAAAAAATATTATATATTTTTAAATGAGTTACTCTTTAAATTTTACAAATAATGTTAATGGAATGTTAGTTTTAACTATCATGGAATGAAAGCAATTTTCAATATCATGGCCACTCATTTATTTGAATACTTCACTAGACGTTTTAATTTTTTTCATAGAAAATGATTACATCTATATTTTAATTTTTTATATTTTAAATTAGTTTTTTTAAAAGTGGAAACAATATATTTCTCAAGAAATGTTTCAAGTTATCATTCAAAATAATTTTCCATCTAAAATGACATACATTGATGTTACATAAGTTATAATAATTAAATATTCTATTGACACCATACATATTGTTTCTCTATATGGAATATGTTTATGATTATAATATTTTTATTAAACTCATTTATTTTATGTGGGTTATGTTATGGTGAAAGGATGAAATGTTTATAAAAATCATATCCTTTTCATAGGTTATGTTAAAAAGAAATTTTCGAAAATGATTTATTTTCTAGGTTGGGATGTGATGAAATTTTTATTATCTTATGTCACATATATATATATATATTATTTTTGTTATTTTATGGGTGGTCTAAAAATTATATACTTCTCTAATGCATTAGAATAAGATTGATATCTCATGAGATAAACAACAATATTAAGGGGAGTGAACCCTACTCAATAAGGGACTTTTTCTATTTTGATAGTTATAGAAGTGATTCATGACTGTTTTGATGGTTTTTGGAGTGAACTCATTCCACAATGATAGCCTTGGAAATTATCCTTTACTACTAGTGAAAATATTTTCTAGGTTTATTTGTATGCCACAAATCTATATCTTATGTCATTGTTTTACTTCCATACATCATGTTTTTTGATTAATTTATTATTCATGTCTTATGAACTGCCATGATTTATGAATTAAATCAGGTTTAAGATCTATGATATGCAAGGTATGTTTTGAAAATTTTATTCTCAAATGAACATACCCTTATTTAATGTTGCGTTGATATCTCTCTTGTTTACCATTACTCAGCTAATGATTTATTATGTTTTCTTTCCATAGGTTATGAAAAAATTTATTATGTATGACATTATTGGGAAGGATTACAGTTATGAAAAACTTTCTAAGAGATAATCCAGTTCATTAATGAATTATTTTTCAATATATCCATGTACCTAAAAGTCACTAAATCTATATGATTTTGGGAATATATCGTTATGCAATGTGATGAATATTCATACATTAAGGTGTGATATGTTTATATGAAATTTATGGGTGAATATAGTTGGTATCACAGAAAGGATTAGTTAAAAATTGGAAAATAGTATAATAAAATATTAATGATAACCATGGGGATAATACTAAGGATAAGTTATAGTACAAAACAATTTGGGGAATTTTAGTGAAGTATAGGGTGAGATGTTTCCAAGAAATTGCATCCATCAATTGATACTAAAAGTGAATGTGGCTCTGGATAATTGGTACTTATAGGTTATAACACTAAACCTATAGCATTGAGCTTTGAAAATATAATCACCTAGTCCATAATAACATGCCTTAATGCATATCTGGTTTGCCACTCAAGGTTGATATGATTTGGAATTTCACAAACTATATAAAAACCATCAAGAATGATTTGAATATATTATTTCCATGAATAAACTAGGATAAACCAAATATTCCATGATTTAGACATCCAATAAATGATTTTTCAAGATTATGTGTTTTCCCCACTATCATTATTATTTATCTAACTATGATTTTTTTCTTTAGATGATGGATGGAACATAATAATCATATTAATTATGAATGTTATAGACAATGAAATAATTTCCTAATAAGAGACCAAATTTTTCAGGAGGTGGAATAAAATACTTATTTCTATGCTCCAATAAATTTCTCATGTTATGAATCATTCTAAACATTCAAAATTAGAAAATGAGGGAAGAATTTTTTGTTCAGTCCATTCTGAGGAAACATCAACCTTCCATTAGTAGTTCCATTGATCCAGAAGTTACTAAGAATTAAATTAATACAATGAAAATATATTTTTTATTATTTGGTATTTGGAGGATGAAAACAATTTTTACCTCGAATGGCCTAAAGCACTTCTTTCAAATTATTTTTGATAATCCCCTTTCAAGGGATGAGTGGGAACCCTTACATGGATCCTAGGGTTAGAGAATTACATGACTCGTAAGTCTTAGAGAAATTAATCCAGACTATGACTTCTTGGAACAACTCCTCCCCAACTCCTATATCATTATTTCATCTCTATACCTTCATATGGATGTTTTTCTAGGCTTCCCATGCATATATAGGCTAGTCTCAATGGTAATTCCATGCCCTATCTTTATTCTAAATCTATTTAGCTTCTTCTCTAGTGAATGTGCCTACGCGGAATCATCATCTACAGTCTGCTCCTTACAGATTCTTCCTGGTTCATTAAGAAAAATTTTACTATGGAATGAAATCCATGAGGTGGATAAAAGGCCTTGAGGTGTCCTGGAGGCCTTGAGGTGGCCCAAAAGCCTTACTGGCCTGAAGGTTATAGGTGACCCAAAGGCCTTGAAGTACTTGAGGACAAAACTAGTGGTTTGAAAGCCCAAATAGATGAAAATTAGTTTTATCTATCTATTAGTTGGAACATATAAAATATAGAAATTGGAAACTTATCATTAATTTAAGAAAATAATATAATATTAAATCCTTGGAGTGGGATGGGTTTAAAAGCTTATTTTTTTAATAATTAAATTCCTCATATTCTCCATATAAAAATCTACATGGAGTTACTTGAGATAAAATAGAAGGATGATGATGTTTTTGGAACCTATGAGACAAATTTAAGAAGATTTTTGAATTACACTTTTGGTATTATCATCCATATTGAATATAATTTTTATTGATTTTTCAATGGCTTATAACAAAGTCATTAAATGGCATTATCCATAAGGAATTTTAGTATCTATGAATAAACCATTAAATGTGCTATTAATGTTGAAATGGAGATTTTTGATACCTAGAAATCTCATGGGTTGATAAGGAAATGAATATATAATTCAATAGAATCTCTAAAAACCATGGAGGGAAAGAGTTTGTTTTTCCTTCATGCTCAATGTATGGGTGGAAACATAGAAAAAAATTTCAAAAAGGGTCTAGTAATTTTTTTAAGTGTTTAATGTAAGTTAATAAGGAAATAAAGATACAATGTTATGGGAAAGAGTTGGCTAATGATGTGAATAGATAGAATTCTCCACATAATTCACCACCCTGACACCAGTGTTTCAAGTGTAATGATTATGGGAATTATACTAACTAGTCGTCCAATATTAAGGATATTTATGATTATTGATGCAAGAAACCACTTAATCGAATATTTAAATTTAAATATCATGTGATACATATTTATGATGAGGGTCATGATTCCAATATACTGAAAGTCAGGCTTACCATCCACTCTAGAACAATTAATGTCTTATTTGATTTCATATCTACCCACTCTTTTATATGTGACAAATTTTTAACGTGTATCAAAATACCACCATGAGGACTATATACTAAATAATATTTAAAACCCCATAATGGTAGGATTATCACATATCAAGTTAAAAAATATTCTCCGATTAAAGTTTGATAGAATTTTTCTTCTTGAATAACTTTTTATTCCCCCTCTGTTCAAATTTGGTGATATATTAGGCATGGATTGGATATGTCTACATAATTCCCAAATAAAATAATAAGGGAATTCATTCTTGATATTATAATCCAACCAATGATCATATATCTAGGAAATGATATATATGTACTCCCAATGGAAATAACATCCATATATGGGTTTTGATTCCAATTAAAATTAGTGTTTATCTTAGATGGTTGGGTAAAAACACAAAGTTGGAGATATTCTTCTTGTGAAAGATCTGATTGATGTATTTCTAGAAGTGTTTCCTAATATTACACCAAAAAATGAAGTTTAGTATTTAAAAGAACTCATACCTAGTTCTAGAACAATTAAAAATAATCCCAATATAATGGCCCCGATTTGGTTGTAATAATTGAATAATAAACTCTAGATGTATATTGATAAGGGTTTCATTTTTCCATGTGTTTTAACTTTGGGTGGACTTATTCTTTTTGATTAGAAAAATAATGGATTTATGTGACTCTACATTGATTATTGGGACATGAACAAGATCACAATAAAGAACAAGTATCTTATACCCCGTATTGATGATTTTTCTACCAACTATGTACAACTCAATAATTTTCCATGATTGAACTTCATTCAGGATATCATCAATTGATGGTTAATAAGGAGTATATACCCAAAAACTAATTTCATATGTGTTATTGATCTTAGGAAAATATATTTATTCAATTTGATCTTATTAATTCCCTTGATATCATCATGGATTTAATGAATATAGTATTTAGAGAATACCTTGATCATTTTGTGGTAGTCTTTATAGATGGTGTTCTTTTCTATTCAATGATAAAGGAAGACCAAGAAGCTAAATTATGAATTATTCTAAATATTCTAAGGAGTTAAAAGTTTTCTGAAAAACATACTAAGTCTAAATATATGGTACAAGTATTTAATACCAAATGATGGTATATCAGTGGATCCATCAAAGATGAATGTTTTTGAACATTGGCCCAGTCTAAACATTGCGATAAAAATCCAATGTTCTATTGGTTTTTATAGATATTATAAAAAATTTATGGATAATAAATCATGACTATATAATCCACTCACTTGTTTAACACATCAGGGATCCATGTTCTTTTAGATAGATGAATGTGAGGAGAAGTTCATGGAACTAAAGAGAAGGCTAGTCATTTCACATATGATTATCTACCCTATAATAGATATTTTTTATAATCTATATTGATTCATATAAGAAGATATTGGGATTTTTTCTCATGTATTACTACATGGTTATATCTTATTCTTCTTGAAAATTGAAATTTACTAATGAAAATTACCCAAATTATGATTTAGAGTTAGTTGTGGTAATTTTTTCATTAAACATATAGAGGCATTTTCATTTTGAAAAAATGAGAGATATATATAAATAATAAGAGTTTAAATTATTTATTAACATAAAAATATTTTATCATGAAACATAGAAGATGGTTAGAGATAAATAAATATTATGATAGCTCAATGCATTACCACATTTGGAAAGAAAACAAAGTAGCTGATGATTTGAGTCGAAAGGGTCATGTTATGTTATCCAGGATGAGATTCATAAAATATGGACTGGTAAATATTGATGGAAAGGTAGAAATATTATCTTTCTCAAATTATTTTTCAACTATTAATCCAAATAAATATTAAAGAGTGGAAGAATATAGATATAGATCTATATAAAAATGTGAGATATATTCTTGTGTTTTACCTAGATTTTTATGGAATGTTAAGGTTATGGAACTATGTACATGTTCCATACATTTCGTATTTGAAGAAGGTGGTGTAAGAAATATCTATTAGTTATTCATTATATATTCTTCATATAAGTAAACACATTTATAGATATTTGAAATATAATTTCTGTTGGGATGGAATATAGAGATTTATTGGTGAGTATGTTTCTTATTTCATGGTATTTTAGTAATTTATAATTTAGAGCTGAAATTATAAGGGGATTCTAATACCACTACCCATAACTTAATGGAAGTGGGAAGACATCGCAATGAATTATTTCTTCAGACACCCCATAACATCTAAATAGAACAATGCAATATGGGTTATAGCTAATTGCCTTATGAAGTCAATATACATCATCACTATTATAAAATATTTATCAAGGTATTTTCCTTTTTGGATGTATATTAATGAATTTTATATATTTTCTAGAGTACTAAATTCTATTGTATCTGGTCAGTATTTAAGATTTTCCTTGAAGTTCTGGTGAATAATGGAGCAAGATCTTGATACAAAAAAAAGTTTTTGTACTATGTATCATTCATAAAGTGATGATCCATCTGAGAAAAACTATTAAACCATAGAGTATATTTCTAGATTTTGTTCAATGGATTTTAAAGGTGTCTGGTATCAACATCTTCCTCAATTCGAGTTTCCATACAACACCAGCTTCCATTAAATAATTTAGATTGATCCCTATAAATCAATCTATAGAGAGAACTATATATCTCTAACTTGATATCTTAATGTTAAAAAAAGAAACCTATTGGGACCTGATCTATATAAAGAAATTGGATACAAGGTCAAATCCATTCAACAACACATCAAGTTAGCTCAATTTTTTAAAAAAATGATCCTCCAATAATCGTTAGTATGATCTGGAATTTAATATTGTTGAGAAGGTTTATTTATAAATTAATCCATGAAATACAGTTATTAGATTCTTAAATTAAATCTTCAACCATTGTATATTTTTCTTTTTGATATATTTGATTGAGTGGGTATGGTTCTTTATCACTTGGCACTTCAACTAAACCTCTATGAAGTCCACATTTTTTTCTATGTATATTTCTTAAAGATGTACACACCTGATCTTTCACATGTAATAAAATTAGAGATTATACTGTTGGATCATGATCTTTTTTATAACTAATGTCCAATGGATATTCTGGATCAAAAAGGGAATGTTCTACAAAACAAGACCACTCACCTGGTCAATGTTTTGTGGTGAAACCACCAACATGAAGTTACTACATGAGAACATGAGGATTTTATTTGCTAGAAGTAGCTTCAGTTTTTTGTATCAATGTGATGGAATTTCAAGTGTGAATTTTTTTTAAGGTGGTTATAATGCAACACACAGTGTTTTTTTCAAATATTATTTTCAAATAAATTTAATTTCATTCGTAGCATGCATTACGTGCAACACCAATTTGTGACGAACCACAAACTACTATAAAACATATTATTATTTAAAATAACCAATATAAATTATTTGTTAAATTTGGTTTTAAAAATATTAATAATTTTTTAAAAATTTATTTATGAAGGTTATAGATAAATAAAATTTATTGATAACTAAGAACTTAATATTTGGTAATTTATTAACAAGCTTCGAAAATATTATTTTGTCAAAAAAAATAATTTCATTGATATTTTTTGAAAAAAATAATTAAATGATTTTTTTATTTTTTTAAAATTTATTTTAAGAAATGAAATTTTATTTTTTAATCAAATTTCAAAAATTAAAATTTTTTTTTTTGAATTTGCAAAAAAAATTATTTTTGGATGTATAGAGAAAAATAGTGATATTTATTAAAAAAATATTTTTCATTAATGCATTTACAGAGTGAAATATTGTCGTAAAATGGTTTTCAATTAATATTACTTGAATTATATTAGTATAAATTCAATTTCTATCATTTTAAGCAAATTCATATTTTATTTTTATACAAAAACTTTTTATAAATACAAAAACGTTTTATTTTGGAAAACTATGTTTTCATCAAGTCTCCGTGTTTCATTTTAAATGAAATTATGACACATATTTTGAATGAATTTGGAAATATTAATTCTATATTATAAATAAAAGTAATTAATATTATATAATATGTTCAGTTTAATATTTTTTATAACGAATCATAAAAATAGAATGGAAAATTATAATTGTTATGGCTAAAATAGGTTTACCAATTGTTAAAATAAAAATTAAGGGTTAAAATGAAATAAAAACTTTTATAACTCCTATTTTATGTACATATTTCCACCTTATAACATATAAGGTTCTATGATGATCTATTTCTGATATATTGTTCCTGTATATAACTTTGGTATAACTTTTTATTTTCCAAAATTCCAATGGTGTCTTCTCCACCACTTAGAAAAGGTCACCCCTCTCCTTTTCTCTTCACACATACAAGAAAATTTGATTTTTACAAGTCCTAACCCTCACCATGTCTTAGAGTCCATAATTATATTATTATACCATCCTAATAATGATTTTGGTTAAAACCTAAGGAGGTTGACTGAAGAAGATATATCGTTATTAACTTGGTGTTATCATTTTATCTCTACTTCCAGCTCCTTAAAATATTATTCAAATATGATGATATAATAAAATAAATTTATTCCATATAATATGATTTTTTTTAATGTAATAACCTATGTATATCTCCACCACTATCAAATGGGAAATGAAACCATCAATCTTTTGTATGATTGTTGCCTCATTAATTAATGGAATTCATTTTTCATCATCACTTATTACGACTTGATATATTGATGGATTTAATTTATATATAATATATTTATTATATATTTATACTACTATAATTATAATATCAAATCTTACTTATTTTCTTACAATATATTGCAAATTGATATTATCGCTCATGTGTACGTGCGAACTACCCCCTCCGTGAGGCGGTGTGATTCGTTTATCATTTTATTTTCTCAGGGATGGTAATACAGATAGATTTAATAAAAATGTCTGATATATATGAAATAGAAATAATCCTATGAATGAGTTATATTACTTAATGTTTGTAACATACCAAGTAAGTAATGAATAATAGATATTTTTATCCATGTCTATTAATGATTAAGATAGTGTTATAGAGGCTTAAAATGAAAATAAATACAATCTTATGCAGGGAATACACTAATATTCTTAAAAGATTGTTTTACTACCTTTTGATGGCAAACCATTTTTGAATCTATATTTTGACAATTTTATAAACTATGTTTGTCAAAATAAACTTATTCTTGATGATTGGGACATCAAAATTTACCTTGTGTGAATTTTTGGTATTTTTTTGACAATGTTGATTTTTTAATGAATAGTGAAGAATACTGCATTTTACATCAAAACTGCTTTTTAATCTAATATATTTATATGATTAGATTATGTTTTGAATTGGTTTTGAAGTTAAATTAGAATATATTTTTACCATTTTATCCAGTGGTGGTCATTGGAATCAATTTCACTTTGAAATTAGACTTAAACTGGTGTCAATCTTTTGATACTTATTGTTTTGTAAAAACACGCTATATGCTCTGGCAGCGGGAATTAATTATTAAATTAATTAATGTGACTTATATGATTTGAATTTTGTAAAATAGGCTTCATTTTTGAATTCGGAATATCAAATATAGCATAGGGTGAATTTTTGGTAATTTTCTGAAAAACATCAATTTTTGATGAATAGTGAAACCACTAAGTGGTAATCAGGCAAACTGATTTTTCAGTTAAATGAAAGTTTACCACTAATGTGTATTGAATTTTGAAAATCCGACATATATGGTTGTAATTAAGAAGTAAAATGTGGTTCAATGAGATTAAAATAATTTTTTGGTGAATAGTAACTTATTAAGTTTTTAATCACGATTAGTGGTAATTATGGTAGTTTAAGGTATAAATAATGCTTTAATAATATGAAATGACCTAGACACATGTCACAACCTTATTGGTTGTGTCATGGCCGACCAAAAAAATCCATGGGTCAACTTGGGGACCCCATGGAGACACTTTGGTTGGGAAATGACATAAATAACTTTTTATTAAATGTAAAAGTAAAAATGACACAAACATAATATGTTTTACGAAAACAATTTTGACATGGGGTTATAAAGATAAGATTTTTGATTATAAATAGTCATTGGAAAGATAAAAAGATTTCCTACATCATAGTATTTTGTTTATAATTTTTTGACATTACATAAATTAAATTATTTATGACATAATAATGATGCAGCGATGACATCATTATTTGACGATTTAAATAAAATGGAAATATAATGTAAAATATATGAACTACACAAGTCCAAAACCAATTGGATGAGTTTATTTCGAACCCTTATCACCTTATCCACGAATTATATCAATGTGGGACCTTTTAAAACCGAATCACATTTTCAAATTAAGTAATATTTCTTTACATTCCAAAAGTGCCCCTCCTCTCCTCTTATAAAAGGCCCCCACCTCTACCTCATTTAACACACTCCTCAAGCCTTTGTCTTGGCCAACCCCTACCCATGTACTCTCTCCACATCATTTTCCTAATCCTAGAGGATTCCCTTTGGACATAATCCTTTCAAAGGAAGCCTTTAGGCTCAAATCAAAAGGAGTTACACTTTTAAAGGTAATTCTTTCTCTCATGTTCATTTGTTTTATTTTGCTTCTCCAACCCCCTAAACTCTTTTTATTTACTTCTTTTGTAACAAAAACAGTATCTTAAATATACTAGGATGTTTTTATAAGATTTATTTGAGCTACACTCTCACAAAACTACATCAAATGGTTAAAGAACATACGGTTTCCGTGGATGGAGAAATTCTGCCTCTCGAAACGATGATTGTTCAATACTCATTTAACACCTTCAAAGGTGGCCATTATGATGTCACTATTTTTATATATGATATATAACATGTTTTCGTTTTACTTAAGCTTCTGTTTTTTCATTTTGGGCATAGCTTTATGGTTTCCATTATGGGTAAACACGATATCTTCATTTTAGGAAGTGCGGACTACCGCCCCCTGAATGTGATTTGATTCGTTAATACCATATGTGGGATGTGTAAAGGATAAAGTTAATGATATTATATATGTTATTATACTGGAATTATAATATACTCTTATATCATTATGATTCCATTCTAGAAAAAATGAAATAGAAATGGAAGTAGCGTTCATGCGTACGTACGGCTTACCATCTCCATGAACGGTGCATTTCATTTCTTACCTCTAAATGTGATGTAATATTATAAATACATGTATATGATGAATATATATGATATATATGTTATCCAAATCATTAATATCATTCTGGATATAACGAACCTATGACCAAATTAACAACATGTAAGTGTATGAAGTCCATTTTTGACTTAAGAACCAAATACCGACAAAATGAACATTATTAACTTAAATGATTACATGATGTTCAGAACATGGTATAAAAAAAATAATGAACTTGAAAACGATTATTAAGCAAGCAGAGATTAACTAAAGTTTATTATTCAGGAGATTAAAGAACGGTCGGGTCAATTCGGATACGAGGTATGGGACTTCGTCTCAATCTCCTTTCATTGAGGCATATTTTATTTTATACACAACTTTCTTTTATACGGTGTATAAACCCCTTTGACTTTTACGTTTATTCAAAAGGAATCTTTTTTATACAAAGCGTTTACGAAATGAAAAAAGGGAATGTTTTTGCCGTACGTATGCGGCGACAACGACTTCTCCGCCGTCGTGACCGTTATTTGTGTTTCGGCTTCCTCTACAAGCCATACATTTTTTTTAAAACGAAAAATAAATACCATGTTTTACTTTGGTATTGAAAATGGTTTTCATAATTTTTTTATTATATAAATGTGTTGTATTGATATCTCATGATTGAAATGTGGAAATGTTATGTTTCCTTTATGCATGTTTTATGTGATGTGAATATGTTATGGTTCTTGGGCATTATTATGATGACGGGTGGTTCCGTGATAAACTAAGGGCGGGTGAGCCTGTTATAGCTCTCCAATGCATTGGGTAACGCAAAGGAGTGAAACGTTAAGGTTTCTCCGAAGTGATTTTAGGGAATATACTGTGATGGGTATTCCAAACGTAACCAAGAGGGTTACTCCCTACGTAAGAATGTTATGAATGCCTCAAGTTACCTTTATGTCTTATGATTTCTATGATTATTCAGGATTTTATGAGGTATGTTAAAGTGCCTATGTTTTATGGGTAAAGTATGATTTCATTCTTGTGTATATATGAACTCATGTTTCCTTTCCATGTTTTTTTATAACCCATACTGAGTTTTTATGCTCATCCCATGTTTTTTGAAATGTTTTTCACAGGTCAAGGGAAAGGTACATGATAAGATGATAGAGTCAAGGATGTGTCAAGAAATAACCCATGTTTTATTTTAAATGTGTTTCCATTGATGGGAATGATGAATACTATCTTTATGTAACCACTTTGTTTATATGTGGAATGTTATGCAAGTTTTATGATCTAATTCTCTAAAACTCTAAACCCGAAAAGATCCTCAATGTGTAATCTTGTAATAACTCAAGATTAAGTAAGGTTTAAGGCTGGGGCCTTATAGTTGGTATCAAAGGTCGGTTTAGATAACATTAGGAGTTAGATTTCTATTAAATGATTATCCGAAAATATTTTTTTTCGAAATGATATAGCACTTAAAGATTACCATGTTGCTTCATCTAAGACATGTTTGTTCAGAATGGTTTTCCGCAGAGGAAACAGGGAAGCAGTACTAGGAAGGCATACAGAAGGAAATAACCTTTCGAATCAGCATCCAGAAATGGTCGGAATCGGAACTGAACAGTTTGTTGCAGTAATGGCGCAGTTGACTCAAGTGATAAATGGCGGTGGTATCCATACACGAGATCAGCCAGACCAACCGCAGAGGAACATGTCAGTGGTGGAACATTTCATGAAGCAACATCCACCATCATTCAGAGGATCATCTGACCCTGTGCTAGCTGAAGGTTAGATTAAAGCACTGGAGAAGATTTTTGATGTCATGGGGTGTTCAGACAATCAAAAGGTTAGTCTTGCTATTTACCGTTTGGAGGGTGAAGCAGATCAGTGGTGGTCTATGGTTAAAAATATCAGGGACGCCGATGAGATTGATGCTCTTGACTGGGATGAATTCAAAGGTGTGTTTCTTGAGAAGTATTTCCCTAAGGCTGTTCAACTTAGGATGGAAAATCAATTCTTGGAATTGAGGCAAGAGGAAGACTCATTGGCTGCCTATGAAGAAAGGTTCACTCGATTGGCAAGGTATGCTCCAAATTTTATCCGGGGCCTTGATAGTAAAATCAATCGTTTCTACTCAGGATTAAAGCCAAAGTATCGAAGGGCATTATCTTCTCGTGAGTTTAAAAGTTATGAAAAGCTTGTTCGATGTGCTGAGAAGGTGGAAATGGAGTTTGCCGATGACCAAGTTTTCTATAACAACCAGCAGAAGAAGAGACCGAGGTGGCAGGAGAAAGGTAAGAATTCTTCAAAAAAGTCTGATGGTAAGAGAACTAAGTTTCCAGTTTGTGATAAATGTGGCAGAAGGCATGCTAGGGAATGTCTTCTGAATTCTGGAAAGTGCTACCGATGTGGTAAGATGGGACATAAGGCTCGTTATTGCACTGAAAAGGATCAAGGTGAAGGTAAGAACAAATTTGATTTACAGTTAGTGAAATGTTATAAGTGCAATGAGATGGGTCACTATGCAAACGAGTGTCCGGCAAAGAGCTTGAGTGATGGGAAGCAGTTAGACTACAAGCAGAAAGGGGTGGTGAAATCCTTTGCAACTACTTCAGCAGATGTCGGGCCATCAAATGAAGTTGTATCAGGTACTTTGTTTGTTTTTTCAGATTATGCCAGTGTGTTGTTTGATTCGTGGTCTACACATTCTTTCATCTCTGAAACCTTTTCTAGTAAAATGGGAATACCATCTCAAGAAATGACTCCTGAACATTTGGTAAAAACACCTGGGGGAAATGTCGAGGCAAAAAGAATTTATAAGAATCTTCCTATCCTTATCTGTGGAAAGAACCTACTTGAAAACCTTATTGTTCTACCTCTAGTAGAGTTTGATGTTATCCTGGGTATGGATTGGGTCTCTATTTACCATGCTAAGATAGACTGTAGAGCTAAAGAAGTTTATTTTCAGAAAGACTTTCAGTTTTTTTACAAGAATGAACCCTTACTTTTGATAACATATCAAGAGGCTAAGAAACTTGTAAAAGATGGAAATGAATGTTACCTTGCACACGTCATTGAAAATAAAGGAACTGTTCAGATTAATGATGTGCCAGTGGTAAATGAGTATCCTGATGTTTTTCCTGATGAGTTGCCTGGAATAATACCAGATCGGGAAGTTGAGTTTACTGTTGACTTAGTTCCTGATGCTAAGCCAATTTAAAAACCCCCTTATCGAATGTCACAAATTGATCTTTTAGAGTTGAAGGAGAAATTGCAAGATTTATTAGAGAAAGGTTTCATTAGACCTAGCACATCACCATGGGGTGCTCCTGTTTTATATGTTAAAAAGAAATATGGTTCTATGAGACTTTGCATTGATTATAGAGCCTTGAATAATATCACTATTAAGAACAAATATCCTTTGCCTCATATCGATGATTTGTTTGATCAGATCCAGGGAGCTCAGTTTTTTTCAAAGATTGACTTGAGATCGGGGTACCATCAGCTGAAGGTAAAGGAGGCAGATATTCCGAAGACCGCGTTCCGTACGAGATATGGCCATTACGAATTTGTAGTAATGCCTTTTGAGATAACCAATGCACCTGCTGTATTCATGGACTTATTGATTATAATTTTCCATGAGTTCATGGATAATTTTGTGGTGGTTTTCATTGATGATATTTTGGTGTTTTCTAAAAGTAAAGAGGAGCCTGAAAGACATTTAAGGGTTATCTTGCAAAACTTAAAAGAAAAGAAACTGTATGGGAAATTCAGAAAGTGTGAGTTTTGGTTGCAACAAATTTCTTTCCTTGGTCACATTGTTTCTAAAGATGGAATAACTGTTGATCTCGCAAAAACAAAAGTTGTGGAAGAATGTCCAAGACCCACAAATGTAACCGAGATTCGTAGCTTCCTTGGTTTGGCTGGCTATTACCGAAGTTTTGTTAGAAATTTTTCACGGTTATCTAGTCCAATGAATAAGCTAACTCGGAAGGGTATTCAGTTTATCTGGACAAAAGAATGTGATGATTGTTTTCAGGAATTGAAAAAAAGATTGGTGAATGCTCCAGTTTTGGCACTACCTTCCAGGAATGGTGAGTTTGTTATATACAGTGATGCTTCATTGAAAGGACTTGGTTGCGTCCTAATGCAGAATGATCAGGTAATTGCTTATGCTTCACGACAGTTGAAAACTCATAAGGTAAATTACCCTACACATGATTTGGAACAAGCTGCTGTTGTTTTTGCTTTAAAAATTTGGAGGCATCATTTTTATGGAGTAAAGTGTGAAATATATACCGATCACAAAAGTTTAAAGTATATATTCACTCAGAAAGAGTTAAACATGAGACAAAGGAGATGGCTGGAATTAATCAAGGATTATGATTGTACAATTCATTACCATCCGGGAAAAGCAAATAAAGTGGCTGATGCTTTGAGTCGAAAAAGTAATGCTTCATTAACAATGTTGCGTTTGGAACGTGATCCTTTGGTTAAGGATTTGATGAACATTGGAATAGAAGTTATTATTGCAGAAAGTCCTTCTGTTTTGTTTCAGGTATCAGTGAGATCATCCCTATCAGATAGAATCAAGCAAGCACAAAAGAAAGATAGTGAGTTGCAGAAAAAGGTGGAGCTGGTTCAGAAAGGTAAGTTGCCTGAATTCAACATTGATAATGATTGTGTTTTGAGATTTGGGAAGAGATTGTGTGTGCCTTGTGATTCACAGTTGAAGAGAGAGTTGTTATGTGAAGCTCATAGTTCTCCTTTTTCATTTCATCCGGGCAGTACTAAGATGTATAGAGATCTGCGAGAGTATTACTGGTGGGATGGAATGAAAAGAGATATTGCTGATTTTACTCTGAAGTGTTTGACTTGTCAGCAGGTTAAAGCAGAGCGGCAGTTACCAAAAGGGATGCTTCAGCCTTTACCAGTGCCAGAGTGGAAATTGGAGAATATATCCATGTACATTGTTGTTGGATTACCGAAGACATCTCGAGGTAATATTGCAATCTGGGTTATTGTTGATCGCTTGACCAAATCTGCTCATTTCCTTGCTATACGAGATAATTTCTCTCTTGATCAACTTTCCCGTTTGTATCTTAAAGAGATAGTCAGGTTACAAGGAGTTCCTTTGTCCATTGTATCGGATCGTGATCCCAGGTTTACTTCTAACTTTTGGAAAGGCCTTCAGAAGTCATTGGGTACTGAATTAAATTTTAGTACAGCTTTTCATCCTCAATCAGATGGGCAGTAAGAGCGAACAATTCATACATTGGAGGATATGCTACGAGCTTGTTCTATGGATTATCAGGGAAGTTGGGACCAACATCTTTCTTTGGTTGAGTTTTCATATAATAACAGTTTTCATTCCAGTATACAGATGGAACCATTTCAGGCATTATATGGGAAGCGGTGTCGAACTCCTGCTTTCTGGGATGAAGTGGGTGAAAGGAAGTTGATGGGACCAGAATTGGTAGAAGAGATGGCAGAAAAAGTTCAGATGATTCAGAAACACATGAGAACAGCTCAGAGCAGGCAGAAGAGTTATGCGGATAACCGGAGGAAGGATCTATCTTTCGAGGTAGGTGATCATGTTTTTCTCAAGGTTTCTCCTTGGAAAAGTGTGATGAGATTTGGTAAGAAAGGAAAGATGAGTCCAAGGTTCATTGGACCATACGAAATTTTGGAGAGAGTTGGATCAGTTGCATACCGAGTGGCTTTACCTCCGAGTTTATCTCAGGTACACAATGTTTTTCACATTTCGATGTTGAGAAAGTATATGCCAGATCCATCTCATGTTTTGAGTCCAGAGGTAGTTCAGCTGGAAGAGAAGCTATCTTATGAGGAACAACCGGTCCAGATTCTTGACCACAGGGAGAAAGTGTTACGGAATAAGGTGATTAAGCAGGTAAAGGTTTTGTGGAAAAACCACATGATTGAAGAGGCAACATGGGAATCTGAAAATGCAATGAGGGATAAGTACCCTCCTTTATTCGATAAGTAAATAAATTGCGGGGACGCAATTTTCTAAAGGGGGGAAGGATGTAACATCCCAAGTAAGTAATGAATAA
Organism: Viscum album; assembly: GCA_963277665.1. Lineage (NCBI taxonomy): Eukaryota > Viridiplantae > Streptophyta > Magnoliopsida > Santalales > Viscaceae > Viscum > Viscum album. The sequence goes on along the minus strand of OY728145.1, from coordinate 1,541,465,495 downwards.
TAGATATTTTTATCCATGTCTATTAATGATTAAGATAGTGTTATAGAGGCTTAAAATGAAAATAAATACAATCTTATGCAGGGAATACACTAATATTCTTAAAAGATTGTTTTACTGCCTTTTGATGGAAAACCATTTTTGAATCTATCTTTTGAAAATTTTATAAACTATGTTTGTCAATATAAACTTATTCTTGATGATTGGGACATCAAAATTTACCTTGTGTGAATTTTTGGTATATTTCTGACAATGTTCATTTTTTAATGAATAGTGAAGAATACTGCATTTTACATCAAAAATTCTTTTTAATCTAATTTATTTATATGATTAGATTATGTTTTGAAAGGTTTGGAAGTGAAATTAGAATATATTTTTACCATTTTATCCAGTGGTGGTCATTGGAATCAATTTCACTTGGAAATTAGACTTAAACTGGTGTCAATCTTTTGATACTTATTGTTTTGTAAAAACACGCTATTTGCTCTGGCAGCGGGAATTAATTATTAAATTAATTAATGTGACTTATATGATTTCAATTTTGTAAAATAGGCTTCATTTTTGAATTTGTAATATCAAATATAGCTTAGGGTGAATTTTTGGTAATTTTCTGAAAAACTTCAATTTTTGATGAATAGTGAAACCACTAAGTGGTAATCAAGAAAACTGATTTTTCAGTTAAATGAAAGTTTACCACTAATGTGTATTGAATTTTGAAAATCTGACATATATGGTTGTCATTAAGAAGTAAAATGTGGTACAATGAGATTAAAATAATTTTTTGGTGAATAGTAACTTATTAAGTTTTTAATCGCGATTAGTGGTAATTATGGTAGTTTAAGGTATAAATAATGCTTTAATAATATGAAATGACCTAGACACATGTCACAAACTTATTGGTTGGGTCATGGCCGACCAAGAAAAGCCATCGGTCAACTTGGGGACCCCATGGAGACACTTTTTTGGGAAATGACATAAATAACGTTTTATTAAATGTAAAAGTAAAAATGACACAAACATAATATGTTTTACGAAAACAATTTTTACATGGGGTTATAAAGATCCGATTTTTGATTATAAATAGTCATTGGAAAGATAAAAATATTTCGTACATCATAATATTTTTTTTATAATTTTTTGAAATTAAATAAATTAAATTATTTATGACATAATAATGATGCAGCGATGACATCATTATTTGACGATTTAAATAAAATGGAAATAAAATATAAAATCTATGAACTAAACATGTCCAAAACCAATTGGATGAGTGTATTTAGAACCCTTATCACCTTATCCACTAATTATATCAATGTGGGACCTTTTAAAACCGAAACACATTTTCAAATTAAGTAATATTTCTTTATTTTCCAAAAGTGTCCCTCCTCTTCTCTTATAAAAGGCCCCCACCTCTACCTCATTTCACACACTCCTCAAGCCTTTGGCTCGGCCAACCCCTTCCCATTTACTCTCTCCACATCCCTCTCCTCATCCTAGAGGATTCCCTTTGGACATAATCCTTTCAAAGGAAGCCTTTAGGCTCAAATCAAAAGGAGTTACACTTTTAAAGGTAATTCTTTCTCTAATGTTCATTTGTTTTATTTTGATTCTCCAACCCCCTAAACTCTTTTTATTTACTTATTTTGTAACAACAAAAGTATCTTAAATATACTAGGATGTTGTTATAAGATTTATTTGAGCTGCACTCTCACACAACTACATCAAATGGTTAAAGAACATACGGTTTCCGTGGATGGCGAAATTCTGCCTCCCGAAACGATGATTGTTCAATACTCATTTAACACCTTCAAAGGTGGCCATTATGATGTCACTATTTTTATATATGATATATAACATGTTAATGTTTTCCTTAAGCTTCTGTTTTTTCATTTTGGGCATACCTTTATGGTTTCCATTATGGGTAAACACGATATCTTCATTTTAGGAAGTGCGGACTACCGCCCCTGAAAGTGATTTGATTCGTTAATACCATATGTGGGATGTGTAAAGGATAAAGTTAATGATATTATATATGTTATTATACTGGAATTATAATATACTCTTATATCATTATGATTCCATTCCAAAAAATATGAAATAGAAATGGAAGTAGCGTTCATGCGTACGTACGGCTTACCGTCTCCATGAACGGTGCATTTCATTTCTTACCTATAAATGTGATGTAATATTATAAATACATGTATATGATGAATATATATGATATATATGTTATCCAAATCATTAATATCATTCTGGATATAACGAACCTATGACCAAATTAACAACATGTAAGTGTAAGAAGTCCATTTTTGACTTAAGAACCAAATACCGACAAAATGAACATTATTAACTTAAATGATTACATGATGTTCATAACATGGTATAAAAGGAATAATGAACTTGAAAAAGATTCTTAATCAAGTAGAGATTAACTCAAGTTTATTATTCAGGAGATTAAAGAACGGTCGGGTCAAGTCGGATACGAGGTATGGGACTTCGTCTCAATCTCCTTTCATTGAGGCATATTTTATTTTACACACAACTTTCTTTTATACGGTGTATAAACCCCTTTGACTTTAACGTTTATTCAAAAGGAATATTTTTTATACGAAGCGTTTACTAAACGACAAAAGGGAATGTTTTTGCCGTACGTATGTGGCGACAACGACTTCTCCGCCGTCGTGACCGTTATTTGAGTTTCGGCTTCCTCTACAAGCCATACCTTTTTTTTAAAACAAAAAATAAATACAATGTTTTACTTTGGTATTGAAAATGGTTTTGCTAATGTTTTTATTATATAAATGTTTTGTATTGATATCTCATGATTGAAATGTGGAAATGTTATGTTTCCTTTATGCATGTTTTATGTGATATGATTATGTTATGGTTCTTGGGCATTATTATGAAGACGGGTGGTTCCGTGATAAACTAAGGGCGGGTGAGCCCGTTATAGATCTCCAATGCATTGGGTAACACGAAGGAGTGAAACGTTAAGGTTTCTCTGAAGAGATTTTAGGGAATATACTGTGATGGGTATTCCAAACGTAACCAAGAGGATTACTCCCTACGTAAGAATGTTATGAATGCCTCAAGTTACCTTTATGTCTTATGATTTCTATGATTTATTCATGATTTTATGAGGTATGTTAAAGTGCCTATGTTTTATGGGTAAAGTATGATTTCATTCTTATGTATATATGAACTCATGTTTCCTTTCCATGTTTTTTTTATAACCCATACTGAGTTTTTATGCTCATCCCATGTTTTTTGAAATGTTTTTCACAGGTCAAGGGAAAGGTACATGATAACATGATAGAGTCAAGGATGTGTGAAGAAATAATCCATGTTTTATTTTAAATGTGTTTCCATTGATGGGAATGATGAATACTATCTTTATGTAACCACTTTGTTTATATGTGGAATGTAATGCATGTTTTATGATCTAATTTTCTAAAACTCTAAACCCGAAAAGATCCTCAATGTGTAATCTTTTAATAACTCAAGATTAAGTAAGGTTTAAGGCCGGGGCCTTATAATTTTCATTCATTCCATTATTTAAAAAACGGAAATAGTGTTCATGCATATGTACAGCCCACCGTCTCCATGAACAGTGTCATATATTTTCTATATCTAACTTTTATGGATGACTCTCAATACATATATATTTAATATATATGATATTTACATCATGTTTAAAAAAATTATTATTTAACCATGATATAATAAAAGGATGAAAAAAAACCTAAACATACTTGAAATACAAAGCATTTATTACAAGAAACATGATTTTAATAGTGAATTGTTAATAAATAGGTAATTAAATGTCATAAGTAAATCATATATGGTATGATATATATGAGTATGGTAATTTAATATATATATATATATATATATTAAACCTATGTTTATTATATAGGAGTTTATAGTGTGTCCAAATAAATTTATTATATGAGGTAAGGGATATTCATCTCAGTTTTATTTCTATGGGACACTTGTCATATTTACCACTGGTTTCTTTTTTGTGGTGTATATACTACCCATAAACATACATTATTATTATTATCATGAAATTATGGGATGTAAATATCCATCTAATTTTATTTCCTCCCTAGGGATTATGATTCAAAATATACCAAAGTGGTATAGGTTTTATATTACAATCTCATTGTTTACCAATATTGTTTATGATTAATTTTCCAATGATAAAATATTATTATATAACTATCATGAACATCATGAATTAAATTATCCACTATTTATTTCATGAAATACATTTTTTCCATTTATTTTCCTCTATTTAAGAACTCAATATACTAAATGAATATTTTTAAGTAAAAATGAATTTATTTCTCTCTTCCGTCAATGTTTTATTTTCTTTAAAATGCATTTTTTTTAAAAAACTAATATTATATTTTTCAATTATATTTTAAATTATTTTTAAGATTTTTTTAATTTTTATAAAAAATATCAAAATTAGTATATTTTTATTTTCAGAATGAGGTACTTTTGAATTTTTATCAAAAATGCTTAAAGAATCTTTGTTTTAACATACATGACCTGAAAAACCATTATATCATCATTACCACTCAATTATTGAAATATTAAATTACATGTTTTCAAGTTTCGTATCAAATTAAATATTTTAGTTATTATTTTATAATTTTATTCATTTTCTATAAATATTTCTCAATGTTTAAAGGATATCTTTATCATGAAATGTTTCATGTGATATCATAAATAATTTTCTATCTAAGATGTCATAATTTTATGTAACTTTTGTTTCACTGTGGATATAATCCATTAATATCATAGGTATTATTTATATAGTGTCTTATGTTTATGATGACATGGTTTTTAGTAACCCTGATTATTTTCAATGGATTATTTTATGATGAAATTCTGAAATTTTTATAAAACCTATTTCTTTTTTATGGTTTATACCATGATAATATTTCAATGAATCCAATATTTTTTCATAATTTATGATATGATGAATATATTATGATATTGGGTCACACAGATATATGATTTTCATAATGTGATGGGTGGGACCATAATTATACACCCCTCCAATGAATTCGGTAATGATTAATATCTCAAGAGATAAATAGGACTATAATGGGGAGTGAACCTAGTTCAGTGGGTGACCGTATCCACTTTAATAATCATGGTAGTACATATTGTATACCACAATATTTTGGGGAGTGATTCCATTCAACTATGATAGACTTGGAATGATCCCTGAATTCTAAGTAAATGATTTTCTATGTTTATGAGTATGAAAATAATCTATGTATTTTCCAATGTTATGCTTCCATGGCTCATGTTATTTGATTCCATTATGGTTCATGTCTTATAAACTTCCAATATTTATTTTATGACTCATGTTTATTATATGTGATATACGAGATGTGTTTTTAAAATGTTATTCTCGTGTTCTCATACCCTTATGCTCATAGAATGTTGATATCTACCTTATTTACCCTTTTTATGACTATCAGCCCACCCTTTCTTATTTGTTTTCTCCATGATTTGGAGAAATGTATTATTTATGACCTATATAAGAAGGGTGATATTTATGATGAACTTACAATGAGATAACATAGTTTACTTATGAACGTTTTGTCCTTATATCCATGTTTTAAAAGGAACATGACCTATACAATTCTGGCATTGATTGTTATATTATGTAAGGAATATTCATATATTAATATGTGATATCTATGTATAAATATTATGATTATATACATCAGTGAATCATAATTGGATGAAATATGTATTCTTATATATTCAAACTGCTTCTGAAATGATTATTATAATAACTAAAATTCAATGTGTTTGAATTAATCTGATATTTTTTAGAACAAAATTTTCCTTATTTTTTTGTTTTTTTATTTTTTTATTTTTTTATTTTTATCATTTAAATGAATTTAAATTTATGTATCAACATTTCATATCTTCAAAAATAGATCCAATTATTCTTAGTGAATTTATGTTGTTTTAAAATAAACAATCCTTGCAAGTTCATAGGGCCTTTGTAGCATAATAACTAGTCACTATTATTTATATCCATAGGTATGGGATGCTATTCAAAGAAATAATAAAAATATGTAAAATTAATAAAAAAAATCAGGAACATTAATTATTTGTGTGTGTTTATAACAAGACTTTTATGTTTTTTATACTAATGAGAAAGTATAGAGTGGATGGTAGTGTGAAGAAGTAATAGTAATTCATGGATTATGGATTCAGTTAGTGATGAGTTGGGAAAATCAAGGTAGTAACCGTGCTTTATAAATAATGTTATATGAATTTATATCCTATAATTATCATCAACAGTATAAATTATAAAGGTTTTATTCTAAAATAAGCCTATATATTACTACTAAAAATAAGACATTTCATAAGGTATCAATTGTCTCTTAGTAGTAGTGATTTCATTAAATTTTGTTTCTGATTATGATATCACAAAATCATCAAAATTTTATTCCATTATAATGTAGTTTCAGACATTATATATCATGGATAATGCTTCCACTCTCACTCTATCACCCTTACCCACATATCATTTAATTTTTATAAAACAATTAAAGATTTTTTAAAAGAATATAAATGAAACAAATATGATTTCAAAATAAATTAATTATTCAATTTGTTTACATCCCCAAAATTATAGGTACTATAAAAACACATTTAAAATAATGAGGATCATATATGATTAGAATATCTCACCCATGACAATCTTGGCCTCCTATCCTCCTTAATTTTTAGTTACTTCATTCTCCATTGAGTGATGCTTTAGTTGTATATGGGAGTTGATGAAGAAAATGTAATGAATGTGGGGTAATGGATGAATGTAATATATTTTCTATGAGATAATTTTTAAATTAAATGAATAATATAGTGAGTGATATAGTGAATGAATGGGATGGGTATGGTTATAAAAGAGTATGTATTTGGGTTTTTCACTATCTAATAACACCCAACTTCAATGTTTCTCCCCTTATAACCCATAATTAATTGGATGGATATATATTTTTTTGTATTCATTGATATATCTATAGATAAAAAACAAAAAATATTGAATATTTATCAGAATCCTTCACATTTTCAATACATTTAGTGAGATAAATTATGAGTTGGATTTCTCTTTATCTCATCACAATCGGTATCGACATGTTTTTGTCCTAAAAAATTACATGAATTTGGAATGAATTATTGAATTAAGTTGTTATCTAACCTTTTATGTACTCCATTTATAATTTATATTAAATTAGTGTCTTTCCATTAGCATGGGGTACCACTATCAAATTGGTTTCATATCCTTCTTTGAGGGTTTATTGGTTTTGGTATATAAAATTATATTTTCTATTGTATTAGTTTTGTGTTAAGGATATGTTGGATATGTTTAATGATATAACATGAGAGTAGAGTGCGTTGGAGAGAGTAAGGATACATTGGAGGGAAGAAAAAGTAGTATCAGTTTTGGTTGGTGTATATCTAAAATGAATGTGAAGTCATAATGAATGGATCCTAGAAATCAAACATTCATAAACATATCTCAATTTTATGTTTCATGGTTGGATTTTATGTTTTAGGTTTATTACTCTAATCCTAAGTAGTGATTTCTCCCTCCTCTTAGTTTCATAGTTTGATGATAATAGAATTAATGTTTCCAAATGATATTGGGATGAAATTGTGGAATAATATTTCCTTTTCCTTCCCTAGTGAGATGGTGGGATGATCAATCTTTTTTTGATGCCAATGAATGGATACATGTCATGTTCTAGTGGGTGGCCAATATTTTACAAATCCATTATTTCAAACTCAAAAAACTCAATGCATTGTTGATATCCCAGCTGGTGAATTTCATCACAATTTAAATATTCCTGCCCATCCCACATTGTAAATTCACATGAATGGGATACTTGTTTATTATCCTCAATTCCACCCATCACCCTCCAAGAATTAGTAAATGTTACTTTTTGGGTTTTCCTTTATTTGGTCCTATAGAACCACCCCACTGTATATATCCATCAATTCAACCCATTTTTCATTGGATTTCCCTTTCCATAAATCCATGATCTTTTACATTATCGTGCATATATGTTAACATGTGACTTTTACATAGGATTGTGTGGAACTTCCCATCACTAGGTTTCCACGAGCTCATGTTAATCCTTTTTCAATGAAATTTACTTTATTAAAAAAATAACATTCCTAGTATCTAGATCACTTGTACCTCATTCTGAAAATATACTATTTCATTTATTTTCTTATCCTTCAATATACACAAAATAAAAAAAATGTTTCTAAAAATACAATTCCCTCAGTCAACTATTTAACAAGGGAATCATTTGAATGATTCTATTGTATAAAAATTGATAAAATATATTCATATTAATAAAAGAATCCAATTCTTATAAAATTTATGAAAAAAACCAAAAAATAACACCTAAATATAATCAAAATACAATAGAAACATAATGAAAAAATATATTATGTCAACATGCCTTCAATTCTTGATCCTTTCCTACAATAAAAACTAAACAATATTTAAGGATACAATATATATAAATAAGGATTATTCTCACAATAGAGATATGTTCTTTTTTGGGGTTTTTTGAAACATTATAACAAAAAATGTCATAAATAAAATGTATAGCCTCATAAAACTAATATAAAAGAAGAATACTATCATTTTTCAATATAAGTTCTAATCTTCCACACATCATTCTTCATGATTCCCATCTATAGTTCCAATAATAATTAGTGGTGAAAACAACTTTCAATAATGCATGATAAGCTTTGTAGGATACTCCATTTCATACCTTATTTGAGATATAAAAACATACTTAATACTACGATTAATATAAAAAATGAGAAAGTAATCATTAACTCCAATTATGGACATCTCAAACTCTGATCCCATCAAATGAGAAAACTATTCTATTGAGTTTTTCTTTATTCCACCAAAGAGAGTATCATCAATATAGAAATGTAACAATAACCTCTCTTCCATAGATGATTTCACATAGATGTTTCAAATAATGCCACCTCTCTTAATGAATAAATTATTTATATATGATTCCAAATAAATATAACAACATCTTCGTTCTTCTTTAAAACCATGTAAAAATTTATTTAATTAGTACATGTTTTTTATGACATAAATTAAATTAAAACCCGACAAAATTTTCATAGAGACTTCCACTTTTAGAACTCCATCAAAAAAATGTCATATTTACATCTATTTGATATATTTTGAAGCCACATTAGATAGAAATCAATATTTATAATCTTTTCAACTCAATCCTATCCATTGGTATCAACATATTTTATATATATATGCCTTGAATTTTTTTCATATCCATTGTAAACCGAAAAACTCTTATTCTAGATCACATTCTAATGCTCATCATATTTATTATCGATCACCCACTTTGTTCTGATGATGTTTTAAAAATTTTGAATCCCTTAGATTCATAACATTTAATAATTTTCTATTTTATTCAACTCATTATTAATTTCATGGGATGATGATTCATCCTTTATACCTTCTTCATTCGATATCTGAACCACCTAAGATAATAGACCATTCTGTATAACACTTCCCATCCTTTACGGTTTTTTGGGGCTTTCTTTCTCTGATGATATTGGGTTCAACAATTTTTATCTTATTTTTCCCCATTGATATAATGATTGACTCTCATAATTAAAAAATACATTATATGATTAAACCATGAACTCCTACACATGATATATGATTTGATATTATCTAAATATTTTATCAAGATCAACTTGTGTATCATAAATTTGTTTCATGACTAGATTTCTGTAGTTCCTTCCATATTTTCCTTCAAAAATATTGACATAATTTCTCTCTAAATTCATATTTACCATATTGTGGAAGAACATATAGGATTCAATTTTGGTTGAATAGACAATATAAATTGCTTTATCATCTGAATCTCTATCTAGGATGAAATGTTTTAGATATATATCAAATCCATCCCAAATGAAATATATATTTCATTTATAGATTATTTAAAATGAATTCTACATCCATCCCAAATTAAGTAAATAATAATATATCAGGGGTGGATTATCAAGGATGGATTTAAATCTATCCATGATAATCTGGTTTACATTCCTATCAATTTTCACTTCAGATATATTTTAGTCCCCCACACATAATATTTCCCATTGATTGGTTTTCTTTTTTATATATTACTAATACATCCTAAATTAGTTTAGTGAACACATTTATCCAATATTGATTTATAATCAATCCCAAAAAATAAATATTATATATTTATATTATAAATATATAACTTGTGATTATAAAAAAATTAGTATATACAATTATATTTAAATTTACATACATTTATAAATATATCTATTTGTCAAAAAAAATATGTGTTTGTGTTCAAACACATGAATTTTAATTTATTATTAATAACTATAGTATATAAATGTTAATATATTTATATATAAACAAGTATATTTATTTATATATCAATTCCTATAAATGCGTATATTTTAAAATATTAAATATAATAATAATCTAAATCTGTTATGATTATATTTATATATACATATATATATATGTGTATGTAATAATGGAATTACCACAAGAGTACAATTTTTTGAATTTTTCAAGAAAGTAACTTTTGGATTAGCGATAACCAAACAAGAAATGGGAACAATAAGTTGGTCGGGTGTGGAGCCACTCCCATGCCCAGACCCACTCAAAAGAGAAACCAGACACCATCAAATAGAAATCATAAACAAAATTAAATAATTACATTTTTTAAAGTAAATTTTATGTGTGTGGGCGTGTACATGTGAGTGAATGTGTTTCTATGCCTCACCCAGTTTTTATGCATATTTGTTTTTTTAAAATTAACTAATAAATTAATATAATTTTTTAAAAAAATATGATGGAAATAATATTTAGTAATTGTGTGTGTTATTATTTAAAAAAATAAAAAATTCTAAAAATATTACATTATATTCATTATATTTTAAGGAATTGTTTTTATAGACACTATAAAACATAAAAAAACTATAATGTTAAATTATATGTATTATATAAATAAAATTATATCATTTTTTGTGTGTAATTTATCATATAAATATATAATAATTTTTATTAAAATAATTACATTAATATATATTAATGTAATAAATTCATATTAAAATTACATAAAAATTATATTTTTTATTATAATAAATTTGATATATTATTAAGATAATGCAATATACAAACAATATTACAATTATTATAATCATTTTAATTAATATATATGTTTATATATATTATTTATATGTACCATCGCTCTATATATAGTTAAATTATTTTTGTAGAGAATGTTATTTGAGATAGATAAAACATTCATCCCAGAAGAACCTACTTATTTAAGATGGATACCCAAGTGATTTAGGATTCTAGTAGATAAAGATATTCTAATGCCTCCTTCAAAAATCCTCCAATTTATTAATTCATATTCATTAGGATATCTAACTCATCTATATCTCCCTACACATCCACATTTTGATCCACTAAACATTCCATTAGATTTTCCATCTTGTTTTCATATTAAAATTTCTCAATTTATGCATCATTGATTCCATTGATTATTCTTTAGACTCACTTTAACCATATTTTGAGAAACATCAATCATCTTTAACTTCCTTAAAAACTAATATAATATATCAAAATATTTGTTTTAATTTATTTTTTAATTTTTTATTCCTTCTAGGGTAAAGTTTCTTTGATCAGTTTGTCGAGTAATCTGACCCACTATCATCACCTTATAGTCTTCTTGTACGTCTTATTTCAATGAGTCTAATTTTTCAATGATTAAATTGATCAACCTTTCATCTTTGATACCACATGTTATAACCATAACTTCAAAAAAACCTATGTAATGGTGAATTAGAGTATCAATTATTTTTCAACTAATAATTTTTTTCTCAAATTTATAATAACCTCTTAAACATGTTACTATTCATCAGCGATAAGAGTTTTTTACATCATTTACCCAAAAGGGCTATATCCATGTAGCATACACATAGAGATGTGTTAGTTTACAAATGATATCCCTACTCATTATTGTGCTTAAAATGTTTAGTCAAGGTTCACTATAAAACCAATGGTCACTCCCTTCTTATTATCCACTCACTACTTCAAAAATGACTCTCAATAATAGTTGACACACTAGTTTCTCATAATGAATATCTCAAGAGACAATTAACACACCATCTATAATTGGTTTTCCCATATTAACTCATTTTTCTAAGACATGTTCATATCTTCAATCATGTTTTATGTATTTCAATAATACCTGAAAAATATAAAGATATTAAACATTTTTCTTTCCTATTGTGCTCACTTTTTCTCTCACAAAAACTATTTATGAATCATCCCATAAAATCTTTAATATTTAATTCAAAAAATAGTATCCTTCTAATAACACATGTATTCATCCTTTGGGAATCGAAAACCATCCATCATGATTGATTTAAATATCTTATAAAATCTATCATATTTTCACTAATAAGAAGTACACTTAATTTTACACATATTTAGAAAATTTTAATACTATAGTGTGTCCATGTCCAACATGAAGTGACCTACTCGGTAAAAGAGTAAACTCTAAAATTCAATGAATTTGGATTCATATCACCTAAGAAAACTATTTTCTTACTTATTTAAAAATTTTATATCTAAACATCAATATGAAATATTTATCTCTTAAAAAAGTGTTATTAAAATATCTTCAAATATAATAGCCTATAAAAAATATATTTAGATTATTATTTATCTAAACTTATATCACCATAATAAATGCTTTATTTTAATAAAGTTGGTCTTCAAGTTTAATATAATTATTAATAAAAATCATTTCCTTAAAAACATTAAAATTCCCACTTATTTTTCATGATAACCGCTATGGTCTGGTCACATTAATCATTCAATTTTTTAACCATATGTGTGGACCATGATCAACTTAAATAATTAAGACCCTGAGATTCTACGAATTCCAAATATTAATAAAATTTTAATAACAAAAGGTTTAACATCCAATGGAAACCAAGATATTTCTCTTCAAAAAAAAAGCCTCCATGGTAGTGGTTTTAACACCTCATAGTGGTTTATATGATGATGATGGTGTATAAATAATTGTAGAATGGTTATCATCTCTTCATTACTAACAACATTAATAATTTTCATATAATCTTCATACCTTGTCAAGTTCCAAACTAGATAAAATTGTATCCTTAGAGCCAAATTTATAATTATTTCTAATAAAATATTTTTTAAAATGATCCACTAATATGGTCTTTGTGATCCAAAAATCTAATCTGGAATAACCTACTTCTAATAATAAATCATTAATTCTAATTTATAAACTGGAAAAATTATAATTCAATGAATTATACAGAACCTTGATTAAAATGTTACCTCGATGGATATGTGACATATCCATTATATAGAATGGAAAAATTTGGTTTAGATATTAAATACAATTATAATGAATATTATATATATTTATTATTTACTTTTTTTGGTGTGATAAAATACATACCTTTGGGTATATGAAACCTATGTAATGAAATATAGTGTATTGGAATGGTGGAGGTTGGTTAGCCATATAGATTTAGTCTAAGTTCCAATGTCCCATACTAAACCCTGGTTTAAAGCCTTTTATTGTTTAATAATAAGTATTGTAGAAAGTATAACCAACTATAATAGAGTTAACCAATGAAATATATAGTGAGTACAATAGTAGTTGGGACTACTATGTCAATATGATTATTGTAGAAATGAAAGATACTATATCACCATATTTATTTATGAGATCATTTTATGATAGTGTTTCAAATATTGTGCGTTCAATCCTATAATTTTTTTCTTAAGATAATTAAAATTATTGTATCTCTCCAAGGATGTAGGGATTAATCCAGTTCCATGTAAATTATTTTTCATTATTCTTATTCTTTATAATTTTATCTAATATTTACTATCCATTATAAAAATATTTATCATTTTAACTACCTCATTTATATAATAAATGGTCTTAGATCATGAGTATTATAAATCGTGGTCATATTTATTATATTAAATGATGTCTATATATGAATTCTGGTAAGAGATTACTATTTTCAATCGATGCGACTTATGTTTATAATGAATGAGGATTATGGATTATTCATACCAAATAAAGATTCACCTTCCACTTATAGATATAAACCCAACCAAGATGTACAAGACTAATTATAATTTACTAGGTTGATATGGTTTAAAGATTTATTCTCTTTATGTAGCAAAAAACATGTAATTAAATATTAGAGCATTGAAGAAGATAGTCGGGTTGATATTAGAACTATTAAACATGTACATGGATCCATTTGAATCAAAAACATTGTACCTGATTTGATGGTTATTCGATCTAAATATGATTTAAATGAATCATATTGTTGATCACATCAAACATTTAACACAAATATAAGTTATTTGACATCAATTGGAATTACACAAGATTATGGGGTTTGTGAAATTGTTTTGTTTTCATAATTACATAATATTTGGGAGGCTACAATAACAGTATTAATTAGTTCCTGATAGAATACAAAATTGGATTTGAAGTATGTGTAATATATAATACTTGGTGATTTTTTTTAATTAGGTTTTTCTTTAATGGGACTCAGATCAATTTTGAGTTTCAAGGTCTTGAGACTTCCCTATTAGTGGAATGATTAATTTAACCTAGTATACATCCATTTAAAACATATTCTATGGTTTATTTTAATTTTAATTACCATATTTTCCATTGATCTTATATAAAGTGAAATTAAGGATGAGCAGGGCCGTGATAAAAATATATTATGTATAAAAATATTTTTTATCTAGCCTTTTTGTATTCTCATGAATTATGATTTTCCTACATAAAGAAGCATTAGAAGCAGAATATGAAAATTTTTTCATCTAGAATGCATGATTTACCATTATTAGGGTATAATCATTAATCATGATGGGGTCCCTAGGTCATGGTCATCGTTGGTGGAATGTGTTTTGATTTTTACTATAGATAACATTAATTATATTAATTATTAATAATGTAGAAAAATTTAATTAACTCCATCTAGGATATCTATATAATCTCATTTTACATAATTATCAAGGTTAAATGCATGGACCCTATGAATTTAGAGAACCATTGAAAGGGAGATCTTGGAAAGAAATAGAAGGGCCTTCCCTGAGGTTCAATTAAAAAAGTGTGGAACCGTTTTTAATGAGTGATGATTTTTCAAGGTAGGGATCCATAGTTTTTATTTTTCACCGTTATTCATGGAATACTAAATGAAATATTTATGATAATTTGATTTCCATTCTTAAAAAAATTCTAGAATTGATGAATCAGAATCCTTTGTTCTTTATGGACATTTTATGTGGTTATTATTTGATGATGGAAAGTTATACTTAAAATCAAGTGTTGAAAGAAAATAAATCAACATAAATAATTTGATTTTGGTAATAATATTTCATTTATCAATAATATATAAATAAAGTTTAAAATAATAAATATATATTTTTGTTGATGTTATAATAAATGATATTATTTAATTTACGGAATTTTTATATCTCTAAAATTATTATTACTCATTATTGAAATATGTTGGTGTACTCAAGAAAAATTATTTATCATTACAATTATCTATCTCCCCCTATTAATCTATTTTATCTCTCCACGTTTCTATATATTCTAATCTAATATAGATGGTATGGTAATGTTGTCCTCGGTAATGGATAATGGTGGAGAGACAAGAGGTGTATGTTTTGGGATGTTTCAACTTAAGATAACTCATGAGATGGATGTTCTGGGGGAGAGCTAGTGGGGAATATTTTAGATTATGGGAAGGTAGAGTGATGAGGATCCACATTGGTTGGATATAGGGAGTAACATAACATTGTGATAGGGGCCACACAACATAGTAGTGGAGAAGTCCCAAGAATGTAAAGTCCATGCATGAGTTAAATGGTAACGATGTGGTGATGGGGTTTTCTAGATAGCGGAGGTAATTTAAATGATAGGGGATGTGGTTGTGTGGTGTATCGCTAAACATTATGCTTATAAAATGCATAAAAAATGGTTCCTTGAGTGGTAACATGGAAAGAAAGAATCATGATATTGTACTAGTGATGTAAGAATAGATGAGGGATGAAACCATAGAACCTGTAGCCACCAAATCCATCAAAAAATGATGGTTCTCCACCAATAAGGTGGTGGGTTGTGATGTGATCGGTTGAGCGATGTAGCTAGTCCATTAGATATGGTCCCTAAAATGTGGCCCAAACCTTCAGCTCGTGGATAAATTGGGTTGAGAAATGTATACAGGTTTGGGTCCACTAGACCTGGCCTAGGTAGGGCACACACCACATGCATAGAACTATACCACCAAATGAATTTCTATGTGTTGGAAGTTTTGTGTTCCACATGTCACACCCAATGGTTTCTATGTTTTTTATCATGTAGCACACTTTAGGGACAACACGTGGTCTATCCTATGCCTTTATGTTTTGTTTCACATTTATTTTACCATGATGTATTTTTTGTCAAATAAATATACTATCAAGATTATTTTATTATATAGGTTGCAATGGGGAAGCCTCATTATATGTTTGAGGTTGATTGAAATGTGTGATAGGTAGTATCGTATTTGGATCTGTAAGGTTGGTGATTGGGTTCTGATGTAATGTTTAGACGATTCCTAAGGTAGGTAATCTCTTGGCTGAGTTGTCTTTCAGTGAGAGTTATGTAACCCACCATCCTTAGGTATGGTAGTTATCCCCCTAACTAAAATTTCTCCCTTTTGGGATTAATATCCTTTGTCTATATTTTTGATACCGTAGGCATCCTCCTAAAATAGTTAGGGTGCAGGATCTTCTACGTGTGGAGTCGGTATCCTCGTATCTTAAAATCTAAGATGGGGAATGGGATCATCCACTAGATTTAATTTCTAACTACCAACCTTGGTTTTAGTATCTTCCATTTTTATTTTTATGAGTTTTCATTTGATTTTTGGAATTTATAGTCCCAATACATGATCAGTGGTACGGTATTTCTAGATTGGACAGTGTAGTGATCCATTAATTGATGAGAATATCTTAGTGATGAGCAGTCTCCCCATTATAGATTATAATGGTGATGTGGTAGTTGAAAAGGATGAGTGGTACATACATATTTAGGACTTATGATTCTTCAACATCATAATTGTTTATTTTGGTATGAATTATATGGTTAGAAATCCACTTCATGCATCACAGAATAATAAATTTTCTATGGTAACTATTTCTTTTATATGGTATGACTTTTTAAGATTGGATCTAAGATCATTGGGTCCTTCATTCATATTTGGGTTTTCAGTTTATAGTGTATATTCAAATATTCTCTTATCATCCTCTTATTTACTCTATTATATCAAGGTTTTTGAGATGACAATTGATTCGTTTTTTACTTTACGATTTTGGGGAATCCAATAATGTATGATTATACTCACCCATTAATGGGCCTTGTACCAACACTTGTTTTTTCTACGTGAATAATGCATGGGTTTGGAGATGGTTATGGTGGATGTAGAGACATTGATTCTTTTTCAATGATGATGTATAGTGATTCTTAGTAATGCATGGTGAATCATGGTGGTCCTTGATGGTGGTGATCAATATTATGTTTGGTGGTCATTCTAGGAGCATAAAAAATAATGAATAGTTTTTTTTAAAATCTTTCATATTCATTGGATTTTGATATGTCAATTTTCTTTAGTATTTTCCTACATAGAATTGTACTTGTATTTTTAGTCTTGTTCTTGTGTTATATACTCTTCGGATATTCATAAATATATACTGAATGTTATCATGAATTAGAGTTGTGTGTCTGTTTTATGATGATATAGGCTATGTCTTCCCATATCATGTGATTTTTCTACTCTGTTCTAGTCTGGAGTCCCTTTTCTAATGGAGATAATATTGGGATGAGAATCTTGACTTACTACCAACTGGGGTGACGCTAGGGTGGGTTGATTCATGTTAGAGTGGTATTAGTGAAGGTTTCTTCTATGGAATTATTTTTGAGTTAGTAGTATGTGATGGTTGCTTTAGGAAATTAGGATGACTATACAGCCCCATATTTGTTCACATAAAACATAACTATATCTCATTTCCACATAACTGTTGGCATGCCTCCCTATATGAATGAATCTATAAAATATTAGTGAGGGTCTATGTTGATATAGTGGGTAGACGTTACCCACATATCAGAGTAGTGAAAAACAATAGAAACAATGGAAATCGAATACATCCATATAAAAATGATGAAAAATCATATAATGTTCCAAATAAAAAGCATACCCAACTCATGTTATATTAAAATAAATAGTATACATGTTTTATACAAGACACACCCAAAAATATAATCTCTAGTGGTAAATCTTATGCACCAAAACCTCAAAAAGAGCCAAAATAAGCTAATACATAAGTTCAAAAAATTATTTGGAATTCCTATCCTAGACACATCACACATACCCATGCCAAATAGACAATTGATCATAGGTACCTTTCCCAAATCAAGTCCAACAACTAGGAAGTCTATTCAAGAACTCATGTTAGCATGACTAGGGTGTGATTAGAACTTAGTTGACCACCACCTGTCGTGTACATAAATATATTCAGTCAAAAGAAAGTGTTTGGTGATGTTTTATAGTAACAAAATGATAGCATAATAAATAAACAAATGTCAATCCATAGGTTCTATGGTGACACCTAGAGTTGGCCATAATTACTTCATTTAATGTCGAATGTATCTAAAATAAGTACATAACCACCCTAATAAAACATCATCTTCTCTGAGGATCATATAAGGACCACCTAGAGTGAAACTCATCCAACCCTGCAATCATATAATAAAAACCTAGATGTAAAATCATCATATCATATAATTATTTGGGATCCAGCTAGGGGAAACCCATACTATACTAGAATCATCTATAAAACGCCTAGGGGAGTCTCATACTACCCTATAACCGTATAAGAACAACTTGGGGGGTGAATTATTCTACATTGGAACTATATAAGAACTGAACAGGTGGAAACTCATTCAATCCTGGAGACATTTCCCCATTATTCTCATTTTTCACATCATATACATTTTCACATTTTCCCATTTATTAATTTTTTTACAACATAAATATAAAAAAATTATTTTTGAAGCACTTTTATGTGAAATGTGGGAACCCTACAAGGAAAATACATATAAAAACATCAAACTGCATAAGAGATAATCAAGCCATTCAAAAAAATGGAAGGAATACTTTGCCTTATATAATCATCATTCAATGGATGTTCCCTAATATTTGGATTATTGTCAATGAGATAATCGAATTGGTATTCCATAATTACCTAGGTATGAACATGTTCCTCTAATCATATTTTCCTCTTATTGAATCCATGAAACAAAATACAAATCTTTTTATGGGTCCAAGAGGTTTTTTCATCATTAAAACCATCCCATAGTTGTCATTCAAACATTATATAGGAATACCCATTTTAGAAATTTATCGGGAAAGACTCATATTGAATCGATTAATCATGATTTAAGATAATGTCCTTGGTGTTCTCTATTTTGACTACCTCTTTATCTACACACTTCAGAGTGCTAGCCATTATTTCTATCATGTGATCTGGGATGATTACCTTGTCTTATTGGGTTTCTATAGACTCATCATAGGGAGATATTTATAGCTATACTTTCAAACCAATTTCCATAGAATTAATTTTTTCAGATAGCAATAGATAAATATATTTTGTTTTAGAATATCATTTTTCAGTGACACTACCCTTTGGGGTGTATATAGAAATCCCAGATATCTTTTTAAGGAACTCACCTTCACAATACAAACATGTAACTAGAGAAATATGAAGATTTGAGTAGTAATTTCATGTTATAGGCATCTTCACATACTTTATGAACCACTCTGAATCAATAATGGTCTTCTTATCTTTCATTAAGAGGACTAAAGGTACTCTTTCTCTATTTTCTCCTACATTCTATTAGAGGACCATGTTTCAGAGTCAGATTCATTCTTAGATTCTTTCTAATCCAACCTTCCAATAATATGCTTTTTTTCCTTCAAATCCTATCTCCTCAAAATATCCTCCGTCAAATATTGTAGGACAACCATCACCCTACACCATAAATTTGTTCTAAATACCAAATCCTTTATTTTCCTTATTGAAATGGACATGATGAGTTTTAATTGGTATTCAATAATATCATTGTCCAAGAGACCTCTTTCATGGAGTCAATACTATATTCAGACCTAAGAAATCATGAGTCATAGAAAACAGCCTAGATTCAGCTGGAGTATTATAGCTATCACCCCTAGCCACAATGATTTCCACAATCTCTTGTCCATTTTCCATAACTCAAGCCATTATCATGTCTTAAAAGAGGGAGGAATCATTGAAGGTATTTCCCTGACCTCTCCTGTGACATGCTCTATCAAAATGAAATCAATCAATTCACACCAAAAATTGAAAAAAAATATCTATTAATCTTGTATATTTATTTATAAGTATCTTGTTTTACTAAATATAAATTGACTTGATTGTATCTTCAAGAATCAAAACACTTTAGGATAATCTTGTAGAAGCTTAATGTTCCCTTCTACAATGATATCATGGTGAAACCGAGTGTCTAAGATGCTCATAAGAAGAACAATAATACATACAGTACTTGAAGACAACTACTTTTTTACATTGAAACTCTTATCCAAAAATAATAATAAACCCCACAATCAAGGATTTTGAAACACCAAATTAAACCCATATACATGGGGATATAGGGTGGAAAATAGTTTTTGATCTATTATCCCATTTAATAATTTGATTTTACAATGTTCCCATTTATTTCGAATAACACATTTTTATCAATTATCACATTATAAAACTTAATCTCATACCTACCAAGGTTTTCACCCTAATATATATCCTAATGAATTACATTTCTCTTAATATGTTGTATTTTAGGTCATGTTACCCCTTGGGTTAAAACCATAAAATCCCATTTTCATCACCAATTTATCTCTCATCATACTCTATGGACAAAATTTTAGATTCCTATCCAATAATGTGTTATTAAATTAATGAAGGAGGATTTTTCACAAGGGATATAAAATTGTAACATTAATATCATTTTTGGGTCAATCACACTTTAGGATGGTTTATCCATACACCACATGATTTAAGAAAGACAAGCAATATTTTTTAGGATATCTTAAGTACCACCTACGTTAATAATTTGTAATCAAACATTCTATGTCCTGATCTTAAATCTCACTAAAACATATGTAACCCTAAATAATCCAAATATCATTCAATTCAGTTTTCTATAATCGAAATTAAGGAAAAAGGGGATGTATAAGGTATGTAGGGATTATACAAGCTTAAACATACCAAGTGATGATCACAGAAATGAAGAATGCCTTTAATGATGAAGAGAATACTTTGGAGGTTTTATATCATCAATTGGAAGCCTCCTTCACTCATTCAAAACATATTGGTGTCGGGGGAGGATGCAGAGGATGTGAATAGAATTTGGGGTCTAAATTGAAGCTATTACTCTGTCGCAAAAAATTCCCAACGTAAGGTTCATTCCATAACATTTAGGGTCATGGTGTGTCCTAATTTAGGTTGAGGACCTACAAATATAACCAAACTGAGTTTTTCCTATACAAGGACTTTAACATCTCTAGCTAATAACAATGTCAAAACCACCATTTCCAGTTATAAGAAGAGAACTTTTATAGGGGGTCTTTAACAATGTTTTTAGAACTATTAAAGGGGTCATTAATTATACAAAAAATTATGTTAAAGACCCACCTTAATCATTAGCTTTTTACATGCACTGAAAAATTTCCACCCTATATCAGCTATTTTAAAACCGCATTAATAAACTGGGTCTTTTATCTATGATTTTTTAAAAGCACAGATAAAAGTCTGCTTAAAAAATATTTTTCATTGAAAATAAAATATTAATATATTAATATATTTATATTGATATAAACATAATATATATTTTTTGAAATACTTTTTAGTAAAATAAATAGCCATTTACAATTAATATAAAATAAATTCAGTGAAAATAGATTATTAAATAATTAAAAACGTAATTTTAATATATAATTTTCTTATTATTACCAATTAATGGTCATTTAATACAATTTGATGATTAAAAAATCAGAAATCTAAAAAATCTAAAATAACATAAAAATATAACTCAAACTTCAAATGGCCATAACTTTGAATCTGACAGTCCATTTAGGCTCTACCACATATTAAATCAAATCCAATGACGAGATCTATGCCCTCAATAGTATATTTAATCCTATTTTATATTATTCAAGGCCAAAAAAGAATTATAAGTCCTCAAAACTGAGTTTTTAGTCGAGTTACCCGGATGTTTTAACATTTGATGGATTTTTAGCCCCGTTTAAAGGGGTATTTTTACGCTTTATTAGTGAGAACTAAATTTATCCTAAGGTTTTACAATTATATTGATATTATGGTTTCTAAATTTTCTAATTTTTTAAAATGTAATTTTATTTATAATTAAATATATGCGGGTTTTCTTATAATTACTAATAATAAATAACTCATATAACTACATATATAAACATATTTATGAAAAATGTATATTCTAAGATATATAAATCAATATATATTCTAAAAATGTTTATAAAAATATCTAGCCATTTTTTACATTATAAAAATATATTTTTCATGTTCATATATACATAAGTGTTTGTATTAATAAAAAATACATATTATTATCCAATATTTGTAAATGAATATAATATATAATATATTTAAAGAAATATAATATATATCACACAAGAAGAAATATTGTATAAATGTATTTAAAAATTATTATATAAATATAGGAAAATATATATGTATATATATAGAAATAAAAATAAATATCATTAATGAGACAGAAAAAAACATGTTGTATAGGTAAAGGCATTCCATCATTGAAGGAGAGGTGTAGGTTTTGAATCTAGGTATATGCGCATGAGGCTAGAAATTCACCAAGCATTGATAAAATGGGTTGTGGGGTGAAAAACACTAATAAAGGGGGCGTGGATCACTATTAAAGGGGTCGTGGAAGCACTGGTTAAGAGGGTGGGCACATAGGTCTCTCAAAAACAATTACCCCTGTAACTAGGTGGCCTTTATCGGTTGTAAAAATTCGTAGTTAAATTCACCATTTAACGTTTCTAAAAAAGTGCTATAAAAAGAACCCTTTAATAGTGTAAAAAAAACTATTAAATGTTCCCTTTGATAGTGCTAAAAAAAGAATTGTTAAAGTACACTTTTAATATTCATTTTTTTTCACTGTTAAAGGGGTCCTTTAATTGTTAATTTTTAGCAATCATAAATGTTTATGGTTTTTTACCACGCTTCAATTATCAATTCTTTTTTAGCACTGATAAATGCTTTTTTAGTAGTTTAATATCTACCTAAGATACATAATATAACATCCCCTATAGGGTGTTATGTAACCTACATAATGTTGAGTTCTTTCCCTCCAACCATATACCATCACATTACAACCTCTACGGGTCCCGACATGACCTATACTAGACCATGTGTCTGTCCACTACCCCGATACATTTGTGGAATGGAACTCAACCATCAAATTGTGACTTAAGTCTTGAAACATAATTTTATCTCTTGGTTCCCCTTTATATTTTTGAAATGAACTCTTAATCCATTACTAACACCCCAAACATTCATAAAAAATAAAATACCTAAGGTTAAAAAAAATTAACTGGTTTTATCCCTTAATAAAGCCATGAGTTTTACAGCCTCCCCACTCTGTAACTGATTTTCCTAAAATCTACACTCCCAACATCACTAGGGACCATTGGTGAATAACTTCATCCATTTAACCTACATGTAGGGCTCCCGCCCTCATGAATCCTCTTTGATACGTGTGTACTTCCACCACACTCATACCAAAGGAACTTCCTTCCCATAAAAAGTCTTCTCACTCGGATTGTTAACCTGAACCATACATTCCCTAAAACATTCATCATCCTGAACATTGATGTCATCTGTATTGATCAAATTATAAGGATTGGAATAAAAATATTGAAGTTAAGATATGTGTAAAATATTGTGCATAACACAAACAGTATAAGGGAGAGTCAATTAGTATTCCACTTGACCAATACTCCCCATGATCTCAAATATCCCCACATAGCTAGGTTCTAGCATTCCCTACCACTATATACATTGATGTAACCATCGAAGTGATAGCTCTAAGAATAGTTGATCATCTACATCAAACTCCATTGGTTAGTTTTTTTGTATGAATAAAACCTCTACCTTCTCTTTGTGATTTAAACATGCTTTTTAATCAACCATTTGTTCTCTAATGTCTCTTTTATGAGGCTTATCTAAATAATCACAAAATATTCAACTTCCATCTAACATATATGTGAGTGAAAAGTCATCCACATAGTTAATAAATAGGATCCATCTGTATTTAATCTTGATAGATGTTGTTGCAAGGGAACTATACTAGATCCAAAGGGATCTCTTAGGAACTCTCAAAATACAAGACAAAATCTTACATCATGTAATCTAATATCAAATTAGTATCCTCAAACTTCTCATTAGACTTTAGGTGATCAGTTGTGCTCAGATGTACCTATGAACCATTAATCATTTGTAATCCCTGAAAGAATAATGATATTAAATGGGTATACTTGTCTGAATTGATATTTAATGGAATCAAATTAAGTCATATGATCTTGTAGACATAGATCTTAGTCATCTCATCCATGGAGAAGTTCTCATTGATCAATAAGAAGTAAGACACCATAGTAAACCTATCAAATATAACCATTACTATGTCACTTACTTGGGATATCCTAGGAAACACCATCATGAAAATAAAAGGTGAAACCATCCCACTTCATCTTCATAATGGTTGGTGGATACAAAATACTATTGGTCACTAATTCTTGATTGTATTGATATTCAATATCTATTTCCACCCTTAAATCACTATTTTAAATGAGTTTGTTATTAAAATTTCCAAACATAATAACAAATTGAACATATATAAAAATTCAATTATTTAATTTTTATCACTTTTAACTAGTGAAATTTTACTTTTTTTAGTGTTTACAATGTAGGAGGAGGTTATTTGTAAATCTCATGATAGAATTCAAGAAAAAAAAAACAGGCCAAATTTCACGAGAACCCGAGCACACTTGTGGATTTCAATATCTACTTTTGATAATCTATGAGTCCAGTTGAGATGAAAATTGGTGGGAAAGTGAAAAACATTGTGGGATACATTTCTCTAGAAGACTATGTATCCCAATTCGTCCATTTTGAGTCCCAAACATTTCCCACAAAGTAAAGAAATTCTGGGCAGGCCAGATTGGACCACCCTTCTATATTTGAGTCATAACTCAGTCCTCAGTCCTCTAATTAGTTGTGACACCTTCTTTAGATATATAACTATAATTTACACCTCTCCACTAAGTATTATGTCATTTTAACTAGTTTTGGTGAGTCAACCAGTCAGATAAAGATGGAGTAAAAAAATCCTCCACGAATAGTTACCTAGCCCATTAGATACTTGACCAATTTTTGTGGAATCATTGATGTAATTGTCCATAACATAACTCCTCCCCCAAATTCAATGATTTTTCATAACCGAGTGTAAATTTAAGTTGAAGTATAAATTTTTCTTCATCCATATTCTCCCACTTTTTCATCATGTAATTATAAGCTTCTTCATCATCATATTTATTTATTTATTGGGAATAGGGGGAGCACAAGGCCAAGAGTACAATTGAGGAGGGCCTTAGGTGTCGAAAGAAAATCAATCCAAGCCCATACCCTCTCACAAGGTTGACCACTTAGGTTTTAATGATTGTTAAATTTTAAAAACAAGAGGTACCAAGACCTTAGGAAAAAATTTATTCCATATGATTTTCCACCTTATTCCCTTTTCACCACATATGCTTCACCCATATATTTGAGAGAATACTCCTTATTTTTTTGATGCAATGTGATATAGACCAAGGGTTAGGGAAAGTACCTTACAGTGAGTTAGGGAAAATAATGGAGTTTGTTTCACCTTCAGTAATGACAAGCCCCCCCCCCCCTAGCGGCATAGAGAAAGGACTAAAAAGGGGGGAAGGAATTCCGCCTAGATGGAGGAAGCCTTCCCCGGGAAAACTGAGAAAGCAAACATAAATGACCCCCGAGAATCACTGGCCACCCCTCCTCCCTTTATGTTCCTCTCAGAGCCTGATCCATATGAGATCCATGCTTGTAATAATTAGAGGTTGATTAAATTTAAAGGTTTGTATTATTTTATTTTTAATTTATACATTTTTAATTTTTTTAATTCAGGTATGATCAAATTAAAATCAAAGGAATAGAATCCCCATGCTTCCATGTATAACCCAAATCTTATGACTATTTGAACGGGTTCATCTATTTTCTCACCATTTCCATTCAAGACTATGTGAACTCAATAAGTATTTTGATAAAATACGAAATATTGAAACCATGAATATACATATTCTTACCTTTTTTAAATATTATCATTTACACAAATCTTGTTATCTTATCAAGTTTTTGATTTGATGCCTTGGTTGAGTTCTGTTTTTACATCGATTCATGTTTGTTGATTTTGAGCGGTTGCGGATAATCAATATCACTAATTGATAAAATACTAGGATTTTACCTAATAATTACCCACATAAAATACTAGTTTCAATTTTTATTAAATCAATGAATCAATGATCATTCTCGTTCCCTTGTTAGCGATAACAGATTGAGCATCAAGGGGCATTTACCAAGGTTAATCACGATTCTTCAAACTTATTTCTCTCACATTGTGATATACATTCTATTTATTCTATTAAGTCATTAATCCCTGAAATTTTCAAAATTCCCATTCCAATTTTATATTCATAATCAAAACCTTTTCTTGTAATTAATGATCTAAATATTTATCGAGATATGGCCTGGGGTTCCTACTACTCTTCAAAACATCTAAGAAAAACTAAACAGCTATTTTTACGTTCTTGAAAATGAAATCAAATTTAGGCACCACTTCTAGGGATACAAGATAATGTTTTTTATATTACTATTTTAGTTTAATTTTTTACTCCATTAAAAATCCCCTTCCCTTTGTGTTGTTCTTTTTTTTTGTTTTTGTTTTTGTTTTTTCTTTGTTTTTTCTCTCTTTCTCTATCTCTTGTTCTTCCTATCTCTTTAATTCTATAAAAGAGAATTATATTTTCCTTTATAATTTAATTATAATTAATTAGTTTTATTGTATCCATCATCCATCATAAAAAAGATAAAAATAAAAAAACAAAACATACTTGACAACATATTTGCATGACCCGATCTGGAAAAGAAAAACTGTTTGAAATAGACCCTGAAATTGAAAATAAAATTCACAAACAAATTAGGACATCCAAAGAAGTATAATAAGTTATCATAGAGAAAACCATTTATGAATATCAGTTGGTCCCAAACCAATAAAAAATTGAACCAAATCAAACCCCAGAAATCATGGCTGAAAATAAGCGAATATAAAAAGAATTGACCACCCCGAATGTGGAGTACCAACCCATGTACATCTAATATCCAAAGGAAGTGGAAAACATTGAGTTGAAATCAATCCTCATACACCTCCTTCTAAAATTACATGGTCATCATGGTGAGGTTACTCTCAAACATCTCAATAGTTTCATATTGTGTGATCCACCATGAAACACCAAAATGTGTCTGAGGACCTAATTATGTTTAGGGAATTCCCTTTCTCCCTTGATAGTGTAGCCAGAATCTTAATTATACTATCTTACTTCCACAATTGTGGGTTGTAATGACCTAAAACAAATCATTATATAGATTTTATTCCCTACGACCTAAACTACATCAGTTAGAAAAAAAATCTGTGTCATTAGGAAATCACAAGGACAGACCCTTCATGAATACTGCATGAGATTCAAAAGAATTTTCTCAATATACCCCACCACCAATTTAGTGAACACTTTATAATTTAATAATTCAATCAAGGACTTATACTCATGGATTTGGGAATTATAGATTTTGTATCTGGTGGTTCTTTAGTTGATTGTACTCCTTCCACTACTCATGACTTAATAGTCAATATGAATAAAAATTCACAATATCTTGGTACATGGTAAAATTCACCCACTCAACGAGGTCATGAGGTATTTCATTAATCCCTATAATAAAATGTAGATAATAAAATTGATGAGATACATACCATTATAAGGAAATTATCTCAATCACAAGGTAACTCACACTCTTCTTCAATTGTATTACATTGGGTAATTTGTTCTTACAATAATCATATTTATGACCAGTTCCCACTACTTCAGGATTCACCTAAGTCTTGTGAATTATTATTTACAAGGATTCCATTCCAACAAGAACATACCATCAAGAAGGAAACATTCATACCAAATCTAAACCCCATGTGGCAAGCACAACCACAGTACAAACAAAGAGAAAACTCATCCTACCCCAAGAAGAATTAGTATCAATAAGGCCAAGGTATGTAACCTTATATCATCTCCTTCTTGAAAAAATCCTCTCCCTTATACTCATACTCCTTCTAAATATAAACCAATCCTCAAGGATATGGTGAATAAAATGGCAACCCAAAAACTCAAGTTCCAACAGACCACACAATATGTTATTCACAACCTACAAACTCAAGTGGAATAATTATAGAACACCATCGGTGAGAAAATGATGCAAGGTTCTAAAAAATTAACTTCCCAATATCCTTCCAATCCAAAAGAAAATGGTAATTTTTTATAAACCACACATCATAGGTGTAAATAAATTTCTACTTTCAATGAGTCCTCCCAATAGGTATGTATCCCTATTTAAAACACTCTTTCACCACCCATAAAATATTCCAATGAAAGAAAAAAAAATCAAAAATGGTAAAAAAAAATCATTGAGGATTCCGAGGAACAATCCATTCCTCTTCCTTTCCCCGAAAGAATCCGAAAATATAATAAGAATTTTGATAATTGCATTGATAAATAAATAGTGGATACTTTTAAAATGGTTAACGTTAACATTACATTATTGGATGTAGTTAAAAAATAACTAGATATTCCAAAATTCTGAAACATATTTGTACCCATAGACGAAGGCTAAAGGGATGTGATAGATTCAACCTGGGAAGGAATTTCTCTTCCTTGATTAAACCAGAAATGCCAACCAAATGTTAGGATCCGAGCACATTAATAATACTTTGTACCATAGGGCAGACATTATTTTTAGATGTTATGTTAGATTTAGGTACTTCCATTAATGTAATTCCTCACACTGTGTATACTTATCTATTGGTTGGAGAACATCTACTAATAGGCATTGTCATGAAACTTTCTAACCAGATCACTACACACCCTATAAGAGTGGTTTAAGACATCCTTGTCAGAGTAAATAATTTCATCTTCCCAGTTGATTTATGCATTTTTGATAAGTAAGATACCGGACTCTAAAGATATTATCCTCTTAAACTTCAAAGTACATTCATTAAA
Source organism: Viscum album (assembly GCA_963277665.1). Taxonomy (NCBI): domain Eukaryota; kingdom Viridiplantae; phylum Streptophyta; class Magnoliopsida; order Santalales; family Viscaceae; genus Viscum; species Viscum album. Next base: position 1,541,435,801 of record OY728145.1, on the reverse strand, counting down.
ATAAAAAATAAGATCATAAATGTTCACAATGGTATGATATCCATGGAGTTTGGTTGAGAAAAGGTATGTTTTAACATCCTTGATGGAATTAAACACCCCATTTAAGAGAACTCAAATCTTCTGGTATATTCAATGGAAGTTCTCTCTAACAAAAAACACACATAAAATTCTCTCCTCAACCCATACTCATACACATTTTCCACTTTCTTCACACTCGAATGGTTTGTGTTTTTATTCTTGTTTTGAGAGTTGTGTGGGTTCTGAAATGTGTAATAAAAAATTAATTGATAACTGTGTTCATTATGAGCTTCCATAGACCATCGATGATTCTTCAAATATCATTCCCATTTATTATCCTTTTATGGAGAATAAATAAGAGTAGATAGACAGTTTTATGGACCTTACTCCCCCAAAATACCCTCCCACAATCAAAAACCCACTGACATTTGAATTAAAACCACTCCCTCCTAATTCAAAATATGCATATCTTGAGGGAATTTACCAATTCCCTATAATTATTACCAATAACTTCTCTCTACAAAAGGAATGAAAACTAATCGACCTTTTTGAGAGAGTGTTAAAAAAAGATAGGATGTACATTAGAATATTTTACGGGGATTATCCCTTTTATTATTATGCACCATATACTTTTTGGATGATAAGGCTAAAAACATAAGACTATCTCAACATTGGTGGAATCTAACTCTCCAAGAAGTGGTAAAATTGGAATTCAGTAAATTACTTTCTATTGCGATAATTTATCCAATAACAGATATTAAATGGGTTATACTAGAAAAAATTGTTCCTAAAACTAGAATAATAGTTTTGTAAAATGAATGGAATTAATTGGTTCCAATACATGTAAAACAAATTGGGTGAGTTTGTGTTGACTACCATCGATGAAATCAAGCCACGCGGAAGGACCACTTTCCTCTACCATTTATTGACTAAATTTTAGAAACATAGGCTAGTAAGTACCAATATTGTTTCCTTATTTTTTATTTGGTTTATTTAAAAATCAATATGGCCATTGAAGATCGATAAATGACATAATTTACCTATCCATTTAACACATTTTCATAGAGAAATATGCCTTTTGGTCTATGTAATTCTTCGAGTAATTTTTTGCGATGTATGTTGAGTATTTTTTTAGTACCTTGAGAAATGTATTTCATTTTATATGGATGATTTTAGGTTTATAGAACATCCTTTGAAGAAATTTTGACACACCTATGTTCTATCCTCCATCATTTCATTAAAAAAGATCTTATATTAATGTATGATAAATACAATTTCATGGTTAAGAGAGGGATATTTATTTTGAATTCTATTTAAAAATATGTAATTCAAGTGGGTAAATAAAAAATTGAATTAATTTTATCCTTTACATATCAAAAATGTGTTTGTGAGGTTTGATATTTCTTAGTCCATGGTGGTTTTTACTGGTGATTCATTAAATATTTTAGAAAGGTATAACTTCTCTTGTCTCGATTTTGGAAAAAGGATTCTTAATTATTTTTGAAAAAAATTATATGGATGCTAGTAATTCACAAAAATTATCCTTACCTCACCTCCCATAATCCAAACACAAAGGTGGGATCTCCCCTTCGAACATATGTGTAATACCTCTAACTTTGCAGTTTGGGTATGTTTTATCACAAAGGGTTGAGAAGTATTCACATGTCATTTTGTTTGACCCGTTTACCCTTGACCCTACCAAGGTGAACTACACCACCACTAAAAAAACACCTTTCTATTTTTTTTTCCTTTGAAAAATCTCTTTCATATCTTATTAGGTAAAAAATAATTGCATTTTCTATTCATACTATCCTTTATTTCTTCTTAGAAACCAAAATCTAATCCCCACTTCATTCATTGGATTTTCCACTTCAATGAGTTTGATATTGTGATTTGATATAATATAGAGTGAAAAAATGTGTTAGTTTACCCTTCTAGTATAATTACTCTACTATTGGACCATTATTATCACTCATTCCTCCACATTAGAGAATTCTATCCTCTTGAGAACATTTTTGATGTTCTGTACATCCCCCCCTAGTATGCATACATTATTAATGTTTTAGAAACATATAGGGTACCCATTTATTTCAGAAATTCAAAATCCTAGAGACTTAATCATGATTCTCGATGGTAAATTTGGGATGAACCATATTTATAATGAATTTTTAGTGACCAAGTTGATATTAGGTGTTTCCCTAACCATGAGTTCACCTCAGTTTTGACAATCTTCCACACATTGTCTTAGGGGGCCACTTTGGATCTCAACATACAACTCAAAAGATCCATCACTCAAGAATTTATTTTCCATCATTGTACTGGGGATTACCATTTATTTTTTAAGTCATTTAGTCATTTCTAATTCATAGGGAATATCTCCAAGAGAAATGAAATTCCACAACAACCTATGTTTTTCTGTGAAATCATTGATGCATAGAGCATTGATTTCATGGGGGATTTTTTAAATTTATTTGTCTCCATGTATATCTTGATGACAGTTGACTGCATGTCTAAATGGGTAGAACCAAAGGTATATAGGACTAATGACCCTCTATTCGTTGTTTATTTTGTGAGGCCCAAATTTTTTAAAATGTTTTATTTTTCGAGATTCCTCACTAGTGAAAAGGGTTCACATTTTTTTATTCATAACATAAACAAGTTGATTCATATGTATAGGGTTTTTCATGAATTCTCCACTACATGTGACCCCCAAACTCATAGACATGTAGAAATCTCAAATCAGGAAGTTATGTGAATCTTGGAAAATACAGAGCAACCCAATAGTAATGAATTGAGTTTTTACATTAATGATTCAATTTTGGAATTCCGTACATCTTTTAAAACCCCAATCAGAATTTCACCATACCTCATTTCCTTTGGAAAGTCTTTACACCTCACAGTGGAGGTTGAAATATATTCATTTTTGGATTTTAAACAACATAATATGAATATTTATGATGTAGGTGTTCATAAGAGGCTAAAAATTCAGGAGTTTAAAGAAATTCAACATGATGTATATGAGAACTCCCAGATCTATAAATAGAATATAAAGGATATCTATGATAGCACGATTCATCAGGGGAAGTTCCATAGTGGGTTTTCATGAGTAGAGTGGTTGAAGTATTACCGTCAATCAATACAAACTTAAACACTTGTATGAGGATTTTCCATAGAATATAGTGGAAGAAATACACCTTATATATGTCATATTCTAGTGAAACACACCAATTTGTAACCTTCCTTCTCATATTATCTTTTATTATATTGAGTACCTTGCACGTTCTAGGTGGGGGTACATTCCTGGGTTAGTTAGGATTTGTTATAAACAATCTTAATATTCTTTTTTCATAGGTTACATGGTATTTCACTTTTCACCATCATGTTGGATTCATTAGGATTTACATAGTCTTTCTTATTTATTTTATTTTTCTTCCCCTTTATGGTATTTTTACTTCCCCCCTATCATGGTAACCAAATATTTGATCTTACAAAAAATTCATGTTGAAATTTTTGATTCTCTGTGGTTTTAACATTTGATGAAAAATTGTCTCTATTATAGAATGAATATTCTTTTTAATTTAAAATTGGGGAGTGATTTTTAGTAAATTGGTTTGATCTCAATGATATAAATGGTTGTATCTTAATGAAACCATTATGATGACTGATGCCCCTTGTCTGAGTAGTTTTTAGGAGAACTAGGTCACTAATATCTCCATATATTATTTTCACCAAACCATGAAGTGTGAATATTTATTACATAATAGAATGTTAATATATGTTAGGTTAATATTTATCAAAATTTTAAAATGATTTTTCCTTACGTTCATTCCATATTCGATCTGTTTAATTAATATATCATATTGGACTATGTGTGTACCTGATATCTGATTGTTGTATGCCCTCAAAAATACAAAAATAAAAATAATAATTTTAAAAAAGGGTTGTTTCTAGGTAAGGTCAAAACCCACTCCTCCTAATCCTCTAATCATGTTATAACTATTACAATTAGTGTCGTGAAGTGATTAAACAAGGGTTGAGTGATGAGTGTGAGGTTTTTTCTAAAATCATATTTTGAAAAAAAAACAACAAAAATAATAACAACTGAGGGGAGTGGTGAAATATACAACATATGGGGTCATCTATTACATGATTTTTAGTTTTGACATCCAATAATTCTTAAGTGAGTAGGTCTTAAAATTTTATTGCAAAGGGTATAGGGAAGGTTCGGTGTCCAAAATCATTTAAGCTGAAAATTGATAAAATATCCTATTTTTACAAGATAGAATGTAGAAAGAATAGCATGGACTAGTTTTCAAACACACACATGTAGAGATAGTGGAATTTTTGACAATTTAATTCCATTCACAATTTGGAATCATGGATATCTTTTAATTTCATTCTTATATAATTTATGAGACATCTTTTTCCATGGTCTTTGTGAATAACTACTAGGCGTGGTTTGTGATTTGAACACATTGATTTAATGAATAAAAATTTCATTTAATTTTAAATATTAATGAATTTTGAAATATCTATATGCATCATTTTTTTGTATGTCAGTTTTAATAGGAGTGTAAATTTTTATGTGTCGAGGTGTAATTGCAAAGTGATTCACTATTCATTTCCACCCCTAAACCACCATTATTACAGGTTTTGTAATGAAATTTCCTAGTATAATAACAAATTTAAGTTCATTATATATTCAATGATTTAATTTTTATCACTGTTAAATTGGGAAATTTTACTTTTTTCATTGTTTACACAGTAGGAGGAGGTAATTTGGAGAGCCCATGATAGAATTCAAGTAAAAAGGGCCAAACTCTATGACAACTCGAGCACACATATGTAGTTCAATACCAAATGTGGATAATTCGTGAATACAATTAGGATAAAAATTTGAGTAAGAGTGAAGAAAACTTGGTATAAATTTATCTAGAAGAGTATGGAGCCTAATTGATTCATTTTGAGGCCTAAACATGTCCCACAATGTGATGAAATTCTGGTTGGGTCAGATTGGGAAACACATCTATATTTGGGATATAACTCATTCCATGGACATCCAATTTGGATAATTACACCTCCATTGAATATATAACTCGAAGGTACATCTCTACTAGAAATTTGAACTCATTTTAATGTGTTTTGTTCAGTAAACTAGTCATATATAAATGGAGAAAAATTATTCCATGAATAGTAACCTATCCCCTTAAATACTTGACCGCTTTTTGTGGAAACCTTGTTTGAATTTTCTTTAAAATGACACCTCCCCTAATTATAAAATGGTTCATGACCAGGGGTAAGGATGAATCAAAGTAGTGATTTTCCTTCATCCAATTTCTCTCACATCTTCATCACTTACTTCTAAGATTCTTAGTGAACAACTTAGTGGGTGTTCTTTATTATAATCCTGAGATCCATGCTTATAATAGTTGGATGGTGATTGAATTTCCATTTTTGTATTAATTTTTTCTTCATTTATAACTCTTTAATTTTTTTATTCTGTTATGACCAAATACAAATTAATGGATGAATAATCTTTATGCTTTCATACATAACCCAAATCTCATGATGGTTTGAGCAGGTTCGTCTATTTTCTCACCCATTCCTTCCATGAGTGTGTGAACGGGTTGTGCCATTTGATAAAATCCAAAATCTTGAACCGATTAATATGCATGTTCTTGTCTTTTTAAATATTATCATTTACCCAACTCTGGTCATCTCATCACATTGTTTATGTGATGCCTTAGTTGAGTTCTATTATTTTACATCGATTCATGTTTGTTGTTTTTGAGAGGCTTCCAATAATCAATATCATCGACAGATAAAATACAAGATTTTAACATATTAAGAACTCACATACCATACATGTTTCAGTGTGTATAAAATCCATAAATCAATGTACCTTCCCATTCCCTTGGTAATGATGACAGATTCAGCATCAAGGGGCACTTACCTTGGTTGATCACAATTTCTCTAACTTATTTCTCTCTCTTTCTGATATAGTTTCAATTTATACTATTAGATCATAAACCCCCAATGTTTTCCAAAATTTCATTCCTCGTTTATTTTCATAATTATAAAATTCTCTTGGAATTAATGATCTACGCCTCCATCAATATATTACCTAGGGTACCATCTATACAAATAAAACTACTAAAAAATAAACAACTAATTTTACGCGCTTGAAAACATGATAATTTCTCAATATTCAACAATTAACAAGTGTTTAATTATTTTATTAGACCCAAAACATCTCTTGTTATAATATAAAAATAATACTACCTACTTATATCTCAGTATATCTTGGTGAAACCTAGATGTGTAACCCAATTCAAGGTTTGTGAGTCCCTCGTCATCTTCTCGAGCATTTTTGTAGGGACCACAACACATACTTGGACATAAAAAACCCAATCTATGTTAAGAGACCAATTTAGTGGTGGATCCTAACTATATATATTGTCCCTCATGGACAGATAGTTTAAATGTAAGAAATTAATCCTCTTTAACTTACTAGAGATTGAATGAGTGATAGATAAATGTATAAGGGTCACTTAGTCCTGGTACTCATACATGTCTAAGAGTATTTCTTTAACTAGTGACATCATTTTAAACTTTCTTCTTGACTCCCACACTAGAGAAATTTGATTCTTCGTAATAAAAATATTTCTAATGATGTTACCCATTCTGGAGGTATATTCTAACTCAAAATCAAATGTTTTTAGATAGTTTTTCCAACTTTATGGTCAAATATATTGGTCTGGTGGTGAGAAAATGTACCTCAAACTCTTTTGGTCAATGTATACCATAAAACTATCACCCACAAAGTAATGTCACTAATATCTCAAAGATTTCACCACCACTACGTATTCAGCATCATGTTTTAGTTAGTTCCACTCATGAGGCCTTAGATATATGGACTCACAAGTAATTTCTCATATATCCTGCATCATAATCTCTCAATGTCTCCAAAGGAATCATAGTGTAGTATACAATCTTTAACTAGATTATGTAAGGTTAGGATTGGAATTGTTGTTAACCTACCTTTGAACTCCAGAAAGGTGGCCTCATATGAATCTGACCTAACAAATTTCACCCCATTATTGGTCAAGCCAATAATAATTGATATAAATTTAGATAAGCCTCAAATGAATCTTGCGTGAAAATTGTACTTACCCAAAAATTTATTAATTTTAGAAACATTATTTAGCCTTTCTTAAGAAAAAAACTAATCTAACATTCTCAAGGTCTACTATCATTCCAGTATCAAATATCATATTCCTAAATAAGTGCACCTCTTCGATCCAAAAGTACAACTTTTAGATATTGGTATAAAACCAATGCATATAAAGTGTTCTTAAATTTATTTATAGATGTCACATAAGATCTTACCTCTACTTGGAGTACACAAGGATATTATCTATGAAGACTATGACAACCGATGTCCATTACACACATTATTTCATGATTCGTGTAACACTCGAGACTTTTATGTTATATAAACCATCAAAGGAATCTTTTTCTACACAACACTTGCTTGGCTTGCTTTACACGCAATCGCGACCTTCCTCGATAGCTTGCGTCGTACGCAATACCGAGTTTCACTAAACAACAATATGCTATTAAAACTAGCCGTTATGAATAGTAATAACCACATTTTGAAATTTTATAAATTTTATTATTCAAAATGGACTTCATTTTTGGACTCAGAATATCGAAATTAGCCTAGGGTGAAATTTTGGTATTTTTCTGAAAACTTTCAATTTTTTATGAATAGTGAAACCACTAAATGGTAGGTTAAAAACTGAATTTTGCATAAAACATAATTTTACCGCTTCTGTGAATGGAATTTCGAAAATCCGACAGACACGGTTGATATCAGTAAGTAAAATGTGGTTCAATGAGATAAAAATAATTTTTTTGTGAATAGTAACTTTTTACGATTTTTACCGCGGTTAATAGTAAATTGGGTAACTAAGGGTAAATATGATATCAATATTACCCTAACACATGTCCTATTTCTATTGGACAAGTGTAATTCGACCAAAAACAAACTTAGGAATAAAATATGACCATTTAGGCCCACTTGGATTAGATTAGGACAATTATTATTAATTTATTTAAAGAAGGGTTAAAATAGTTAAAATCAAAGTTTAATAAGTAAATCATTTTTAATATGGGGTTATACATAAGATGAATTCGACTATAAATATTCATTATAAAGCTAAAAAGATTTCCTACATGATGGTATTTTATTTGTAATTTTTAGACATTAAATAATTTAATTTATTTATGACACAATGATGATGCAGTAATTATCTTATTAATGAAATATTGACATAATTGATGTTATAAACACCACAATAAATGTAATTTGAGACTTTTTATGAATTACACTAATTTTCTAGGTTACTATGATATATTAGTGATGATTTAATCAACTTGGTTCGAACATATAATTCTGTTATGACTTTCACAAAAATCATATATCAAATAGTGTCAAAATTGACACAAAATAGTTTTTAAATAAAATATTATATTATTAATTGTTATTTTATTCCTAAAAATCTAAGGTTCGGCCAAATTACTTAGATAAGGATATATATATTAATAATAAACAATTTGGGGTTCGTTTGTCATGTTATAGTAATTGTATTAACCATATAGTGAAAGAAAACAAAAAGACACGGTAAAAGTTAAATTAATTAACTTAGAGTTAAATCTAATTGATAAGGGTAAAATAATACCCTAAACTTGTCTAAATCCTATTGGTTGATAGGATATAGACCCATCCCCACTTTAGATTCGAAATAAGACCCTTTGGAACCATTATAAACCGATTTTGACTTTAATATAAAATAATATTTTGAGATATTCCTAAGGTGCCCCTCTCCTCCCTTATAAAAGGGCACCTCCTCCCCCTCCTCCTCACACCAATTTGAGCACTCAAGCTCGGAAAAACCCTGACATTTTCTCCTCTCAACTTCCCTAGAATAATCCTAGAGGTCCTGGTCTTCTTCAAAGACCAATCTTAGGTCCCTTAGTGGAGGATTCAAAGAGGTGTTCCAAAGAAGAGGTAATATCCATTACCGATCTTTTCAATTTCTTTCTTCTTCAACTTCTTCTCCTTTAGTTGTTTCATGATAAAGTAATAACATCAGTATTACTTACATACTGATATGTTATTATAAATATGAAACAACCCTAATTCACCTTCTATCCATCCTACGGAAAAATGAAATCACCGCGCGTGCGTACGTACGGAATACCGTCTCCACGCCGTGGTGTAATCTATTTTCCACCATCACCTTACAAGGATGGGTATAATGCTGTAATGAGTAAATATATATGATTATTATGAAGTAATATTGATACTGAAATAATATATATATATACTCCAATATAATTCCACGATCATAGGAACGATATCATCACTCGTGCGTACGTACGGAATACCGTCTCCACGATGTGATGCGACTCGTTCTACATGATCTTCATTTTATAATGATTATATAAATGAATTGAATGAATGAATATGGTATATACTACACTAATACCATTCTGGAAATGAATTATCTATAACCTAAAGATAAGAATAAGAATTTATTCAACAAAACACGCATAAGAACAAAAAGTTATAAAGACCCGAGTAACAAGTAACAATGAAATATTACTAACAAGAAGCTAATAATATGACCATATATGATATCATATCAATATGTATGATTCTGGAATAAGTCAATAACATTATTTAAACCATTATACAGGAGCTTCGGACACGAACAAAGCAAATCGGACCTAAGGTAAGGGAAATATCACAATCTCATTTTTATCCGAGATTGTTTATTCATAAGTATTTACTGGGGTGTATTTTATCATCCACATCCTTGTTTCATCAATATGTAATATTATTTCCATCCACCTACAATTGTTTAAATCCATTTTTACCCTTCGGTGAGTTTTTAGTAATATCTATGAAAAGAATCTTTTGTCATACGAGGTACTTTTTGACTTTTCCGACAAAAGTACGAAGAATGTTTTTTTAACTTATACGGCATGAACGGATTTTTAAAACATTATTTCCAAGAAGCTTCCTTTACAAGTTTTCAAGTTTATTTTTAATCAACTTCTTTTATTTTAATGTTGTATGGCATGTTATGAAAGGAAAAATGTTTTTGAAGTAGAAAGGATATTTTCCTCAAGAATGGAGTTCAAGTATTTTATCAAAATTATTTTCCATCTAAGATAATAAAAGGGTTCTGTTTTTATCCCTATTATAACATGGATTTGATTATGTTGTGATGGAAATATTTTTATGAATTCCTTTATCTTATATTAATTGTTTTATGATGTCATGTTGTTTAAAAATTCCATTTTTATTACATGGGTTACGCTATGATGTATGGTTTATGATTATGTGGCACACATAAGAAAGGATTCATTATAAGATGGGTGGGACCTATATCTCCCTCCAATGCATTGGGTAATGATTTTATATCTCATGAGATAGACATGGCTGGAACGGAAGGTTATTTCGGTTCAGTGATACAGGACTGAAACGAGGAGTGAACTCGGTTCAGAAAGGGACTTTGTCCACTAAGATAGTCTTGGCAATGAGTCATGACTAACAAGAAATGATTTTTCATGATTATGTGTGCATGCCACAAAGTTTCAAGTTTTATGTTATGATTATGGGGATCTCATTTTCACTTCTATGATTTATTCCATGTTAAGATATTATGATCTCTTTTGGAGGTTTTAATTTTCATAAAGATTTGATATGATTTTTATTTCCTTTATTTACCCTTGCTGAGCATTTGAGCTCACCCTTTTATGTTTTCTTTTCCCCAGGTCAGGAAGATGGATATTAAGTAGAATATGCTAAAAGGGACCCTAGATATGATTAAATAAATGGGAGACACTGTAGAAGATTTATGAACCAGTTTTTTATGTTTCCCAGTTTCTAAAGACACTATACTTATACGGTCCTTTGTGGTTTTATCATATGTTGTAATAAGTGTGCTTCAATTTTTGAAGTATTAAAAATGTATGTAAAGTATGGGTCGTTATAGTTGGTATCAGAGGAAAGGTATAGTCAACCTTTGGAAATTAGGATGTGAAAGCCTTAGTAAGAACCCTAAGGATAAGTCTAAGCATAGAACAAAATCTTAGAAATGGCCATGAATAACCTAGGATAAGACCATAAGAATGAAAATTTAATTCTTGAATTATGTGGTTTCCTATTATAATTAGTGTTGCTCACACTATTCTTCTTGGTTTTAGTCAATGGATGGAACCTGAAGGAACCATGTTAATGCGGAATGCGATGGGCAATGCAATGATTGTCCCCCTGAGCAACCAAACGATATGGGAGATGGAATGCAAAATCTTGTAACCATGCTCACACAACTTTCTCAAGCTATGAATCATGCAGGATTTCCAAACGAGCAAAGGAGGGAGCAACATTCTGTGGAATCCTTCATGAGGCAGCGTCCACCTTCTTTCAGCGGGTCTACTGATCCATTAGTTGCTGAACAATGGATTAGTACTACTGAAAAGATATTTTCAGTTCTTCAATGTTCTGAGCATGATAAAGTCATCCTAGCAGTGTATCGTTTGGAAGGAGATGCGGATCAATGGTGGAATCTTGTTAAGAATACGAGGCAAAGGGATGAAATTGAGTCTATGGAATGGGACGAGTTCAAGAACTTATTTTTCAATAACTACTTCCCTCGTATTCTCCGAACAAAGATGGAGAAAGAGTTTCTTGAACTGAAGCAAAGGGATGATGAATCTGTTGGTACTTATGAAGAAATTTTTACAAGACTTGCAAGGTACGCTTCTGGTATTATTATCCAACCTGAGAGTAAGATCGATCGATTCTTTAGTGGCTTAAAACCAAGTCTTCGAAGGGCATTAGCCATAAGGGACTTCAATAGCTATGAGGAAATCGTTTGATGTGCTCTCAAAGTCGAGATGGAGATTGGAGTAACCCATCAGTCACATGGGTTTGATAAGAAGAGGAAGATGGAATTCAAAGGAAACTCTAAAGAGCACACTGAAAGAAGATGAACTTTCCATTATGCTCAAAGTGTGGAAAGAAACATGGAGGGAGTTGTCTTAAAGGGACAAGTAAATGTTTTAAATGTGGAAAAGAAGGTCATCGGGCATTTGAATGCCGTGATAATGGGAAGAAGATGTCTAATGACGCAAACAAAGGAATGGATACACAGAATGAACCTACTACACTTCAATGTTTCAATTGCAAGGAGATGGGGCATTATGCCAATCAATGCCCAAATCCAAGGGTTGATGATGATGGTCGACGTCAACAAAACTCTTAAGGCTAAAGACAAAGGAAAGTCACATGCAACTTCTATCAGCGATGTGGAGTACGATAACGATGTGGTGAAAGGTACACTTACCATCCACTCTAAAGTAGCAAATGTTTTATTTGATTCTGGATCCACCCACTATTTTATTTCTGAAAAATTTTCTAAGGGTATCACCGTATTACCTCAACAATTAGATGTTGAGTTAGCTGTGACAACACCTAATGGCACATCAATCGCATCAAAAGTTTATAATTCTTCTCCGATCGAAGTTTGTGGGAAAGTGCTTCCTGCAAATCTTGTGATCCTTCCTTTAGTGGAATTTGATGTGATTCTTGGCATGGATTGGATTTCTCTACATGGATCTCATATCAATTGCCAAAGAAGGGAAGTCACATTCCATATTCCAGATCAATCTACGATCGTATACCAATGAAAGGATGAACATAACCTTCCAGTGGAAATTTCTTCCATCTTATGGGTATTGATTCCACTAAATGAAGGTTATTTATCTCAAATGGTTGGTGAGAAACTCACGATTAAGAATATTCCCATTGTACGAGAGTTTGATGATGTCTTTCCGGAGGAATTTCCGGGTCTTCCACCAAATCGTGAAGTTGAGTTTTCAATAGAACTCGTACCGGGTGCTTTGCCTATTTCAAAGACACCTTATAGAATGGCCCCAATTGAGTTGCAGGAATTAAAGAAGCAACTCCAAGAGAATCTTGATAAGGGATTCATACGCCCTAGTGCGTCACCTTGGGGAGCACCTATTCTATTTGTTAAGAAGAAAGATGGATCAATGAGACTCTGCATTGATTATCGAGAACTTAACAAGATCACTATCAAGAACAAATATCCTCTCCCACGCATTGATGACTTATTTGACCAACTATGCGGAGCTCAATACTTTTCCAAGATTGATCTTCGTTCAGGGTATCATCAATTAAGGGTCAAAAGGGAGGATATACCAAAGACGGATTTCCGTACAAGGTATAGACACTATGAATTTATAGTGATGCCATTTGGTCTTACTAATGCCCCTGCTATCTTCATGGATCTAATGAATAGAGTCTTTAGAGACTATCTTGATCAATTTGTGGTAGTCTTTATAGACGATATTCTTGTCTATTCAAAGAGCAAGGAAGAGCGTGAAGATCACTTGAGAATTATTTTGAAGACCCTGAGAATGGAGAAGCTTTATGACAAATTTAACAAGTGTGAATTTTGGCTTCAAAAAGTTGCATTTTTGGGTCATATAATCTCAAAAGAGGGGATATCTGTGGATCCAGCAAAAACAGATGTTATCGAAAGATGGTCAAGACCAACAACAGTAACTGAGATCCGAAGTTTTCTTGGTTTTTCTGGATATTATCGACGTTTTGTAAAAGATTTTTCACGATTATCTAATCCAATCACCAAGTTGACTCGGAAAGGAGTTAAGTTTGTCTGGACAGAGGAATGTGAAGAGAATTTCAAGGAGTTGAAAAGAAGGTTATCCAGTGCACCTGTGCTCACACCGCCTTGTAGTGGAGAAAGGTTTGTGATCTACAGTGATGCATCCAAGAAGGGATTGGGGTGTGTTCTTATGCAAAATGATATGGTGATAGCTTATGCCTCACGACAGTTGAAAATCCATGAGCAAAATTACCCAACACATGATTTGGAGTTGGCTGCGGTAATCTTTGAATTAAAGATTTGGAGGCATTACCTTTATGGTTAAAGGTGTGATATTTATACTGATCATAAATGTTTAAAGTATATTTTCACACAAAAGGAGTTGAATATGCGTCAAAGAAGATGGTTGGAGCTGATTAATGATTATGACTGCTCAATCCATTACCACCCTGGGAAAGCAAACAAGGTGGAAGATGCATTAAGTCGACAAGACCATGCTAGTTTATCCATGATGAGGATCACAAAAGATCCAATATTTACGGATTTACAAAGGATGGATCTTGGAATTATAATGGAAGGGGAAAAATCTTATCTTTCTCAAATGAATGTTCAACCATCTATACATGTGAAGATTAAAGAGGCACAGAAAGAAGATGTCGAGTTACAAAAGAAGGTGAGAAATGTTCCTGAATTCAACCTTGATTGTGATGGGATAATAAAGTTCAGGAATCGGGTTTGTGTTCCTCCCATCCCCGAATTAAAGAAAGAGCTGTTGGATGAGGCTCATAGTTCTTCATTATCTATTCATCCTGGAAGCACGAAGATGTATAGGGACCTGAAAGAGTACTTCTGGTGGGATGGCATGAAAAGAGATGTTGCTGAATATGTCTCTCGATGCTTGGTTTGTCAACAAGTTAAAGCTGAGAGACAGAAGTCTAAGGGGATGTTACAACCATTACCCATACCCGAATGGAAATGGGAAAACATCACTATGGACTTTGTCACAGGACTTCCTAAAACATCCAAAGGCAATAATGCTATCTGGGTCATAGTTGATCGTCATACAAAGTCTGCACACTTCATTCCTATTAGAGAGGATTTCTCTCTAGATCAGCTTGCCAGGATATATGTAAAGGAAGTGGTAAGATTGCATGGAGTACCACTTTCTATTATATCTGATCGGGATCCGAGATTTACCTCGAAGTTCTGGCGAAGTCTTCAGCATACTCTGGATACAGAGTTGAGTTTCAGCACTGCTTATCATCCCCAGACAGACGGTCACTCTGAGAGAACAATTTAAACCCTAGAAGATATGTTGAGAGCTTGCTCTATGGATTTCAAAGGAGGTTGGGATCAACACCTACCTTTGGTGGAATTTTCTTATAATAATAGCTTTCACTCCAGTATTCAGATGGCTCCTTATGAAGCTCTCTATGGAAAGAAATGCAGGACTCCAACTTGCTGGGATGAAGTTGTGGAAAGAAAGCTATTAGGACCTGATCTCGTTGATGAAATGGAAGAAAAGGTTAGATCTATTCAACAACACATAAGAGCATCTCAGAGTCGACAGAAAAGTTATGCCGACAACCGAAGAAAAGACCTAGAGTTTGAAGTGGGTGATAAAGTGTTCTTACGAATATCTCCCTGGAAGAGGGTTATGAGATTTGGAAAGAAGGGGAAGTTGAGCCCTAGATATATCGGTCCTTTCGAAATACTGGATCGTGTTGGGAAGGTAGCTTACCGATTGGCGCTTCCACCGAATCTCTCTCAAGTTCACGATGTGTTCCATGTATCTCTCCTGAGAAAGTACATACCAGATCCTTCACATGTACTCGGCTCAGAAGTTGTACCGCTGGAGCAAGATCTTTCTTATGAAGAACAGCCGATAGAGATTCTGGATCGTAGCGAAAAAGTCCTACGAAACAAGACCACTCGCTTGGTGAAGGTTTTATGGAGGAACCACCAACTTGAAGAAGCTACATGGGAGCTTGAGGATATGATAAGGGAGAAGTATCCTCATTTGTTTGTTACAAAGTGACGAATTTCGAGGGAGAAATTCTTTTTAAGGGGGGTAGAATGTAACACCCGAGACTTTTATGTTATATAAACCATCAAAGGAATCTTTTTCTACACAACACTTTCTTGGCTTTCTTTACACGCAATCGCGACCTTCCTCGATAGCTTGCGTCGTACGCAATACCGAGTTTCACTAAACAAAAATATGCTATTAAAACTAGCCGTTATGAATAGTAATAACCACTTTTTGAAATTTTATAAATTTTATTTTTCAAAATGGACTTCATTTTGGGACTCAGAATATCGAAATTAGCCTAGGGTGAAATTTTGGTATTTTTCTGAAAACATTCAATTTTTGATGAATAGTGGAACCACTAAGTGGTAGGTTAAAAACTGAATTTTGCATAAAACATAATTTTACCGCTTCTGTGAATGGAATTTCGAAAATCCAACAGACACGGTTGATATCAGTAAATAAAATGTGGTTCAATGAGATAAAAATAATTTTTTGGTGAATAGTAACTTTTTACGATTTTTACCGCGGTTAATAGTAAATAGGGCAACTAAGGGTAAATATGATATCAATATTACCCTAACACATGTCCTAATTCTATTGGACAAGTGTAATTCGACCAAAAACAAACTTAGGAATAAAATATGACCATTTAGGCCCACTTGGATTAGATTAGGACATTTATTATTAATTTATTTAAAGAAGGGTTAAAATAGTTAAAATCAAAGTTTAATAAGTAAATAATTTTTAATATGGGGTTATACATAAGATAAATTCGACTATAAATATTCATTAGAAAGCTAAAAATATTTCCTACATGATGGTATTTTATTTGTAATTTTTAGACATTAAATAATTTAATTTATTTATGACACAATGATGATACAGTAATTATCTTATTAATGAAATATTGACATAATTGATGTTATAAACACCAAAATAAATGTAATTTGAGACTTTTTATGAATTACACTAATTTTGTAGGTTACTAAGATATATTATTGTTGATTTAATCAACTTGTTTCGAACATATAATTCTGTTATGACTTTAACAAAAATCATATATCAAATAGTGTCAAAATTGACACAAAATAGTTTTTAAATAAAATATTATATTATTAATTGTTATTTTATTCCTAAAAATATAAGGTTCGGCCACATGACTTAGATAAGGATATATATATTAATAATAAACAATTTGGGGTTCGTTTGGCATGTTATAGTAAGTGTATTAACCATATAGTGAAAGAAAACAAAAAGACACGGTAAAAGTTAAATTAATTAACTTAGAGTTAAATCTAATTGATAAGGTTAAAATAATACCCTAAACCTGTCTAAATCCTATTGGTTGATAGGATTTCGACCCATCCCCACTTTAGCTTTGAAATAAGACCCTTTGAAACCATTATAAACCGATTTTGACTTTAATATAAAATAATATTTTGAGATATTCCTAAGGTGCCCCTCTCCTCCCTTATAAAAGGGCTCCTCCTCCCCCTCCTCCTCACACCAATTTGAGCACTCAAGCTCGGCCAAACCCTGCCATTTTATCCTCTACACTTCCCTAGAATAATCCTAGAGGTCCTGGTCTTCTTCAAAAACCAATCTTAGTTCCCTTAGTGGAGGATTCAAAGAGGTGTTCCAAAGAAGAGGTAATATCCATTACCGATCTTTTCAATTTCTTTCTTCTTCAACTTCTTCTCCTTTAGTTGTTTCATGATAAAGTAATAATATCAGTATTACTTACATACTGATATGTTATTATAAATATGAAACAACCCTAATTCACCTTCTATCCATCCTACGGAAAAATGAAATCACCGCGCGTGCGTACGTACGGAATACCGTCTCCACGCCGTGGTGTAATCTATTTTCCACCATCACCTTACAAGGATGGGTATAATGGTGTAATGAGTAACTATATATGATTATTATGAAGTAATATTGATACTGAAATAATATATATATACTCCAATATAATTCCACGATCATAGGAACGATATCATCACTCGTGTGTACGTACGGAATACCATCTCCACGATGTGATGCGACTCGTTCTACATGATCTTCATTTCATAATGATTATATAAATGAATTGAATGAATGAATATGGTATATACTACACTAATACCATTCTGGAAATGAATTATCTATAACCTAAAGATAAGAATAAGAATTTATTCAACAAAACACGCATAAGAACAAAAAGTTATAAAGACCCGAGTAACAAGTAACAATGAAATATTACTAACAAGAAGATAATAATATGACCATATATGATATCATATCAATATGTATGATTCTGGAATAAGTCAATAACATTATTTAAACCATTATACAGGAGCTTCGGACATGAACAAAGCAAATCGGACCTAAGGTAAGGGAAATATCACAATCTCATTTTTATCCGAGATTGTTTATTCATAAGTATTTACTGGGGTGTATTTTATCATCCACATCCATGTTTCATCAATATGTAATATTATTTCCATCCACCTACAATTGTTTAAATCCATTTTTACCCTTCGGTGAGTTTTTAGTAATATCTATGAAAGGAATCTTTTGTCATACGAGGTACTTTTTGACTTTTCCGACAAAAGTACGAAGAATGTTTTTTTAACTTATACGGCATGAATGGATTTTTAAAACATTATTTCCAAGAAGCTTCCTTTACAAGTTTTCAAGTTTATTTTTAATCAACTTCTTTTATTTTAAAGTTGTATGACATGTTATGAAAGGAAAAATGTTTTTGAAGTAGAAAAGATATTTTCCTCAAGAATGGAGTTCAAGTATTTTATCAACATTATTTTCCATCTAAGATAATAAAGGGGTTCTGTTTTTATCCCTATTATAACATGGATTTGATTATGTTGTGATGGAAATATTTTTATGAATTCCTTTATCTTATATGAATTGTTTTATGATGTCATGTTGATTAAGAATTCCATTTTTATTACATGGGTTACGCTATGATGTATGGTTTATGATTATGTGGCACACATAAGAATGGATTCATTATAAGATGGGTGGGACCTATATCTCCCTCCAATGCATTGAGTAATGATTTTATATCTCATGAGATAGACATGGCTGGAACGGAAGGTTATTTCGGTTCAGTGATACAGGACTGAAACGAGGAGTGAACTCGGTTCAGAAAGGGACTTTGTCCACTAAGATAGTCTTGGCAATGAGTCATGACTAACAAGAAATGATTTTCCATGATTATGTGTGCATGCCACAAAGTTTCAAGTTTTATGTTATGATTATGGGGATCTCATTTTCACTTCTATGATTTATTCCATGTTAAGATATTATGATCTCTTTTGCAGGTTTTGATTTTCATAAAGATTTGATATGATTTTTATTTCCTTTATTTTCCCTTGCTGAGCATTTGATCTCACCCTTTTATGTTTTCTTTTCCCCAGGTCAGGAAGATGGATATTAAGTAGAATATGCTAAAAGCGACCCTAGATATGATGAAATAAATGGGAGACACTGTAGAAGATTTATGAACCAGTTGTTTATGTTTCCCAGTTTCTAAAGACACTATACCTATACGGTCCATTGTGGTTTTATCATATGTTGTAATAAGTGTGCTTCAATTTTTGAAGTATTAAAAATGTATGTAAAGTATGGGTCGTTATAATTCGATACTAAAAAATACTCATAATACAATACCAAAATATAGAAAGGACTAGTTTATTTGGGTATATAGATAAACATCCCAATAAATTTAAATATGGATACAATGAGATTATTAAAAACCCCATAACATTGACTTATATTATGTTGATCTTATAATACAACATGGTATAACTCAGGGACGTACGTAAGAAAGGGGTGAGATATAAATTATATTAAGTGAATAAAAAAACATAGAATAAATTAAATAAATAACATTTTTTAGTAGATATGAAATTATGACATATAAGTGTGAGACTAATAAACATGAACATGGAAAAATGATATAAGATGATGACATGAAGGCATAATAAGAATGTGGAACCAATATAAAACATGACATTGTAAGCATAATTCAAGGATAACTACTAAGAATTAATGACATATTGATCTTATCCTAACTACTCATGCACCATATATGGTTTCTTATGATATAAAAACATTACCCAATTCATTATAGGGTTATATCATTTTAGTCCCACCCATCACATTCATATCATGTACATGCTTTTGTGTGCCACGTATATCTTACTGCATAAGAGTATCATTCATCACTTTTATTTCCATTACTATGTATTGTGGGTTATATTCATTGATGTGCCTTCTCAATGAAATATAGTTTCAATTAGGTTAATATGCTTGAGTTGAAATGGTGATGGTGTTCACAATAAAAAATAATTTCATGGAAAAGCATGGGGTAATTTCATCATTATAATGGTTGTATATAAAATTACATGGAAGGGATTAAGGGGAGTGTAATATAGTATGTAATTTCATGGGGATCATATTGAAATTAATGGAATGTTTAAAAACACACTACAATATAAAAAATTTAAAATAAAAAGGCTTAACACAAATAATTTACTTGACCAAAAAAGAGGAGGAAGCAAATCCTTTAGCTTTAGGGGTGATTTTAAAAGCATAGGTGGAGACTGTTAAGATCATGGGAAAACCATGGGATATATTTTGAGATGGAGATTGAGAGTAACATCATGAACAATGGATTTTTACTAAAAAAATAAATGAATTTTGGTTGGGTATTTATGGAAAAGGAGAGAGAAATATTTTTTAATTTCTAAACATAGGTTTTGGACTCTAAATAATAAAATAATCAAAACCACAAACCTTACAATGGGTTATCCCATTGTTTTTACCTAATAGGATTTATTTAAAATATTTTATTTGGTCAAAAACCAAATTAATTAAAATAATACCATCCATTATGTGGAGGTGAGTCATGTTCATAAATATATGTTTTTGAAACATTAAAATATAATATACATTTTAGAGGATTCATTATAGATTTTCAAAATTAATTAATTAACTTCAAAGACATATTATATTAGAGGATTAATATATATAGTCATGTATATATTTTATTGTATTTATTACATCACTTTTTGGGTATTATGATGGAGTAATGCATACTGTATATTTATACCATATTTATTTTTTACCCAAAAATTTGGTTGTTTCATAAAATTATGTAAATCCAACTATTCTATGATTTTATCATGTTGATCTCAAAATTATATTTTTATTAAGAAATAATTTTCTAAATATTATAATTTACACTTATACATAAAAATTATTATTTACTAGAAAATACTAGTTTTTAAAACACAAATTATTTTATAACCCTTTTGAAAATTAAACTAGACTTAATTAAATTTTATTATCATTTATATTTAAATAAATATTATTTAACATTAATATTTCATGGAAATAAAATTTCTTCCCAAATTCTTAAATTTATCAAAAATAGTGTTTTATTTGAAACATTATATTTCTAAAAAATAAAATTTTGATTTATTTTAATTAAAATATAGTTTTTATCAAAATCATAATATAATATTGTATATAAATAAATTTATAATAAAAATGGATCAATATAATAATTATTTTAAAAATATCAATATAAATTAATAAAACTAGAATCTATATACATAACCACTCATTACACCAGTGTATGCCATGTGTAAGCTGTGTGATGGTGGTATTCTCTTTTGATGGTTTGATGAACATGGATTGAGAGTTCATCTGTATAGTCTTCAACATTACTCATAAATATTTTTATTAAATTTTATTTATTTAATCCCAATATGAGACTGTTCAATTTGAAATACATTCTGATTCAATCTCCTTCAGAAGCTCTTATAAAAGGATTCAAAGTGTATGATCCTATTAGTCAAGGTTAGTGATTCTTCCCTCTATGTCAAATAGATTTTATCACAACCCTTAACATATACTGATCCTAATAGTCATTTTAGAACATACATATTATAAACCATTTTAATGTTTAATCATCTTTTAATCACAATGGATAATTTTTGGAAACATTTTATAACAGTCCAAAACATCAAATGAAAAATATTGCATGTGGTTTCTATAATAACAGTACTCAATAAGGAATATAGTCATTCAAAATGTAATCTCATTTATAAAACATTGGTTCATTAACGTCTCCCCCCTTTATAAATTTCTACCTCAATATTTCATTATGTATACTAATAAAGATGATGGTACTTTTGTTTCATCACTTCTTATAGTTCTGTTTTTTCTTCTCAAATTTGTGGTGTCACCATATTACTTTGACCATATGATGTTTCATAATTTTTATAAGTTTATCTCTTTGATCTAAGAACTCCATAAGCCTCTCCTCAAATGAATGATAAATATGAAAATGAACCACGTATGGATTGAGTACATGTAATTGGTATGGTATGTACTTCCATAAGTGAGATATATAGAAAACATCATGTACTAGATATAGGTTTGGTGGTAGTGTTAGTCGATAGTCCACAGCTCTGATGTGATCAAGGATATAAAAGGGGTTGGTATATCATGGAATAATCCTTCCCTTATTCCCAAACCTAATGGATTTATTCTATGGTGATATATAAATTAACACCTTATCTCTAACCTCAAACTCTAGGTCTCATTGATGATTGTATTCATTGATTTTCTATTGACTTTTAATGGATTACATATAATGAAAGATGGTTTGAACCTTATATATTATCTATTTTATAAGATCAGGTCTAATCATAATCATCTCTCTAGCTTCATCCAAGCATTTTAGATTCTAACACCTCTTTCCTTACAGATTATCATAAGGGGTTATTTGAATTATACAATAGAAACAGTAGTTATATGAGGACTTTTCAAGGGAAACAAGTTGATCCTAACACCATTGAAAATATATTAAACAAGATCTCTAGATATCCACTAGAATTTCAATACTTATTTTATAATAGTCATCCATATATGGGTGATAAGACATACTAAAAATCAGGTTTGTTTTTTATGCTTGCTGACTGCTTCTACAGAACCATGGGTTTATCCTTGGATCTTGATTTGAAATTATAGAGAGGGTTAATCCATGAATTCTACACATTTCTTTATTATATTTCTTAGTGAGTTGTGAAATATATAAATATTACTTGATATCATTGACATAAACTGACATTGTTATGAAATCGATTACAACCCAAATATAATGATTTCCATTAGATGTCTCGGAGAGTCCTATGATGAAATCAATGGTTTTGTTTTCTTATTTCCATAATATTAAGGGAAATGATTCCATCGTACACTTAATTATATATCATTTCGTCTTGACTTGCTAGAATACCATGCTTCTATATTTAAATTATAAAATATCCCTCTTCAATTTATCCCACCCGAAGTTTTTCATCACATATATATACTTTTTAGGGATTCCAAGATGAGTAAAGATGGAGGATATACATGAATTATCCCAATGTTCCCTCTTTTTTATATTTTTTTCGGGACCCATATCTAGGTTTCCAACCATATAACTCCATCTTTTTAAAAATTGAACTTTGAAATATTCACTACATTTCTATGTATCCCCTTATTATCTTTTTTGGCCTCTTGATCCTTTCAATAGTTGATGGTTGAGTAGATATCTGAAACATGTTATAATGGTATCCCTTTTATGATTACCATTTACATACCACTCATTTACAATAATATTGGATACCATTCAATCCGCATAAAGGATATGATTGAGTAATCCTTTATTATGAGAGAATATGCCACATTATTCTCTTTATTGGGAAAGGAATGTACAGAACATCCATAATCCTTGATTAACACTAACCACATTTTGGGTGAATGTCGTGTTCCTTTGGTGTAAATATATACATGAGGATTTTATGATTCATATATGTGTCACACTTTTCCAATAGAAATAATGTCATAGAATCATCGATATGAATATCACTGCATCCAATTCTAGACAATGCATCAAGTATTTCTACTCATGGATCATTAATTACTTGGAGGTATAAGCTATAAATTTTTCATTTTTCAAGAGTATATAGCACAATTGTTTTTTTATATTTCATTATAGATAAAAAAATAATTCTTATTGGTGTGTAATTTGAGTATCTGTATAGTGATTAGTCTCTTAATTAACTCTTTAAATCTCTCCTCACATTCATAATTCTAGTCAAACTTCACTCCCTTCTATGTTAGCTTAGTTAGCAGGATTGGAAATCATGATACATATCTCATAGGTTAATGATAGTGCCACGATAATCCAAGGAAACTATAGATATATATCATATATATTGGTCAAGGTTATCCGTTAATTGAATCTATCAATGAATGACCCATATATATATATCCCTTTACTGGTGATAACATGCCCAAGAAATGTTACTTTCTCTGTCAAAAATGTGCATCTATTATACTTCACATATAAATTTTCCTTTCACAAGATCTTCAAAACATGATTCCAATTAAACTCATGTTACTCCTTATAAAAGTAAATAAAGATAGCTAGAGCATTTGTGTGTCCAAATGGTATCACTCTGAACTCATAGTTCCCTTACCATGTATGAAAAGTATTTGTGGGTATATCCCCCTTCTTCAACATTAATTGAAAATATCCTGACTTAATATCCACCTTATATAATTATTCGGCTCCACATATCTAATAGAACAATTCATCAATCTAATGAAAGGTATATTTTTTATCATGATCTTTTTGAGCCCATGATAATAAATACAGAGGTGCATTGACCAATCATTCATCTTGATAGAAAGGACTGAAGCACCCCAAAGTGAATCACTTGGGTGTATAAACCCTTTATTCATATTCTCAATATGTTTCTTCTTTTTTATTCAAGTTTAGTAGTGTACATTACATATGGAATCATGGATATTGGAAATTATCTGATTATACGTTTTGTTGAGAAGTCAACCTCTCATCTTGTTGAAAGACCATCATATTCTTTTAAAAAAACTGTAGCAATTCTCTTATAATAGTCATGTCATCAAGGGTGATAATTTCCATAATATAAATCAATTGAGGTAGATACAAGTTATCATTATGAAATAATATCCATGATTTGGTTGATTATTTAAATGGAGATCCATCCACTTCCCCTACACTATTACAGAATATAAGGTTTATTCTCACTATAGATGGTGATATTATATTCCTAAATATATATGTTGTCTTTATAAAAGCAAATAAAACCTTTACCAAATATCGCATAAAATTCTACTAAATGTAGTATCACATGGTTCTCTAGAAAATTCATCTTTAAAATATTAACATGGTAACATTTATATTAATAAAACTCAATAATTGACC
Organism: Viscum album; assembly: GCA_963277665.1. Lineage (NCBI taxonomy): Eukaryota > Viridiplantae > Streptophyta > Magnoliopsida > Santalales > Viscaceae > Viscum > Viscum album. The sequence continues at coordinate 1,541,410,717 of OY728145.1, read as the reverse complement.
ATTATTACACTAATAACTCAACTTACATTTGTTGTGGTGGTGTTTGAATAGTTCTATTAAACGTTCATGATATGAAATAATTCATAGATCCATAATAAAATAGAATTATCTATATTATTGTATGAATTACTAGTATACATGTAACCACTTAATTTTTATGATATAACTCAGCTTTTTTGATGACATATGCTAATTGTTGATCTTTATTCTAGGGAGGTTTTTGTTTCTTATTATCTTCATCAATCCTTGGCTCAGTGAATTGGTTTTCATAGTGTCTATATTCTTTATAGTTGAAAATTTTGACAATTGACTAAATGTTGATTGGAACTTTCCTTTATTCCATAACATAAACGGGTTTCCCTTATTAGAATTGGCATGATGGCTTCCCCTCATTAACATACCTAAATAATATCCTTTTAAAAATAAGTAAATTTTTATGATGAATTTTCCCACTATAGGATGTTGGAATTTCTTACCACCAAGATACAATTATTTTACTCACCCAAAATTAAACTCAATTCTATACTTCTTATCTATAGTCTCTTGATACACTTAATATTTCCTGATCCATATTTCATTTTTTAGGGAAAATCATATAATATATTCATAACTTATAAAGTCCTGAATCACAAATTTTTTTAATATATTTTTATTTAACCCACTGAAGGCGTGGTTAGTATTAATATTGGGGTAAATGAAAATTATGCAGGTGCATCATAGAATTATTGTAACATATTTCTCATATTCCCCAATGGATTTATCCTCCATTTTCATGATACCAAGGAACTCCCTCTCCATTTTAAGTTAAAGAGTGCATGGGAAATATTAATTGAAAATCATTATCCTAAATTCTTTCAAATTAATCACATTTATTTCTTCAATTGTATTTGTATTCTTGATTAAAGTCCATTGTTAGTAAAATTCTCCCTCCATGTGATAAAAAACCACACAAACTTGTATTAATCTGATCATTGAAGGGTAAAGAATATATTTTCAATGGATTTGATCCATTTTTTACCATTAAGGGATGAGAATATCCCCTAAAATTTATAGGCCTTTATCATATGAATGTCTCAATTTAAACATCATATTCTTTATGGGTGTGTGGGTATTCCTCATGATTCACGTTTCTATTCAAAACCTGAGCTAATTGAATAATTATTTTCATGATTTTATCATTTCCTTCTTCCATTATGTTTGATATCTCATTTGGGTAGTCATCACATTTCCCATCAAATTACTTATTGACTTAGTTCCACCAATTTACCATCTATTAAAAAAAAATAGAGATGTTAATTTTCAAACTATTAAACATTTCGAATGGAATCTATGAATATTAAATGGATAAATCAAAAATTACATGTATTTATTAACCATTTAATGTTTTTGTTTTAATCTATGTTATCCATGGTTTATTTTCTAATTTAAAATTTCATATGAATTTTAGTTCCCTTCATACTTTTTTAAAGAGATCTTGTGAATTTACCAATGAATAACCCCCATGAGTGTCAACTCAAGTTTGTAATAAAGTCATTGTGTAATGAAATTGGTATATGTCATGTTAATACACAACAATATATTTCACAGTTATTACCTGTAGGTATATTTGAGTCATATCTACATCTATTTGTAGTATTTTGATAGATATTTTATATTTTGGTAAACGCTATCTCTATACATTAAAAAACTTTAGGGATGTGTTCCTATGTTTAGACTTATATATATGTTTTTTAATACAGTTTTCTAATCTTAATCCCCAAAAATAAACTAATTTTTTTGGTACCAACTATGATAGCCCATATCTTTTAAACAATTTATTTCATGATTTGTTACAAAAAAATACACATAATTCAATTACAAATGATCAAGAGTACTTGCGTCTTTGGGTAATTAGATACATATAATAATAAATTATAATATAGATACACAAAAATTATTTAATAAATCCATTACATTCTTTTACATTCCATTGATCTTCTAATACCACGCGCTATAACCTATGTTTGTGAAAAAGAAATGGGGGATCTATAAATACTTATAGGGAAATCATTAAAGAATAGAATAAATTAAAAAAGTAAATATGAGTCAAGAGGCATAAAATTATAGAATAGAATGGTTATAATCATAACCAGGAACTTCTAATCACGGTATAAGATGATAACGCAAAGGCGTCATAAGAATGTAGTAACTACATGAAACATGACACCATAATAATAAGTCAACGCTAACTATCAATATATCATAACATAGTGTTATTATTATAACCAAAAAGGCATTATATATGTTATATAATGAGGTAAAAACATTATACAATTCATTGTAGGGATATATAATTTTTGTGCCACCTATTACATTCATACCATGTACATGAATTTGTGTTCCATATACATTATACAACATACGAACATATTTCATCACTTTTAATACCAGTATTATAGAGTGTGGGTTACAGACATGTAATTCCAAAAAAAATAATTATAGTAAAATCTAAGAAAATACCTGTGAGTGGAAATGCGTATGGGTATTTATAGCACAAAAATTTTGCATAGAAAATCACGGGATAATTTCGGAAGCATAAACAGTGTAAATAAAGGTTCATATAAGGGTTTAATGAGAGTGAAAGGTGTTCTATAATTAATTGGGAATAATAATAACGGTAAATGGATGGGTAGAAACACATTACAACATGAAAAATTGGAAATATATAGGGTTAACATAAATTAAGCACTTAAATAAAAAATAGAGGAAGACAAACCCTTACCTTGAGATGGTGCTCACAAATTCTTCAGAATATAATCTTAAGAGATTATGAACACCTTGGAAGGGATATAAAGAGGGATAGGGAGAGTAAATTCATTCTCAATTGAAATTTAAAGAAGTATAATGGAATATTGGGTGGGTATTTATATCTAATGTAGATGAAATTAATTATTAATTTATAAATATAGGTTTTGGACTCTAAGTAGAAAAATAATAAAACCCACAAACAATATCATGGTCGTTTCCCAAGTTTTTGTCCTAATAAACGTTTATTTAAATGTTTTATTAGGTTATTAATGAAAATAATTAAAATAATATCATCCATGATGTGTAGGTTAGTCATGTTAATAATGAATTGTTTTCATATATTAAAATATAAAATATGTTTTACATGATTAAATATAGTTTTATAAAAATAATCAAATAACTTTAAAAAACACATTATTTTAAAGTTTACATACCTTTATGGTTTCTTATGCCTTTTATAGTATTTATTACATCACTTTTGGGCTATTATGATGTCATAATAAAAACGATATATTTATACCATATTATACTTTTACAGAAAAATATGATTATCTTGGAACATTATAAAATAATAACCAATGGATAATTTCAATGTACTAATTTAACAAATCAATTTTATTTTGAAAAATATAATCATCTAAATATGATAATTTAAACATTGAAAAAAATACATATTTAATTTTAAATACTATTTTTTACGACATTAAAAACTTTTTGACAATTTTTAAAATTACATTGGACTTCATTAAATTCTATTATAATTTATTTCTAAATAAATATAATTTTATAATAATATTTCATGAAAATAATATTCATTTCAAAATTATTGAATTTATCTAAAAGATTATTTTAATTAATACTATATATTTCCCAAAAAATTGATTTCATCATATAGAAATATTTTTTTTATCAAACTCATTATATAATTATATATATATATACAAAGTAATAATAAAAAGGGGATCAATATAATCATTATTTAAAAAAATCATATTGTTAGGGTCTAGTAATATAACCCCTAATTACTCCATCATATTCTTTAAGGGTAAGTTGTTCGATAGTTGTATTTTCATAGGGTAGTTTTGCGAACATGGTTGTAGAGGTGATATATTTAAGGTTAACTTCTCTAGTAAATTGTTTTTCTTGTGTTTCTATTATCGAATCTCATCTAGGGCTTGGTCAAGGTAAAATCTCAGTGATTCAATCTCCCATGAAATCATTGAAAAATTGGCTTTAACCTATATGATCCTACTTGTTGAGACAATATCTTCTTACCCCTTTTTCAATTTGATTTTATAATAACCGTTAATACGTAATAATATTAATGGTCACTATAGAACACCTATATAATAAATTTTTATTTATTATTAATGGATATTTAGTCCAGATAGAAAAATTATAGCTACATTTTATAATAGTCCAAAATAATAAGTAAAATATAGTGAATGTGTTTTCTATAACTAAAGTATTTGATATTTCATTTATAAAGGGTTGGTTCATTACAAATACAATAGTAAATTTTCTCAAAAAGTGATGTAAAACCTAATACATCAATGCTACAAATGTCACTAGCTTGTTTTTTAGAAAGAATGACATCACTAAATAATGATATAGGCCAAAATTTCTCATGAATGTTCTTTTGAGGAATATTGGAAGGACTCGCCCTCAACTAATAGTATTATGATCTCTAGTCAATTTTAGAGAACATGTTGGCTCCCCTAATATGATCAAACAAGGAATCTATTGGAGGAAGTGGGTATCATTTCTCGAAATTCACTTTCTTTAATCTAAAAAACCATATGCATATCATCAAAGATCCATCATCCTTCGTGGTGAATAGAACATGATCTACCCCAAGGGGAAGTACTCAAGATTATAAAACCCTTCACCTCTAAGTCATCTAACTAAGACTTAATCACTTAGAGAATCAAATGATACATACTATATGGAAGATTATAAGTCGGATCAACACCTAGAAGAAGATAGATTGTAAACTGGACCTATTATTTTGGTGTATATCTCGAGAAATCATCAGTAAAAACATCATGTAACTAATCCAATATATGTGGAAATAATATATTATATGTCTACCTCTCATCTAAAATGATACTGGGAACTAAGGATATGATTCCTCTTATATTATAAAGGATGTTTCCTTCACAACCTACCTACATGTCCTAATCTCTAACATAACTGTAGTTTTCACACAATGCAAATATAAACAACTCCCTTTAGTGATAGTGGTAAATATTGGTTCAATATTGAACTATCCATTTCATTTTAAGAATCATTTCAATGTTATCCATTTCTAAAACAAGGAAATACCATAGAAACTAGTATCTAAAAAATGGAATAGTCCATATATCTCTAAATGTCTTCATATCATACCCCTAATTTTTTTTAGTCAACATCACACCATATAGATACTAAATAGAATGCCCCAGGTCAACCGTGAACTAATTGGATATGAATGAATGTGATGATCCAGTATTAAAAATATAATATGATAAGGTAAAGGAAACAGAAATGATACATCAGATAGTATATGTCCTCATATCCTGGTATGTAAGATTAGGCTCAATGAACTAAAGCTAGTAGGACCCTCAATGCTTTTCTCCCACATAACTCCCTTGGATGCACTGCCATGTAGCATCTATAGGTCATACCCTTGGGTGAAACATCCTCTGCCCTAATTTGAATGAACAGTGGTACTATAAAAACCTTCTTGATCTGACAAACCAGATATAGATCCTAAACCTTATACTTAACTAGATCCTTTGCTACTCAACACCAGCTGGGATCTCTAGTAAAACTATTGTAGGATCCCCATCCTTACAAAAATAGAAACTATAGAGGGGGTTAAAAACAATGAGGATAAATATTTCTTCATCTTCCACATTGATAAAACTATATATAACTATCTTTTGGGGGAGGGGGATGTGCCCTAATAACATGGTTGTTCAATACAGTCTTCTCTTGAATGAATCATCATAAAACGCATCATGTTTCCCGAAATCCCTTATTAATTATTCTAATATAATCCATCAATCATGAGTCTCTATCCTCACATATGTTTCAATCAGTGGTCAAGCCCTAATTCATAACCTCTAAAAATAATGGAAGATGAAATACAATCACTTGGACACAAATCTCATAACTCATATAGTCCTCAAACTACTTGGACATGGATATCACATCCCCATCTATAATAGGGTCAAAACACTTCAAATCAGTTAAATGTTACGTATAATCCAAAACCTAAGTACCTATTTTTTCATATTAATAAACACATTGGACCTAAACATCTAAAATGTATCTAAAAATAATTGATCAATTAAATGGGTTTAGAAGCCATTCTAGGATATTCGCACATGCTAATTCATAGAGACCATAACATCCCACCAGTGCTACACTAAACCTTGAAGAATATAAATGAAAAGTTTAACCCTCCTATTTGTAGTGTCTCAAAATGGTTAAATATTATCTAAAGAGACTCAAAATAGATCTTAGATACCTAGGGACCATACTCATCAATAAATAATGTTGTTTCATCATCTGATACTCCCTAGTCAGACCAGATATAGAAGTGAATATCATGGAATCTATCTCTCTCCATGTACTACATCACTCATAACATGTTCTTAGGGAGATGATAAAAAATTGTGGTTCCTGAAACTACAATAGGATCAAATACATCCCATAGTGATCCATACTCACCCCCACCATCCTAGGGACCTGTTGGTGGAGATTTATTAGATATCTCTCTACAATACAAAACACAAACCTTAGAACACATTCTTATTCAAATAAATGATATCAAAAAATGGGGGTAATAATAAGTATATATCTTCATGTTATTCTATACACCCCATAACATAAATGTATCACAAGTTATACACTCTCTCACTAGTCTTTTCTATGGAAATTCAGAACCTTCACCATATATATATAGGATCCACACTATTAAATTTTCATTTTATATTTTTATTTTATTTATCAATGATATCAAATTTGATTCATAGTAAAATGAAATTACTTTTTTGTGTAATATAGGAAAATAATTTATAAGTTTCTGTTTGAAACTTATTTAATTCACACCATCCATAAACATGTTATTTGATCATTATTATTAAAAATAACTGAACAAAACCATCACCTAGATAAGATTCAACCAATATGTTTTATCAGAATACACAATATGAATTTTTATTCATGATTTAAATAGAAAAAATTGATAACATAACCAAGGTAACTGATCTAATGTAATCATAAAAATTATAACTGAATCCTCTGTGATTGATATGATGCATGAACACACGTCATCTTACCCCTATAGGCTTAGATAAAATAACATAAATAATAAATCCAAAAATCAATTTATCACTCTTACTGAAATAACACAATTATAACATTAAAAACCAAAAAATATAAATCAAATATATGGTAACTTGGAATTAACTCATATATGGTTTATCTACTCTTGAGCATAAGACTCAAACAATGTTTTCAAAATTTTTTATCTCTTGTATACCTTTCCAAAATACTTAATCAAAAAAAAGATAATCTTATACAATTTTATAATTCTCTAGCTTAGTTTTATCAAAAATAGCTGGATTTGAGTCCCACATGAACTTAGACACACCTCCATGTATAAAAATGGGTTTTGACAAGAAATGAGGGTTATTGATGATACTATGGGGAGACTCTACCATCTTAGTTAATTTTTAAATAACAGTGAAAATAATAGAAATCACATAAATATATGTAAATAAAAGGTAATATACATCACAAAAGTCTCTAAATAAACAGCTTAGGTGACTCATGATATATCAAAATGAATGCTTTATAGATATCATGAAATCAATATAGACAGGTCTAGTATCCTGTGGTGGATGATATAAATAAAAATAGAAAGTGGAACCAAAACATCCAAATAGATAATTCCCTAAAAATTTCCCATGTGTATTAAGCATGTACCATCCCTCATACTCCATAATATCCATTATAAATCAACCATTGATCATAGGGACCATGTCTTTAACCTATCATTTAATTAGGAAGTCAACACAGATTCTAATATTGGCCCTATAAAATTGTGAGTATAATTATTAGGTCACCATCAATGATGTCTATAAATATATCCAATAAAAATAAAGTGCATGTTGACATGACATAGAAAATAGATGAACTAATAATTAACAAATCAACATATATCCTGGGTTTTTAAGATTACACCTGACATCAACCATACCTATTTCGGGTAATTTTAAATGTATCTAAACTAGATACACAACCCCTAGTAGGAAACCCATCCTTCAACAAAATCACATAATAACCACCTAAGGAGAATCTCATCCTACCCCAGAATCATATAAGAACCACCTTGGTTGAAACTCATCCAATCAAATAATATAATAATCACCTAGGGGGAAACTCATATTGACCTAGAATCATATAAGAACCACTGAGGGGGAAGTTCATCCTATCCCAAAATAATAAAATAACCATCCAAAGGGAAAACTGATCATACCTTATAACCATAAAATATATAATAAGGTGTATAATCATCCTATCCTGAAACCATATATCTATTATTCACATACATCACATCAGTTACATTTTGGAATTTTCTCATTTACTAATTTTATTTCTCACTACTTCCAATTATTTTATACTCCATATTTTTATAGGTTGTCATATTTTAACACTAGGTCTCATATTAACCCAGGTTCGCATCGCATAACCCATTCGAGGGTTTATATTTCCCTTATAATTTCATTTTTAGTTCAAGTAAACCCTTGGATCACCTCTAAAAATTTGAATTTTATTGTCTAGTTTAAGGATTATATCACTACATGGGTAATAGTTTATATTCACAATCACTAATAAAATATTAAAGGGCCTAAAAAGAAAATATTCACAAGGATTAGTAATTTATAATGTTAATTTAAGTTTTGGTTCAAGAATGTGTTAGGTCGGTATGACCACACACCACACACAGTAAAAAAATGAGTGATATTTTAAGATGTAGCATAAGTTATATATAAATTAAGTGTATGGAATCACAATTTTCTTACCACACACCTCAAATTTAACCCAATCCTATAGAATACTAAATTTTTCCCAAAAAATTATGTTTATCATTTTAGAATGAAAAAAACTAAAAATAAGAAGGATTCCATATCTAGGGATTATACAAGATTAAATTTACTGAAGGATGATCATTGGAATGAAAAAAATCTTTAACTATCAAGAGAATAGGATGGAGGAACTCAATTATCCAGATAAATCCCCCTTCATGTGTCCAATAATAAAGGGTGTGAGGGAGAAGGTGGAGGAGTGTAATTAGGGATCTAAGGGGAAATTACAACTCCACACCCAAGAAACATACATCTTAAAAGGGATGTGGTGTGACTTATTGTAGGTCAAGGGCCTCTTATTTTCTAGGAGACATCTTGGAACAACCCATATGGGTCATGGAATAACCAATTATAGGTCGAGGTCCTATCCTCCTCCAAAATAAAATTGTAACATGACCCTCATGGGTCATTATTATGATACCTAGCCTAGGAATAAGGCATATTTTTTACCTATATACCATTGCTGCACAACACTCTTACATCACACAGATACTACCTACGAACCACTAAATTTCAACTGTATCCCCCAACAGACTTTTGAAAACCCTCATTTTTCCACTATTAACATAAATGAAATTAAAAAAAAGGGAATAAATTAGCTTAAAGAAATTTTAAATGGATTAATACCTCAATAAATATTGTGTTTTTAAGGCGAAGATATTATGGGGGTCTTTTTTTATAATTAGACTTGTGTGACCTATGCAGTTACAGTATCCAAATTATCCTTTCTCTAGGACTCTGATAACCAATTATTTAACTTGGATATATAAGACATAGTTTCAGGGTAAAAGTAAATAGGTATATGCATCATATATAGGGTACTAATAATTATATATTTATTTCCTATGTAATATTATTTGTATATGCAAAAATAATTTTAGGATAAGATTATAAAAAAGGTATTTCCAACTAATATCTAGCTAATATGTAGAATATGGTTTCTAAAAATACCATGTCAATATTAGGGCCTCCAACCGTTGGTTATTCAGTGATGAAATGTTTATTTTTATAATTGGGTGAGAGATATTCATTCCCTATGATATGTGGTAGTTTACCACCCCTTTGTGATTGGTAAAATTAATTATTATAGATATTGTGGTGGTTCTCACTAAGTTATATTAGACTACCAATAAAAATAGTATTATTCATTTGTTTGGATGATAGAGACTGTGTGGATTTTTGAGGGGGGTCTGAACCTCAAGCAACTGAAGTTTTACTAGAATCTAGGAATCTCATTTCCGTATGTCTCATAGTTTTACTAACTAGATGTAAATTGTTCAATTAAGATTCTTATATGGCACAATGATCTATTTTTGGAATAAATATTCCCTAAAATATTGATATAACGTCTCTACCATATTTTATATTTGATCTATTATTTGGGAAGGAGCTTTATCTAAACTGTTGGACCTTATACGGGGTAGTGTGACCATATATATGTAGGCATCGAGGGACATGAACCATATAATATTCTTTCTAGACATGTTTTCACAATGTCATTTTTCATGATCACTGTATAGGATATAAACATTGTGGTAATAATTATCAATCTTGAGTGGATTTTCACAAAACAAATCACATATGTTTGAGATGCCAAGTTAGCTTTGGTGATTGAGAAATCTTAGAAAATATATATACAAGCTATAGAAGTAGTTTTATGTTTCATTTTAATACTACTGATTTAGTTTTTTGGATGGATATATATGTTAAATATGGCACTGAGATCATATATTTTACTTTTGGAGGTAGCGGTCTAGCAAGGAGAATTTCTAGTTGGGTAGTGGGTGGTGTGGGAGTTTTAGGAGGTGGATGACACATCAATCCACTTCCTTCAATGAAAACCCTCAATTATTTCCAATTAATCATGGTTTTATTCCATTCATAATTTATTGAATATATGCATAATGGTTGGATATGATTGATTATCAATAGATACAGTTCAATGTATGATTTATATCATATTTCCTGAACCCTCATAAATGATGGAATAGGCATGATTTTTTCATTCTATGATAGATGTTTTAGATTTGGAGATGTTGCTTGAATCCCGAGAAAAATCCATATTGGGTTCATAAGTATCCAATTTTGTATATTATCAACCACTCACCCCTTCTAGTGAAGTGTGATTACCATTTCTGATATTGAGGTTAGAAAATCATATATTATTCATTGTTTAAATTCTGAACATAATTATATAATAAAAGCAACATTTTCCCTAATGAGAAGTGGTCACTAATTTTTTTTTAAAATAATTCAGTCCATGTGGTTGTGGTGAGTATATCCAACCATCATAAAGATGAATTCAAAAACCCATCAGATGGTATAGAGGGATTTATGTTCTATTCATATGGATGAGAAATTTAGTTCTGTTAAATATAGAAGAATTCACTAATTCTATAAAAGTGAGGCCAATGGTAATCCCTTAGTGGGATACCTATTCATTCATCGTCTTTCATTCTAGAGATGGTGTTCAAGAGATACTTAATATATTTATGAGAACCCAGTTTCTATTTTTAGTAAAAGAGTACGGAATCCTTCATTATATTAGTTCATGAATGAATCATTGGGAATTATAATTATTTTCCATTATCTTACCATAGGAGTTCAATGTTTTTTGTAAACACATATAGTATATGAATCATATTTAGGGGTGTAATTGCTCTTCATGAACACGAGCCCATAGTAGTTGACGATATTTTCTTGGTGAAACAGTAGTGTGGTTGTTTTAAATTATAGAAATGGACTCAATATCCATATAATAAAGGATGTTCATGTGGATCTAGATTTATTATAGTTATTATTTTATCTAAAGAGAGATACATACTAACCTTCAATTTATGGTGGAGAATCCACACTCATCTCTTGTGGGATAGAGGCCCACGATTGATATGATGATTGATATTTATTTGTAACTGAACTTACTTATGTGGTTGACTTGAATGGTTTCCTAAATATGGGTATCACATAACTCATTTACCCAGGTGGATATTTTTCTTCTCTTTATGTTCATTTTAAATATCATGGTTGATATCCAGGGTGGAAATCACACAAGTATAGAGTGGCCCTGGGTATGTAATTTCCAGTGGATATTTTTGGGTGTATCTATTATATAGAAATACTTTTTATATGGTGGATGATTTTTTTCATGAAAAGTTTTGTATTTTGGTCTCTTGGGAATTTGTTATTGTAGCATCTATAGATGATCGTGTAGGTTCATCTAAGTGATCAGGATCATTTGCTTCAAATTATATCAGATTGGGTCATCTAAAAAGTAGTTGTGTGTTGTAAAATTTTATGAGTTTATTATTTTTCGTAATTTTATCATAAATATATTTCATAAAAGATATATAAAAAATAAAAAATAAACTTTTTCAATAGGTGTGATCATTTTTTATATTGAAATAATGATGGAGAATTCATGTGAATGTTTGTGAGAGGTTTTGGATTAAAGGACCATGTTTCTATTATTCCATGATCATGGAGAACTAGTTGTCATTTTCTTTATTGATAGAGAGGGTCTAAGAGAATAAAATATATCCATAGGATCATATAGCTTTGTAAATATTATACTCTCAATGTCATGAGTTTCTAAAGCACTATATGTTAGAGTGCCATGGGGAGGGGTATCTCTCATGAAACCACCATCCAAAACGCTCTTAAATGGTTTGGAAAAAAGTTATCCCATTAAATATGGAATTTTGAGGATCATTTTTGAGTTGTATATCAAAGTCTCATGGATGTTTATCTTTTTATATGGTAGTAATACCATCAGCTATGTAAAATATTTGGGTTCTGTGGCATAGATTCACTCATATATATGGATTTTTTTTCAATTAATGTATTTATTGAAGATTAGATAAATCTAATATATTTAATAATATAAGTGGATGTTTTCTTATCTGATAAGTGTATTCTAACTTTTCTTAGATCATTGGATCTAATTAATAATGCAATTTTGTGCAATGGTGGTTTTTTTTATAGTATGGTTATCTTTGGAACCTCTCTAATTATTGATTTGATTATGTCCATTTTAGGGATGGAAAGTTACTATGGTGGGGAGCATATAGTGACCTGGGTTTTTCAAAATTTATATTTATCGAAAATTTAATTTTTGATGCCTTGGGACCTCCCTAGGGGTTAAATAGTGAATTTACTATGGAAAATGTCCATGGAAAAATTATTCTATTGTTTTGTTTATTTTTAGGTGGGGTGTTTTCTTCTGGGCTGATCTAATGTGAAATTATAGGAATGAAAGAGCCTTGATAAAAATATATTATGTATTATAATATAATTTTTATCATTTACATGTTTATTCACAATATTGTTTTTTCCTTCTTAATAAAGTTTCATATGAAAAAATGGATACAATAGTTTCATCATGGATTTGGGTTTTACACAATGTGTTATATAACATTTATTCATGATTGAGACCCTAGGACCTGGTCATCATTTGGAAGAATGAGTTGTGGTTTTATAAATAGAAAAATTTAATTATATTAATTATTTATTTTGGAAAATAACTTTCTTAACACTAGTAATGAAATCTATATAGTCTCATTTAGCACAATTCATATGGTGAGCTTTATGAAGCCTATGAATTCTGAGAACCAATGGGAGGTATCTCTTAGAGATTAATAAAAATATTATTCTATGGGATCAAGAAGAATGTTTTGGTAGCTTTCCTGAATTAGTGATCCATTATCAAGATGGGGCTTCACGATGTTTCTTATGCTCCGTTATTTTTGGAATCATTTTTTAAGTATTTATAGGAATTTTATTTTCTCCCTTTTTCATCAATTTTTTTATAATTACTGAATTAGTATCCTTTACTTTTCATTGGTAGATTGTTTAGTTATTCTTTGATTATGGTGAGTAATACTTATATCAAGTTTCTAAATCAATAAAATTATCATCAGTAATTCAATTTTAAGAAATATTTTACATGGATATATAATAAATAAATTCATTTGAATGATTAAAAACTATTTATATTGGTGTCATAACATATGGTGTTATTATATTAAGAGAATTATTTTATATCTAACATTTTTTTATTGATTTGGGTAATTTATTGGGTAATTAATTAAGAACAATAGATAATTTTACCTCTATATCCCCCTTCCCTCTCCCCCATTCTCCTCCTTTCACCCCTCTCCATTTATCTCCATCTCTTCATCCCTCTCTCCCTCTCCCATATCTCTCTCTCTCATTTTTCTCTCCATTCGTCTCTCTATAATTCACAGATTAATGGAATAAGAACATTATCAATGAGAATATCCAATGGTAATATCATGACATTTGGTTTGTTTAAGGAGGGTTGGCTCGAGAGAGATCAAGTGATAGAGATTATATGAGGGAGGAAATGTTTATGGTTTCAAATTTGGGGGAGGTTTTGTGAATTGAAGTATAATAGAGTGGTTATGGGGAGCCACATGGTGTAGCGATGGCAGCGACATGGTTTAGAGATGGAGGTGGCATGGGAGAGTATAGGTTATGCATTAGGTAGATGGAAACAGAATGATGATGGGGGTTTCTATGAATTTTTAGGTCATATTTGTGATTGGGGATATAGATGTGAGGTGGAATTCCATGTATGGAAGTCTTTGGCCTCATCTGAAACATAAATTGTTGCCTTGGCATGGAGAACCATGATGATGTTCATAGCACTGTTCAAGAAAATAAAGAGGGGGAAACCCTAGTTGCTTTGGATGTATTATCCATTAGAATTTTATGTTTCCCTTACTATAATATTTTAATTGGAAATTTTGGGCATGTCCCATATGGACTATCCTACCTGGACCACCATATACAGGTTTCCAAGATCATCAAGCAACGTATACATTTAGTTCGACAGGGAATGCAAGTTCAGGTCTACCCAACCAAACCTAGGTTTTATTAAATCATAGGAACACATGGTCCACCTTTTATACCACATGGTCCACTCATGTAATCCCACATAACATGCCCAGGTGTCACAAAACGTCCTGCTTTATGCCAGTGTGTAATTTTTTCTATATCTTCTTCTTTGAGATTCTTTTTTAGAAAAATAAATAACATAGCCTAGGTATTTCTTCATATAGATAAAAATTTAATTGTCTATTTAGAAATTTGAGGATAATTATGAGATGACATTTGATGTTTTCATATTTGTTTTCATAGGGGTAGTAACAAGGCTTGTGAATGATTGTCGAATCATTCTTGTGGTTGATACTCTTTAAACATAGGTGTCTTACAGTGAGGTGTGGATCCCCCACCATCCTTATGTAGGGTATGTATTCACACTATAAAAGGTATATTTTACTGGGGTATATGATCATCTACCTATTGATCTGATATTGTAAGTATTCTCCTTACTTACTCAGGGTGAAGAATCCTCTATCCATATATTCAACATCCCCTATCTAAAGAGATGAGATTGGGTGAGGGGTCCTCCAATAGATTCTATCTCTCTCCTACTTACTTGGTGTGTCTGATCCTGTGTTATGGTTCATGTGAGGATATGTGTATTTATGGTCATTGATAGACTAGATAAAAGATCAGCGGTATTGTATTTATCAGTGGTTTGGTTCTCTCTAGATTGTTGGGCATGCCTCATCAATGATCACGCTTCCCTTTATGTATTATGATGATGGTGTGGTAGTTTTAAAGGTTGAGTGGTGTAGACTTATTTGGGATTAGTGATTATTAATCACCTTGGAGTTTCATTTGGTATGTGTTATATAGCTAGCTATTGGGTTTAGTAACTACAGAATAATTAGTGCTTTGATCTCCCTAGTTTTCACATATAGTATGACTTCAATAAATTTCAGTTGTGATGATTGAGATTTTCCTTAAGACCTTTGGAATTCTTTTTATAGAGAATATTTAGATATTTTTTGTATTTATCTTGGTTACTCTATTATATTAGGGGTTTTGATCTGGTTTTTTTACTTTTACATTGTAATTTTATGGTTTTCTAATGGGTATGATTATACACACCTCTGCATAGGCCTTATTGGAACAAATATTGTGTCACTGAAAACAATTTATAGGTTCCTAGATTCTCTTCATGTTTATAGATATTGTTTTTCTTGTTCAAAGATAACGCTCTATGATACATGGTAATGATTGATGAATAATGGTGGTCCTTGATGGTGTAAGTGACCATTACAATGATAGGTTATTCTAATAGTACATGCAATTTAGAGGATCATTCTAGTGTCTTATTTCTATCAGATTCATTAGTTTTTAATATGAACAAATATTTTGGTATTTTTCTACATATATTTTTACTTGTATTTATTTTCTTGTCCTTATATTATATATATTTTAGTTATTCATATATATTATATTAGTGTTATTGATTGTCAGAATGCATTATATTTTTCTATCTTTTGTGGGTTGGTATATGTTAAGGCCTTCCATATCATGTGATTTTTCTACTCAGTGCTAGTCACTATCCTTTGTTCTATTAGAGGTAGTTTTGGGGTGGAAATATTTGTTTAATCTCAGTATAGGTTAGTTCATGGTGGGTCGGTTAGTGCCATAGGTTATTTATAGAAGAGTGTTTGGAATATTCTCTGGTGCAACTCTTCAATCCAAAGTAATATATTGTTTTATGCAGTATAAAAATCAAATAGAAAGATCAAAATAAACGTGAATGAGATGAAATAAGTAAATGTGACTTTTTCTTCCCTATTATTGTTTTGGGATTAGAGGAAAATTCAAAAAAGGGTGAAGTGATAAATGAAAGTTATATATAAACAACTCAAAAATACATCTCTAAAAAGGGTACAAATTATGTTTTGTTACTGAGTGTCGATATTCCTATAGATTCTTAGATTTCAAAGAAAGGGGAATCCATCCATTACAATTAAGAGAATGATTTATTTCATAATTATATTTAAATTATTTTTAGTAAGATACATCATAGAGATAATATGACCTTATAAAATTTTAGAAATAATTATGCTCGAATAAAAAATATAGGTAGAAGTTTTCTTGTTCAGAAAAATGTGTGATATCTTCCTAGATTGATAAAGAATATTAAATAAATTAGGTAACATAGTGGTACATGATTTACCCCCACTTTCATTGTTGATTCATGGAAATTTAAAAATGGGATATTATCGTAGATCATACAGTAAAGAAGTAAATCTTATTTAATATGATTGAAAATACTGCAGAAAATTTGTCAATAATAAACATCATTGGGGATTTAAAACTAGAGTATTATTTGGTAGGACACATGAGATAGTAGTGGGTGAGGGTATATAAAATAAAATTAAACCCACTAGATCTAAAATTACAGGAGGTTAGTCTATATCAAATTGTATCTTTGAAAAACAAAAGAGGGTGTATTTTATGAATGGCATTTAAAAAATTGAAATATGGACCTGGATCATGTTGATGTTAATGTATTTTCACAAGTATATTATCTTTGAGGGTAACTATATCATATAATATTTATCAATAACTCAACTATGATTTCATGAGTTTAATTCCTATAAAATAAATATTCTATGTTTAATATGTTTTGTAACTAAAAGGCTCTAGTGGATAATGAGAAACAATCAAGTGTAAATAATTAATGTATCACTATAGAGGATAGTATAATGATATGGAATTCAATAAATTATATGATACCAATGTATCTAAGTGGGAGAATACTATTCCTGGTACACCATTGTATAATAGTGTGTCTATGTGGAATAATGGAACATTGATTGAATTCATCATGAGTATTGGTTTATACTCAAGGTTACCCAAGTATTTATAGTAAGATTAAATGAATATGGAATTATATATTATCAATATTATTCTCTATGATCCAATAAAATAACATATACCTAAAGAGATTTGTTTTGAAAAAAACCTGTAAAAGCCTCTTATTTAATATATTTATATTATATAGTATATATATGTGTATATGTTAAGGATAGGTACAGTATTGATGTTAAATCCAAATCTTGTTTCTTTATTGGCTCTGATGATGATCTATTTAGATTTCTCTTCGTGGATAATGATAAAAAGAATATTATTAAAATTAAAAATCTAATATTTAATGATGTTTTCATATATAAGGATTTTCATGGATTTAAAATTGATGATGTGAATAAAGAAACAATGTGTGAGGGGTATGTTGAGCTTAAAGTTACACTTGATCATAAGACAACAAAACTATTGGAGGCTTCTCTTTATGTAATTTTGGGGAAATTAAATACGGTGAAAAAAATAATTTAGAGGTATTCATTATCCTTAAATTATTTTATCTTGATTTGTGATTTAGAGGTATAATTAATTGAATATGTAATGTACAAAAAGAAATAATGAAATAGGTAGTTATATATATAGGAAGAGGTTACTCATTTTCATTCTAACATGTCTTTAGATATGAATAAAAATCTATTAGGATAGAATTTATTATAGAAGAAATAGGCATACTAAGTCATGGAAGGGAGTAGTTATAAGGTTATCTTTGAGAAACAACTTTTAGTGAAGTGATTTTAATTAAAATCACATATCAGTTTCACTAAAATTTTATCAAATGTCGTGAATATCACCTGTATTTAGGTGATTCATAGAATTTTTCCATTAAATTATTTTATTCTTGATCGATTTGATATAAATGATAAGTTTATTTATAGATATTTAGAGGGATGATTCAAAATAGTGTAGCCAAATGATATATCGAGCCAAGAAAGAAATAACTTGTTTACAATCTCTATAAAAGTTTTTTTGGTTAAACTAGGTACCCAGATAATGGAATAAAAATTTTGATGAATTTATGAGTAAAAAATAATAAAAATTGTATGCAATATATCAATGTTTCTACTTTAAGTAATTTGTTGACCTATATATCACATATATTATTTATTTTGATGGTATTATTTTTACAGTATGATGAATGTAAATTATTGATGAGATAAAAGTGAAGTTGGGTGAGGAGTTAGAGATAAAATACTTTGGAGGAAATATAGTGATATTTGGGATGAACTTCATTAGAGACTGTGTAGATAAAACCTTTAGGAAGTCACAATATGACTATATTTGAATAGTTTTATGTAGAAATAGTATGTTATAAGAAAATGCATTTTCTACTATCTTTGAAATCCATTTTCATTTTTCTAATGAAGAATCATTAAATACCTAATAAGTGGTTGAATACTTGGATAAAAATATATATACCTCATTTTAGGAATGATAATATATATTACGGTTTATACCTTTCCTAATATTTCTTATAAAGCAGTTTTTGAAATAAGGTACATGGATAACCTATTAAAATAATACTAGGAATCCATTAAGTCGATACTAGGATATTTAAATGTAATAACGGAAGTATTATTGAGTTGTGTGAAATGATATTAATTACAAGGTTATGTAGATGTTGATCCATGAGGTAATTTTGTTAGCAATAGGGGTGTTATGGGTTTTTTGTTTACTTGTAGTGTAATTTTTGTAAGAAAGTTATATCTCATAGAAAATACAATGAACCTATCTACAATAAATGTTAAATATAATGTAATAATAGAATCTAAAAAATATTTTCTTTGGATAATTTGATTCTTAGTGGAGTTTGATTAAAATTTAGTGGAAATTTTAGTAAATTTTTATTAATTAAAGTGTGATAAATATTGTAAATAACTCAATGTTTCATTCATGGATGAATCATATCTAGTTAAGTACAGCTTTATTAGAGTATTAAAACTTGATTTTGTACTGAAGTTATAGAATATTCATGAAAACTAAAAATATGGTTGATATATTTAAAAATATTTTATTGATTGAGAAGTTGAAGAACTATTGTTCCTCTACATTCACTAATGGATAGGGGTCGAGAGGTAGAATATAGATATACTCTTCAGGATCATAGAAGGATGCATACTTAAGGATTATTCTATAAGTGGGAAATTATTAGGATGGTGGAACCTGATTATCCAGATATAGTTGGTCCAAGTGTTAAAGGCTTGTATTAAACATTTTTTTGGTAAATTTCAATGTTATATAATGAGTAAATTAGTAAATATTACCAGCTATAATAGATCTAATCATTGTCACAAGTAAAAATTATTATCTCACTATAGACTACCGCCAAGATTTTATTAGAATAACATTGTTGGTATTGTAGCATTATATTTCTTCTTAAAATTATATCAATAAACAATTAGGTAATGTGTGCAGGCTTGTAATTTTCTTTTGGATATAGTGAAAATTATTTTACCTCTTGTTGAATATAGGGAATATTCCCAGATCATTTAACTGATTGTGTTTTTTTGTTATTATTATTTATTTTTTATCTCATTTACTCTCATTTTTTGAATTTTTTATCATTTATGATCCCTTATCTCTATAACATAGAAGGATGTATTTTCACAATTTTATCATATTGAATAACATAAGATGACTAAATACATCGTATCATAAACAAGGGTAGTAAGCTTGGGAAAAATAAATTGTAATATTTATTACATTGAATATAAAATGGAAGGATTTATTTTTTATTATGTAATTGGTTTTTTGTCATTTTATTTCCCTATATTCGATGTTTCTTAAATTATATGTCACATCATTTTTCATTCTTTGATGGTTTTGTATGGTTTTTTTTAGCCTGATTGATTTTCTATTACTGGAGTTATTTATAGTTAAATACATGATCATTATAAATTTGTGATGGTACTAATCGTGGTTATTTTATGTGTAAATTATTTAGATGATTATTTTAAGAGTTGAGTTAATGGGTGATTGATTTTGAGAATGACAAGTGAATGTAATATTATAGCGGTAGTGAGATCGAGGGAAAGACCTTAGTGATAAGATTTTTATTAGGATGTGTGTGTGTTTTATTTGATGATTCTTTGATTTTTATCAGTTAAAGTAAGGGTAGATCCTTAAAATCCATTATTGAGTTGAAAAAATGGTTTTTAGATGTATAAATTTCCCTGATGGGATGTTTTTGTGATAAGGGGTAATGAGTAAAAAAGTGATTTTACAAATTTAATGAGGTAATTTTCAATGATGTTTTAGGTGATAATGGTATTTGGGAGTCATTTTTTGGTAGGTTTATTTCTATAATAATTGGTTAAGTTATTTTCCTCATGGGATAATATTTTGTTTAGAATCTAGATTACTATACAACATAGTTCTTTTTTGAACTATTTATTTCTAGGGGATAATTTATGTTTTCATTTTATGGATATATTTTATATTATTTCAGGGGGATAAATTACATGTTTTTAATTATGTATTATTATATGATTCTATTAGGATTGTATGTGTTTTGTTATTTGTTTATTGTTTTATTGGTTTTTCATTGGGATAGTATTGAAGGGGATTAATACACATGCTCATTACATTTATATCTATATTATTATTGGATTAGTGTTGAAAATACCCTATATATTAGTGAATTCACATAGTGGTGTGGTAGGTATGGTGTGGTACTTTCGATATAACTCTGTCTTGTCGTATGGAAATAGTATTTTATGGTTTCTGATAGGTGATATTCATCACAATTTTCTGTTTTCCTATATTTTTTGATGTATTATTATATATTTCATGAAAACACACATATTAATTTAATAAATTATATTCACTTTTAGGAGGAAATTTCTCTTGGTGGTGCATTCTGGGTGATCATACTAACACCCTCTATGTGCACTGAGATGAAATTTTAGATTCATATGTCAAATTATTGCTTTATAAACTACATGATATATATATATATAATATATAGTTTATGTATTTCCCAATTATTATAGTAGTGGGGTAGGACTCTTATAAGTTATAGAGTGTGGGTGGCCTGTATTGGCAAGGGGCGTCATCTGGTATATAGTTAGAGTATGTTTTATGTAACGAGCCGGAACTCTAACAATGAATTACTATTCTTCTGTTAATTTCATATATTATATATGAAATATAATCACTTATATAACATAATACAAAATTTATAAATAAATAATGAATGAAATAAGATGTATTTCTAGAAGATAAGAAACCTATACCGATGAAATAATAACATGAAATTAGGAATATTAATATGAACCTTATGAATAGTAAACGTACAAAATTATTAGAAACTAATCCCATGAATGTATAAATAATGTTTAGGAATCTAATAAGTTTATTTATGTTATAATTATATAATAGTCTAAGTTTATGAATATTTTAAAAATTAACATTTATGTGTTGGTATTTTTTAAGTAATAAATATTTAATTAGAAAATTATAATTAATAAAATTTCTTAAAATAAAATTAATTTTCATAAGAAAATTCATAAATCAATATTTTATGTCTTATGGTTTTAGAATAATTTTACTGTACCTTAGTAAATTTTTGAGTGGTTTATAAAATCAGTTATAAATTTAAAACTATATTTTTTGAATAAATATTTAGTTTAAATAAAAATTAAATTTATGATATTTAGAAAATAATATTCATAAATTATATTTCATTTCTGTATTCTAAATGTAAAAAAATTAGGGTTAATTTTTTTTATTTTTTGGAAATCCAAGAATTTGTAGTGAATAGTAAAATATGATAAGTTATGGTATAAATACATTATAAGCTAAATACACTATTCCATGAGTCAAGGATGATGTAAGAAGACGTTATTAGAATTAAAAATCACTTATTATTATATTTAGTCACAATAATATACATTATTTATTATCTTCAGAAAAATAATGAAATAATGAATAAAATAATTAGAAATCACCCCTCTCCTCCACAATAAATACCACCCTCAGCCCCCTCTTCTCATCACTCCTCTATGCCTTTAATTTTGTCAATTTTCATACCAAATACTCTTTCCTAGTCTCTCTCTACTTCTAGGATCTCTTCTTATTCCAAAAATTACCAAAACAAATCCCCTTAAGGTGGTTCTCAAGGAGTAGTATTCAATAGGTAAAATCCTCTTCCTTTTCCTTTTATTTTTTTTTCAAGTTCTTTATTTTATTATATTCTACATGACTCCTATATAAACATTATAATGATAACTACAATTTCATCTATATACTAATATTATATCATTTTAATGTATTATCCATCATTAATATTCTTACTCTTTCTCTTTTATATAAAAATGAAATCATCATCCGGGATGTGCCGATTTACAAACTTCAAGGACAACAAACATTATCACTTCAATTTATCCTTAAAGGATGGTCATGAAACCATTTTATTATTTAAGAGAATATATATATTTATTTTAACCTTTACAATTTTATGTAACTATTATATATACATAAAATTAATTCATAAAGCAAAACTAGTTCGTAATAATCGAAATACAGTGTAAATAATCTAAATGATTATCACTAATGTTTTAGCTAATGAATCATAGTCATACCATATAAACAAATGAATTATATAAGAATTTAATATTCTATATGTTCATTAATATCATATAAATTCAATTTTTGAAAATTATAACCATTCCATATGAACATGTATACTCATATACAAGTATAACGATAATGAAACCCAAGGAAACAAATGCTCTCGAGCAATAAAATTGTATCTTATAACTCATTAAAGAATCCATAAATGAACGTACTAAAATTATAATAAATCAAATAAATTTATATAATGTTATTAATTATTCAATTAATGTATTTGATTTATTATCCATGACGTTATGCTCAAGTGAAAAACTCATTCGGTGAAAAGTGAAGGGATCCTACCCAAACCTTCATTTTTGCATCGGGTTATTCTTCCCCTATCAATACCCTAATATAATGCTTATTAAATTTTTTGTACTTATTATATATATTTATTATGTTTTCCGAACTCATTTATACAGATCATTGAATCTTTATTTTAAGTTAAATACATGTTTTATAAGGTTCCCTTCCCAAATAAGAAAGCCTAATTAAAGGGAAAATACAGATTTTTACCTATTTTCAAGTGGAATCAATATTCTCTTTTACGAAAACATTATTTTAGTAAATCCAATTATTTTCTATTTGGAAAATAATATTAGTTCATTTCTATTTTTATTCATATATTGTTTTGAAAAACCTCTTCTTTTTAAAGTAAAAGAGTATTACTCTCAAGAAATCTTCGATTATTTTATTAGAGAATTTTAAAATATTTCAACACCCCTACTGAATATTATATTTTATTGATAGTAAAATATTATTATTATCATCAACCATATTTTATAAAAAAATTTATGATCAATATGACTATATATAGTCTATCTTGATACCATTCACCATACTACTCAGAATTGTTACTGTTTAGGTCTACCGGTTGGGGAAAGTTATTTCATATATCTATGTTGTTTCTGTTTAAACCCTTTTATACGAGGGATACATTGGAAATATAAATTGATAGGTGGGTATTTCTATATCCCCTATATTAATCGGTAGGTCTCAAAAGACAAAATAGATATGGACATGTTTGAGGCCATTCACATTTTCAGATATGGTTTTGGACTAGGCCCTCATCATTTTTAGTTGTCTTGGATGAGGACTTGACGATATGATTCAGATGTAATGAATTATAAATTAAATAATTATAAAAATATTAATTGATAGTCCATGAAATTATTTTATTAGTGTAATATCTGTGGTTATGTTTTATTATGTAATTATTTAATCAGCTTTTATTCCAGCCATATTATGCTCAAGTTCATTTTTAAAAACATGTGTTTTTAGTTATTCACCATGGATAATGTTTATTTTTATGATGTCTTCTACCATACCTCTTACCCATACCGAGCATATGAGCTCACCCCCTCTAATGTTTAATTTTATCTAGGGTGTGAAGAATTATATTATGAATGATCTACATGGATAATCTAGGAGTTATTGGTGTTTTCAAAAGAATTTATACACTGTTTTTCCTTTCAAGTTATAATGTTAAACTTATGTATATATCATGTTTTATAAATATATTAAACTATTCTGTCCTTTAGTATGTTTCTTACTTGTTTATATGTCAATATAATTAAATATGGCTCCAGCTCTAGGATACTAGGGTCATGGTCTTTATATTTTACCTGCTTATATAGTTTCCCTAGTATTGTTTGTACTATATATGCAGTTCTAATATTTATTATATATATTCATATAGACTTTTTTAGTGACTATACAATGGGAATGGAGGACTCTAACTTGAAAGTCCGTTTTCTTTTGTTTATATATTGGTATTCTTGAATTATGAGAGATTCATTCTAAGTTTTTATAGATTTCATTAATGAAAAAGATTGTTTCAAAAATAAGGTAAATAATTATCTAAATATATTCAATGACCCTTAATGATATCCTTTGTATTATATATTACTTAATAAATGTATATCATTGATTTTAAATTCCCCAATGTTTTCTAGAATGCATTTCACTGGAATTATCCTCTCAATTTTGTCACACTATTCTAACTATCCCCTTTGACTTTTTCTTCCCTCCACAAGACATGATCAATGTATTATATATCTTAATGTCTTATTTGCCTCATTAGTCATTCCAAATTTTCGTACCCCTTTAGGGATAGTCAAATACATCCTATAAGGTCACATCATGTCTCCATAACTCATCCCAAAACATCCAAATTTAAATGATTTTGAATGCTATAAAATTTATTAATATGAAGAAAAATATTATATAATGGTATATATCACAATACAATTTTAGAAAATATAATATCCTATAAAAAAAGGTTCAAAAAAATTATATTCTAATGTCTAATCCATTTTTTATTATGAATAATTTATTTAAAAAATATATTACATCCTAGAGAAAAATAATATAACATAACACTTTTCACATCAAATATTATGAAATTTAACAATGATATTAATATCTTCACCATTTTAAGAAACTTAGAACTCCTTATTTTGAAAAATAACCTATAAATATATCATAAAATCCATTATAGTTTAATCCCACAATCTGCAATGTATAATGTAATTCCACTTCGTCACTTTTCAACCTTTCATGACAATACCATGACATAAAAACTTATGTTATGACATGGTATTTTCTTCCTTGTACAGGGGTATTTTACTCCATAATAACCATGGTTTAATGAATAATATTTAACATCTAGTTATACTTCAAAAACAACATGAATTTTAATTATATAATAATAGATTTTTCATGAGATCTAGATTCAACTCATTTCTTTAATAGTAACATGCATAAAATTCTTTAATATTCCCAAATAAATCACGAAATAAAAAATAAAAACTATTGCGTGTTTTTTAATATTTTGTATAAAAACTCTATAACTTCATATAAACCTTATGTAACTTAATAAAATAATGTTAAAATAAATTTATAATTATTTTTTATTGAATTATAATCATCTTTGTCAATAAATACAACAAAAAAATAATTTGATTTTTTATACCAATCTCTATATTTAGATTTGTTGACAACAACTTATTCAATAATCATCTTATTACATAAAAACTTCTTTCTATAGATATCTATTAAACCATAATTACATTCATAATAGTTTATTAAATGATTCACTAACCATCCAATCTAGTTCAATGTGATTCATGTCCACTATGAGAAAATAGTGTTAAATAAAAAGTATTTCATGAACCACTTTATTAACCTAATGATATTTCAAAATCCATATAAAAATTAATATTTTTATTATCATCTTAATATTTTTTCACTTAGGGTAAAACAATTAAACGCCCCCATAAGCTACAGATTCACCTTAAAAGTAACTCTCTCCATTAAACTCTCAAACTGATTTTTGTGGAATTTTCATGAACACATTTTCAAGTAATGTGTGAAATCATGAAAAATGAAAATAAATTCAACATAAACAAAAGTTTTTTGAATACCCAAATAATATTATAAAATTTAAAAAACAATACAATTAATAAGTGGATCATTAAATCATGGGAAACGAAATATAGAGTTTGGGAACAGGGTAAAGGGGTCTTAGTTATCACATACCATGATCACCTCACCCTAAATACCCCTCATCAACATCATTCTAATAATTACCACCAAATTCATTTTTCCACCACCATATCATCACCATTATAGGGATACCACAGAGATAGTGATTTCATTTCCAAGTATATAGAAAAATAATTATCCAATATCACAACCATTATGAATCCAGCATCGTGTGATGATACATGAAATCATGTCAATTTATATACCACTCGAAGCTAGATCCAAAACCCAATCCATCCACACTACAACTATACACCACCATGAAAATACATACCATTTAGAATGACGTCTCTATGAAACTTCACCTTTCCTCCACTAAATAAGAAAACATTGAAGAATCCACCTGAGAACTACCTTATAATTAAATCAATAAGTAAGGACAAGAATCTATATGAGAGTTATTGAGATAAAATAACCCCCACTAAATGTATATAAGTTCATAAAATGGGGAACCAAAATTCACCCAGAAAACAAATCCACATACAACAAACTCAAATATGAATATAGTGTGAATTAACACTCATAAGATCCCCCATCATGAATTACACCTACAATATCCCAATCCATCATGATATCCATCACAAAAAACTAAATTTTAGTCTAATTTGGTTGATTATAAAACAAGAAAGAAGAGAAATAGAATTGTACATTCACAATGAGTGATGGCTCTAGAAGAAATAAACTTAAAATAAACCCACAAAAACCATATCATCCCAAGAACCTGAGCTAGCACTCCTCCTTCATAGTACCAAGACCTAATAAACCATAGAAATTTTCTGATGTAGGTTCTATCCTGATAGGAGTGGTATAAATATTAGAGGAGGTTGTATATAAGGAAGAAATCATCAATAGTAGAACAAGCCTAAAAACACAAGAGACAAGAACTCCACAAACATAAATTGAGGTAGTCTAACTGAGGAGAGTCCATAAAAGAAACCATTCACCATTAATAGATAAAAATTCATATAATTTAAATGATATAATAGAATAAAAAAGGACCTTAAAGGTGGTAAGGATGTAGTGTCAGGGAATTGTGAGGAGGAAAGGCTGATCCAGGATCCATCAGAAGTGTGGTAGAGGTGAGGAGTAGTATCTTCACAAGGGATAGAATATATTGGAAGTGAAATCACTAATCATATGGTGATACAATGAATTTAATTGATAAAAAATCCATTAATGGACCATAATAAATCACAACAAACAAAGACACATGATCCCCCTCAGTGGATAAACACTTGATTCACTTTTTCTCCATTTTCAATAAACTCAAATATTACTTGTTTTTAGTTTTCTATGGGGTTAACAACATAATAAACATCAATTTAGAGAAAAATAATTTTTTATAAGCCATTTTTTATCTATAAAACTAGAAAAAAATTATAATTAGTGATATTAATTGTTAAAACCCATTATGGGAGGATAAAAACACTTTTTTATTATCCCTAAATCAATTTTTCAAAAAAAAATTGGGGAGTTTGGTTATTTAACCAAACCATCAAGTATATTGTGAAAAATAAACTCCAAGAGTCAATCGAAACATTTCAATACACTCCATGGAATGTGATTTCAATATAATATCTAAAACATGATCTTGTGATCACATATACTTTAATTTCACCATCCTTTATTTCATATACTCTTTAATAAAATGATATTTAATCTAAATGTTATTCATCTTAAAATTATATATAGTATTTATTTACATGATTAATAGCACATTATTTATTAAACCTAGTTGAACTATGATAAAAGAACTCATAACTAATGTATTTGTGCTATTATTTACTCAATAAGATTTGTGTACAATCCTGAGTAGTGAAAATAAACTCAAATTCAATTATACTCATTGTTATGAAATCATAATTATAGCATAGAAAAAAATACATAAATATCTAAGATAAAATAAATCTATAAGGTTTTACTATTTATTGTCATAAAATAATTCCAAATTGGAATTTTTATATCCCAAAACTATAACTAATTTCTTCCACGTAATTTTTTCAAATCTTCCATACTGAAGTATACACTTATCCAATAGAATTTTTATTTCAATGGGATTAATTTAATTAAATATTTCATTACATGTATAAAATATATGGTAGGTGATTTTTGTTGTTAATTACACCAAACATCCAATGATTTTATTATGATATATGATAGTGATCAACTTTCCATTATAAAATTTTGGAAACATTACTCATGTGAAAATAAATATTTTTTCAAATTTAAATTCCTACATACAAAATTATTTTATAACTTACTTTTCAAATATTTATAGAAAAATAAATGTTTCATGATTTCCTTATGTATCTTTTAGACCGAAAAATTAACTATTAAATCATGGATTTCATAAAATCTTTCTTTATAAATTTATAAAATTCCATACATTGAACATTATTTGAGCCTCTAAAAATTAAATCATGCATATAAATCATAACCATAATTATTTTAACACAGTCATCCATGTTAGAGTATTATCTTTATTAGAAATTGATGAAGCCTAGAATATCCTTATCTCGATTATTTCTTCAATATATAAAGTTTATTAATAAATTTACCCACATTATTCAAATATTTATATATTATAAATCCATTTAAATGTAAAATTTTGACTTATTATTCAATAACCCCATTTATGAAATGCTAATTTTAAATCCATTTTAAAAAACCTGAAATTTATTGTAGATTATAATAAAAAAAATTAATCATTGCCAATATTTACATGTGAGTAAATATTTCATCAATATTTATGACTTTAATTTAGTTTTATCCATTTTACACAAGTTTTATTTATTTCAAATCACCAATCCTTGTTTATTAAATTTTTTTATAAAAATCATTTTTTTCTAAAGAAATTATTTCCTAAAAGCCTCAAAATAATCAAACATGCTAGGTTTTTCCTAATTTCTCTCCATATTTTTTTATATACTTCATTAAAATTCTATCTTGAATATAATCATGAAACTTATTATGATATACTTGATATATATTCATTATTATCTTTAAATAAAAAATACTTATTGTTTATACAAAGAATATTTTATCATAATTAATGTTTTTTTCAATAATTTTAGCTCTACTCAATGACTAACATAAAAATTAGAAACCTGATTTACAATTATGAAAATATTCTTAATTTATGTTTTAATTTTAATCATTATCATGATATGAATCTTCCCCCAGGCTTCACATTTCAAGACCTTTTTCTTTAATAATATCATCCCTTATCTTCTAAAAATTTCCAAATTACTACTGTAGTGAAATTTTATTTTATGTATTTCTTGCAAGGATTTTGTTATGAAATATATAAGCTTTAATTAAAAACTTTGTATCCCCTCAAGATTATAACATATAGAATATTTTTTCTTTTTGATAATAGGTATTTACCTTTAATGAATTATAAGTATTTGAACGTTTTTTCCTCCCATGCCACGTTTAATACATGGTTTTTTCTTCCAAAATACATAAAATGACACTATTAATGATATATACTTATTTTAATACTACTTTAATCCAAAACCTTACTGGTTGACCTTTTTTAATTTGAAACAATCAATAAATTGTTTTATTATCTAAATAATTCTTTCAAAAACTCCATTATATTGAGTGGTTATAACATATGAAACATTGTGCATTATTTGTTTTTTATGATAACCCTTTTCTTGTGTATTTTTGAACTCTCTGTAATTATCAATCATGAATTTCAAAAGTTTTTTTTATAAATATTCATCGTTGGCCTTAGATAAAACTTTGTGAAATTAAACATTTCAGATTAATTATTGATCATCGTTAGCTATAACATTCAATTGTAGTCATTGATAAAGAGTAAATAGTACCTTTTTCCTTCCATGTAAAATAGTGTGAATGACACAAAAACAATCACGTACCCATGTTCAATGAAAACTAACAAATTATTATCTTTTAGCTTTTATGACTTTAGAATTTTCATTTCTTTTTAACAAAAAATTGATGTGTACATGGTGAGCTACAAACTTTTTTTATGTTTTCAACCTTCTTGATGACTCTTTAGGCTACTAATTTAGACCACTTTTCATCTTTTTTTACATTCCCTTTCATTATTGAGTAATAATACATGACATTATGTTATAAAGTTTCAAACAAAAAAAATATTATTCACCGAAAATATTCCAAGAGTATTCAATTATACTCATTTATATTCATTCCACTGGTTCCTTTAAGTACACTTTTACAATATAATGCGAATTTTATGGGTTCCCCATATTTCCAAAATAATAATTCCTAATTTTATGTGTTTTATTAGGTTCTTTATTGGTGGTCTAGGGTTTATTTAGTTCCTCCCAAATTAATCTTCTTACATAGAGTGGTAAATTTTTTCCATGCTTTTAAAGTTACAGATTTTTGTTTCAAATCAAATCTCCAGCCCTCCTTCCCTTTATGATAAAATCATAATCATTGAATATAACTCTCAATGTAATATTTGGGGATATCCATGCCTCTTATTAACTTTATTAGCATCCCATGTTATCTAGCTACAGTTTTTCATTCTGAGAGTCATATGTATTTCTTTATCATATAGATTTAATCTCATTTCTACCAATTCTCCCTTGAGTGATTTATTATGTTTACATCTTTCTGTAAACATATTAGTTATACCATTAATAATTAAAGTATGGTCATTAACTTTGAACTTGAGAGTAATAATTTTCATTGAGTTATTTGGCATCTTATATTATGTTTTTAAATCTCCTCCCTCAACTCATCAATCACTTCCTATTATTTTTGTGCATACATTATTTAGATTAATAATCAATTGAACCTTTTGTATTCATATTTTGTTTTAAAATATCTATCTTCTCATGAGAAACTTATAAATCAACTTTAACAATACCAACATCTTTAAATTCAGATTATTTTCCATTAATTTATTATTATCATTGTGGAATTCTAATTAAAATCACAATTAATTATTTGATACAGTCTTTATAATCCTCAATTACCTTCACTTATGACTCCTCTAATTCAACACCATCTAATAATAAAAAGTTATTATTTTTTTAAAATTAGTATTTTTATTCCTTTCTCCATTCGTTTTTTAATTATATATTTATCATTAGATCATATTCTTAATTATCTAATAATTTAGTTAGACATTTTTCACCATGACATCAAACCTTTATACATTTAAAGTGTATTAGTAGAGGTTTTACTTTAAACTTTCACATTATTATTTTTAGTTTTGTCTAAAATTATTATATCACTTTATCAATTTTTATCTTATCCAGATTATCCTCCATGGTAAAATTGTACACCACCTTAAATTATAATTAACTTGACAATAAATTATCTATATTATTTTCCTCATTCATCTTTATCTAATATGTAATGGGAATAGTTTCAAATTAATTTAGTGATACAATATTGGGATCTCAATCATTTGTTAAAAAAACTTTAGATTAAAGTGAGGAAAGAAACCAAAATAGTATTCACTTCACAATATTGATATATTTAATAATACTTTCAAGCCCATGTATTCCCTTCATAATAATATTCACTTGATCAAAGAATGAATCAATTAATTAATTTGGGAACATCCTAAAATAATAATATTTATTCCATAGTAATTTTAGTTTTTTCTCTATTAACATTGTTTCGAAATTATTATTATTAAATAAAATTCAATTTATAGAGTTTATAGACATACATGGAATCACAATTTTATAAATTCTGTTATATTAATCTCCTCATAAAGTATTGAGTTTTTTTTCACTACCATCCAATTATTTGTGATCATTTTATATGAGAACATATCATTCCATGATTATTTAAATACCATGTATTTCAGATGTGTACACATTCTATCCGTGTGACTGAAAGTATTATATCATCTTATTCTAATATAATTTTTTTAAATGGGCCAAGGCTCTTTTTATTAAAAACAGAAACAAGAAAACAAAAAGAGTGAAGAAGTACAGTTCACACAAGTCATTGGCCCTCATTACGAATTCCCAATTTTTTTCGTATCTTGTCTGCAATCATTCATTACGCTTCCCATAAGGTGCCCTGATCAAAACCATGACCTCAACCACGTCTCTGACCCCTGGAGTGATACACTTCATGATTCCTTGCTTGTTGAAGAAGGATTTCAATGTCTTTATCAGAATTTGAATCCATAGAGTGCGTTTCATCTTGCATTGAACTCAAGTCTGCTCGACCTCGTCCTCGCCCACGATTACTAGGGGGTCGTCCACGCTTAGCATGTTGACAAGATCCATCATCCTTCTTTGTAGCAGGATCCAATTCTATTATGGGGGTAGCCTATGTCATCTGCTGAAGTTCCAGCAGCCTTGGTGGGGAGTGCAAGGTCGAGGTTTCTACTTCTTTCCGAGGAGGTTCAACAACTGCAGCCTCCAACTGACCTGCAACACAACAAGGAACATTATAAGTGGTTACCTGCCCGTGAGAATAAGGTTGTGGATAATATTTTCCAGGTGAGGGAATGGTGGTTGATGAAGTCCCAATATCACCCATGGGAAGTTGGAACTCCTTTGAGGGAAACACATCAGCTTCAAGAGGAACAACCACAGTGGGATCAGACGTTTGATAAAAACCCATTTTCCTAGATTTTTTATCATCACAAGAATGTGTGGAAGATGAGGGAAAAACCACATTAACCATAAGAGAATCATCTTGAACCTTGGGGAGGGGGGTCTGGGAAGTAGTGAGACCCACCTTTGCCGGAACATGAGTGAGGTCCTTAGCAATATGGGTCTCACAATTCCGCATATGCTAATCAATATCATCCCAAGACCGAGTTCCATGATGTCCATAGATCAACTGAAGTTGAACATGCACATTAGGAGGGATCATTATATGGTCTGATATGTTATCATCCAGAGTATTATGCACAGCAACAGGCTGAGGTGAAAAAGCCTTCTTCTGGTTATTTTCAAAATCGCATTGGACGTCAGGAATAGGCATCTTCTGAGCAGGATTAATAGAAATCAAGGAATCTCCATTAAAACCAGCAGTCTGTGTTGTTAAACCAGAGTTGTCAACCTTCTAGTTGTGTGAATTTTTGAAGCAGTAATGTATATCAAGCCCATGTATAGCACAGTAAGCACAAACAAGTGATCTTCTACAATTTTCAGAATCATGACCTATAGTTTTACAGTTTGGGCAAAACTTGGGGAGGTTTTCATATTCTATTTTTATTTCCAATTCATCAACATCAGTAGAGAGATGGACCTTATCAATTAATGTAGAACAAAGATCAATTTCAACTAAGAATCCGGCATAGTGTCCATACCTGGAAGCTTTCATTTCCGTATCCAATTTGATTGGAACTCCCAATGCTAAAGCAATATCATATAGAATACGAGGGTGCCAAAGGATCCAATTTAATCTAAAGACCTTCACCCATGTCTGAACCGTCATATTTCCTATTTCCATGGGGTTGAAACTTCTGTCCCATTCCCGGATGTGCAGCGCTCCAGGATTGAAATAGATAGAGTCATGACCCTATGAACGCATCTTAAGGTCTTCGGATGGAAATAATATGTGGTAGAACCCTTTCCCTATAGAGACACACTTTTAGGAGTCGAAACCCCAGTGTCTGTCAAGTGCTGTATTAGAATCTCAAGCATCCAGGGTGGAGAGCCTTTCATCAAGAAGAGTCTGGCAATGATAGAGTGCACTCCCATCTCCAGTCTTTCTGATATAGCATCCATATCAGCTTTGACATGAGAAATTGTACCTTTTCGGTGAATACCGGCATTAGAACCTTTGAAGTAAGAAAAGGTGAAATTATGAGAACTGACCTCATTTCGAATCGTATCTGAAGGTTTTCGATTCATGAGCGCTGATGCTACCTCGAGTTTATGAGAATCGAAATGCCATTGTGCAAGAAATTCTTCCATTGATGTCGAAGACGGAGGATGCAAACTGTAACACCCCAGGTAAATAAATAATATAAAATTTTTATATTTATCCATATTTGTGGATAAAATATTAATATTACTTTAAAGGGGATGCTATATTCAATGGCGTACCCAATACACAACAACGAGTTTCTTGGAAATCATACGTTGCACTCTAATAATAAAATAATATTATTTTAAATGGTAGTTAACGCCTTGCCGTTGTAATGGCGAGAATGAATAGAACTAACTAAAAAATGATTATATATGTTTGTCAAATATTTCTACTCTTTACAATAAATGTTAGAGGATTAAAAATACGAATAAAACCAATTTTAAGTGTAAACATTCTAATATTCTTTAAAAGGTCCATTAACCGCCTTTTGATGAGGAACCTCTTTTAAATCCACTTTTTTACAATTTTATGCGTTATATTTGACAAAATAAAAATCTTCTTTACAATTGGGACATCAAAATTTACTCTTTGTAAATTTTTGGTATTTTTTCGATAAAGTTCATTTTTTAATGAATAGTGAAAAATGTTGTATTTTAATTCAAAACCACTTTTTAATCTAATTTATTTATATGATTATATTATCTTTTAAATTGGTATTAATGTTAAATTAGAATATATTTTTACCATTTAATCTAATAGTGGTCGTTGGAAATAATTTCACTTTGATAATTGACTTAAACTAGTGTCAATCTTTTGATATATATTGTTTCATAAAAAAACGCAATTTGTTATGACAGTGGGAATTATTTATTAAATTAATTATTGTAACTTATATGTTATGAATTTTGTAAAATAGACATCATTTTTGAATTTGGAATATCAAATATTGCTTAAGGTTAATTTTTGGTAACTTTCTGAAAAACATCAATTTTTGATGAATACTGAAACCACTAAGTGGTACTTATAAAAACTGATTTTCCATTTAAATGAAATTTTTCCACCTTTGTGTTTTGATTTTCAAAAATCCTACATACATGGTTGTCATTAAGAATTAAAATTTGGTTCAATGAGATTAAAATAATTTTTTGGTGAATAGTAACTTATTAAGTTTTTAATCGCGATTAGAGGTAATTAGTGTAGTTTAAGGTAAAAATAATGTTTTAATAATATGAAATGACCTAGAAACATGTCCTATCCGCATTGGATGAGTCATGTCCGACCAATAAAATCCATGGGTCAACTTGGTGACCCCATGGAGCCACTTTGGTTGGAAAATGACATAAATACCTTTTTATTTAATGTTAAAATTAAAATGACACAAACATGAGTTGTTTTACTAAAACAATTTTTAAATGGGGTTATACAAGTCAGATTTTTTACTATAAATAGTAATTGGAATGATAAAAAGATTTCCTACATCATAGTATTTGTTTTATAATTTTTAGACCTTATATAAATTAAATTATTTGTGACATAATGATGATGCAGCGATGACCTCATTATTTAACGATTTAAATAAAATTGAAAGATAATTTAAAATCTAAGAACTAAACATGTCCAAAACCTATTGGATGGGTGTATTTCGAACCCTTATCACCTTATCCTAGAAACACATCTATGTGGGACCATTAAAATCCTAAACTCATTCTAAAATAAATTAACATTTCTTTACTTTCCAAGAGTGCCCCTCCTCTCCTCTTATAAAAGGCCCCCACCTCTACCTCCTTACCCACACTTCCAAAGCCTTTGTCTCAGACAAACCCTGATCATTTTACCTCTACACATCCCTCTCTTACACTTATAAGCCTCATTGTTTTAATAATCCTTCCCAATGAAGCCTTTGAGCTCAAATCAAAAAGAGTTACACGATTTTAAGGTAATGTCTTCACTTGTGTTCTTTTGTTTTATTTTGATTCTCCAACCCCCAAAACACTTTTTTTTTCATTTATTTTGTAACAACTCCAGAATATTAAATATACTAGGATGTTGTTATAAGAAGCATTCGAGCTACACTTACACACACCTACATAAAATGGTTGAAGAACATACTGTTTCTCTGGATGGCAAATTTCTGCCTCACGAAATGATGATTGTTCAACACTCATATAACACCTTAAAAGGTGGCCATTAAGATGTCACTATATTTTTATATGATATTTAATATGTTTATGTTTTACTTAATCATCTGTATTTTGCATTTTTGGCACACCTTTATGGTTTCCATTATGGGTAAACACGATAATTTCATTTTAGGAAGTGCGGACTACCGCCCCCTTAAAGTGATTTGATTCGTTAATGCCATATGTGGGATGTATAAAGGATGTATTTAAAGTTATTATATATGATGTTTGTTACATATAAATGATGAATATAATTCTGGAATTAAAATATACATACCTCTCATTTTGTTTTAATTCCATTAATATGACATAGAAATGAAAGTAGCGTTCATGCGTATGTACGGCTTACCATCTCCATGAACGGTGAATTTCATTTCTTACCTCTAAATGATTATGTAATATTATAAATACAAGTATATTCTTGATATATATGATATATATGATATCCAAATCATGAATATCATTCTGGATATAATGAAACTTTGACTACACGAACAACATGTAATTATAAGATGTCCACTTTCGACTTAAGAACCAAATATCAACAAAACAAACATTATTAACTTAAATGATTACATAATGTTTATAACATGGAAATAAGTGATATAAAAGGAATAATTAACTTGAAAAAGGTTCTTATGGAAGTATAAATTAAATCAAGTTTATTATTCAGGACGTTAAAGAACGATCGAGTCAAGTCGGACCCGAGGTAAGGGATCCTACTCCTCTCTTTATTTTTAAGTACACTCTTTTATGTATTTCCTTTTAACCTCATCATTCTTATGATTGGGATGTTATTTTATATTAATCCTAATTTACTTCTTATGTTCATATTATGAGAGACCCTATTTTCTCTCATCAATCCATTTTGGAAGTTTTGAGTGGCGCCGTTAGGCTGCCGAATTTTCGTAAGGGATCATACTCCTCTCTTTATTTTGAAGTACACTCTTTTATGTCATTCCATTTAAGCTCATAATTATTATGATTGGGATGTTATTTTATATTACTCCTACTTTAATTCTTATGTTCATATTATGAGAGACCCTATTTTCTCTCATCAATCCATTTTGGAAGTTTTGAGTGGCGCTGTTAGGCTGCCGAATTTTCATAAGGGATCCTACTCCTCTCTTTCTTTTTAAGTACACTCTTTTATGTCATTCCTTTTAATCTCATATTTCTTATGATTGGGATGTTATTTTATATTAATCATACTGTAATTCTTATTTTCATATGATTAGAGACCCAATTTTCTCTCATCAATCCTTTTTGGAAGTTTTGAGTGGCACTATTAGACTGCTGAATTTTCGTAAGAGATCTAACCTCTCTCTTTCATTTTAAGTACTGTCCTTTATGTTACTTCTTTTAAGCTCCTCTTTGTTATTATGGGGGGTGTTATTTTATATTAATTTTGATTTATATTTTATTGTAATATTATGAGAGACCCTATCTGATCCCATCAATCCATTTTTGGAAGTTTTAAGTGGCGCCGTTAGGCTACCGAGTTTTTATAAGGGATTTTTCATCTCACTTTTATTCCCTTGGGATTTATGGTACATTTTCCACAATTTCCGTTGAGTGGTGTATGTAATGCCAATTTTTTTATTCATTTTGTAATATAATTTCATTTATGAGTATTTACATCAATGTTGTATTGTCCTTCTTTCACGGGGTGTATGTTTCGAAAGATACCCATGTCGGTAAGGGAACCTTTCACCCTCCTCTTTTTAAAAGACTTATTTTGTTATGTCTTTTAATTCACATACTATTATGTTGGGATATGTTCTTATATATCCTTACTGATGTAAATTTTATGTCCAAAAGATGAGATACCCTTTTTATCTCTCATCATCTCGTTTTCTGAATTTTGTAGTGACGCTGTTAGGCTGTCAAATTTTTGCAAGGGAACTTCTTAACCCAATTTTGATTCTTTGGTATAAGCTTGTACTCCCTGAATATGTCATTATATGAATATGTGTGAATAAACTATGATTGTTTTACACATAATGTCCACTTATATTGGGTGTATTTATATTTGTCACACATAAATATGAGATTGATTTATCCTTAATTTAAGGATACCGTCTTTATAATAGATTTCATTTCAATTTACTTTTCCATTGAGACTTCATTGTTATTATGCACTAATTCACTCTTATATGGTGTATATACTGACCTTTGGAATATTATATCTTGAATTCCTTTATTCTCATGATATTATAAAGTTCTGATTAAACGTTATTCCTAAATTATTGTATTCAAGTGTCTCTCATTTTGTTAAACACCCTTTAACTAAAATATGGTTTTAAATGTTTTAATGATTTATTCTTATAAATATTTCTCGTTAATATACATGTTTTAAAAATTGTTTTAAGGATTTATTTATATGGATATTAATGGTTTAAAATGTTAAAACCTTCAAAGTGGTATGGGACACTTTGATTCAATGATCTCTTTATTAAATATTTTAAATGGTTTTGAAAATGGTTTTTAGAATTGACTTATTATTTCAATATCTTGAAATGTTATATTGTTATTGTAATATGGGAATGTTATATTTCCTTTATGCTTAAGTTATGTGCTATGATTATGTTATGGATCTTGGGCATTGTTTATGAAGACGGGTGGTTCCGTGATAAACTAAGGGTGGTTGAGCCTGATATAGCTCTCCAATGCATTGGGTAACGCGAAGGGGTTAAATGCTAAGGTTTCTCTAAAGAGATTTAGGGAATATACTGTGATGGGTATTCCAAACGTAACCAAAGGGTTACTCCCAACGTAAGAATTTTATGAATGCCTCAAGTTACCTTTATGTCTTATGATTTCTATGATTTATTCATGATTTTATGAGGTATGTTAAAGTGCTTATATTTTATGGGTAAAGTATGATTTCATTATTAAGTATAAATGTACTCATGTTTCCTTTACATATTTTTATATCCCTTATTGAGCTTTTTATGCTCATCCCAAGTTTTTGAAATGTTTTTCACAGGTCAAGGGAAGGGTACATGATATGATGATAGTGTCAAGGAAGTGCCAAGAAAGAATCCATGTTTTATTTTAAATATGTTTCCGTCGATGGGAAAAAATGAATACCATCTTTTATGTAACCACTTCATTTAAATGTGGAATGTAATGCATGTTTTATGATCTCATTCTCCAAAACTCTAAACCTGAAAAGATCATCAATGTGAAGTCTTGTAAAAACTCAAGATTAAGTAAGGTTTAAGGCTGGGGCCTTATATTTGGTATCAATGGTCGGTTTAGATAACTTTAGAGGTTAGGGTATTCTTTATGCATAAGTGACATTACCATAATGGTTAGGATTTCAGAATGAGTCATAGTTATTAGATAAAGTGAATGAGTAATTATATCTTCCTCATTAGTACATGATGGTTTTGTTGATATACTCACACTGACATTTCTGTTTTTAGTGAATGGATGGATCTAGCAGGCACCAAAGTGACAATAGGTTTGAAGGAAACTGTGGTGGTTCTCTGATTAAGAGACTAGATGAAATGGGGGATTCAATGATGAAACTCGTGGTTGTTCTAAACCAACTATCAAGGAGTCATGATCAACCACTTGAACCTTGGTATGTTCTGTAATGCATCATGTACGTGATGACCAATCGATGTGGAAGTTGAGGTAATAATTATAAAGTTAACCATTAGGGATTATATGATCCTTACTTTTGAGGTAATTATGGGTTATTATATGTTATGATGTAAAATGAAAGGCATGAGATAAACTTGAGGTTAAAATATTTTATGATCATTTTTGAAGATTTTATCTCATTTTGAAGAATGTTTTATGAATTATATAGATTTGGAAAAAGGAAAACACGCAGACTGTGTGACAACCCGTCGTGTCGGACAAAGCTGTGAGAATCAAACCCACAACCAAAGTGTGACTTGTATTTATCACCTACCACTGGAATACATGAAGTCCCTGGTTAGTTTGACTAATTCGTTTTATTTAGATGATTTTAGGAATCAAGAGTAAGTTTATTTTGGGTTATCTATGGAAATTATTAACCTATCATCGAGGATATGTGATTAGGTTAATTACTTTTCAATATGAGAATTTAAGAGAAACTGATGTTATTTAGAGATAATAGTTAATTTTTACCTTGGAAGACTATGTGACTAAATCCTTCAAATATTTGGGTTTCAATATTAGTTTGTTTTACATTTAATAATTTTACGGAAAAATTGTTTATCGAATGGTCCTCGTTGAACTCTGGGTTTTGTTGGACAAATTTTGGAGATTAAGAATAGATTTTCTTTTTATAAAGGGTTATCCTTTTCTGGATTATCTGATCTTGTACTAACATTTTTTGTTTTGGATTTTGTCTAAAGACATTTGAAATATATAGTTCTCTTTTGTGGATTAGGTGATTCTCAGGAAGTTGATTATAGTACTCTTAATGCGAAAAAGTATTCCTAAATACTCATCTTTTGGAGAAAATATGAGTTTGATTAAGGAATCTAGTAAAAGTTGAAAGTCTACGTGATAGGTAAGTATGTTTCATTATGATTTAGTTAAGCTCAAAAATAAATTCCTCAATGAAGAGTAACTTAAAACAAAAATGTTGTCTGTTATCTTTTCCTGCTGGGGAATCAAATACCGGTTAACCCATCACAAGTTTGTGATTCTCTTATGGTTAAATTTCTCCTAAACATGTTATTTATCACTCTCTATTAGAACATGACCCTATGTTTTCTCCTCCATGGCCATGTCTTCCTACATTGAATCCTAGTATGGGTTAACTCGGGTGACTTATGTACTTATCCTTCTTTATTTTCAAGTGATTGTTTTACCGACTCTTGTTCCGATGTGGGACTTTCAAGGATGTTTCCAAGCTCAATTTTAAAATTTCGAGGACGCAATTCCCAAAAGGGGGGAAGGATGTAACACCCCGAGTAAATAAAGAATATGAAATTTTTATATTTATCCATATTTTTGAATAAAATATTAATATTACTTTAAAAGGGATGCTATGCTCGGTGGCGTACCCAATACGCAACAACAAGTTTCGTGGGAATCCTACGTTGCACTCTAATAATAAAATAATATTATTTTAAATGGTAGTTAACGCCTAGCCGTTGTAACGGCGGGAATGAACAGAACTAACTACAAAATGATTATATATGTTTGTCAAATATTTTTACTCTTTACAATAAATGTTAGAGGATTAAAAATGCGAATGAATCCAATTTTAAGCGTAAACATTCTAATATTCATTAAAAGGTCGAGTAACCGCCTTTTGATGGAGAACCTCTTTTAAATCCACTTTTTGAAAATTTTATGTTTTATATTTGACAAAATAAAATTCTTCTTTAGAATCGGGACATCAAAATTTACTTTGTGTTAATTATTGGTATTTTTCCGATAAAGTTCATTTTTTTAATGAATAGTGAAAATGTTGTATTTTAATTCAAAACCAAATTTCAATCTAATTTATTTATATGATTAGATTATCTTTTGAATTGGTTTTAAAGTTAAATTAGAATATATATTTACCATTTAATCCAATAGTGGTCTTTGGAATTTAATTTCACTTTGAAATTTGACTTAAACTCGTGTCAATCTTTTGATATATATTGTTTCATAAAAACACGCTATTTGTTCTGGCAGTGGGAATTGATTATTAAATTAATTAATGTAACTTATATGTTATGAATTTTTTAAAATATACATCATTTTTGAATTCGGAATATCAAATATAGCTTAGGGTGAATTTTTGGTAATTTTCTGAAAAACTTCAATTTTTGATGAATAGTGAAACCACTAAGTGGTACTTATAAAAACTGATTTTCCGTTTAAATGAAATTTTTCCACCTTTGTGTTTTGAATTTAAAAAATAAGACATACATGGTTGTCATTAAGAAGAAAAATATGGTTCAATGGGATTAAAATAATTTTTTGGTGAATAGTAACTTATTAAGTTTTTAATCGCGATTAGAGGTAATTAGTGTAGTTTAAGGTAAAAATAATGTTTTAATAATATGAAATGACCTAGACACATGTCCTACCCTCATTGTATGAGTCATGGACGACCAAGACAATCCATGGGTCAACTTGGGGACCCAATGTATCCACTTTGGTTGGAAAATGACATAAATACCTTTTTATTTAATGTTAAAATTAAAATGACAGGAACATGAGTTGTTTTACTAAAACAATTTTTAAATGGGGTTATACAAGTCAGATTTTTGACTATAAATAGTCATTGGAAAGATAAAAATATTTCCTACATCATTGTATTTATTTTATAAGTTTTATACCTTAAATAA
Source organism: Viscum album (assembly GCA_963277665.1). Lineage (NCBI taxonomy): Eukaryota > Viridiplantae > Streptophyta > Magnoliopsida > Santalales > Viscaceae > Viscum > Viscum album. The sequence goes on along the minus strand of OY728145.1, from coordinate 1,541,367,613 downwards.
ATTAAATTATTCATGACATCATGATGATGCAGCGATGACCTCATTATTTAACGATTTAAATAAAATTGAAAGATAATGTAAAATATAAGACCTACACATGTCCAAAACCTATTGGATGGGTGGATTTAGAACCCTTATCACCTTATACTAGAAAAAAATCTATGTGGGACCATTAAAATTCGAAACACATTCTAAAATAAAGTAAAATTTCTTTACTTTCCAAGAGTGCCCCTCCTCTCCTCTTATAAAAGGCCCCCACCTCTACCTCCTTACCCACACTTCCAAAGCCTTTGGCTTGGACAACCCCTGCTCATTTTGCCTCTCCACATCCCTATATTAATCTTATATGCCTCATGTTTGGAATAAGTCTACCCAAGGAAGACTTTGAGCTCAAATCAAAAAGAGTTACCCGATTTTAAGGTAATGTCTTCACTTGTGTTCGTTTGTTTTATTTTGCTTCTCCAACCCCCTAAACTCTTTTTATTAATTTCTTCTGTAAGAACTCCAGTATCTTAAATATACTAGGATGTTGTTATAAGGAGAATTAGAGATACACTTACACACACCTACATCAAATGGTTAAAGAACATATTTTTTTTGTGGATGGAGAATTTCTGCCTCACGAAACGATGATTGTTCAACACTCATATAACTCCTTAATAGGTGGCCATTAAGATGTCACAATATTTTTATTTGATATATTATATGTTTATGTTTTACTTAATATTCTGTATTTTTCTGTTGTGGCATACCTTTATGGTTTCCATTGTGGGTAAAGACGATAATTTCATTTTAGGAAGTGCGGACTACCACCCCCTCAAAGTGATTTGATTCGTTAATGCCATATGTGGATATATAAAGGATGTATTTAAAGTTATTATATATTATTTATGTTACATATAAATTATGAATATAATTCTGGAATTAAAATATACATACCTCTCATTTAGTTTTAATTCCATTAATATGACATAGAAATGAAAGTAGCGTTCATGCATACGTACGGCTTACCGTCTCCATGAACGGTGCATTTCATTTCTTACCTCTAAATGATTATGTAACATTATAAATACATTTATATCTGGATATATATGATATATATGATATCAAAATTATGAGTATCATTCTGGATATAATGAACCTTTGACCACACGAACAACATGTAATTGAAAGAAGTCCATATTCGACTTAAGAACCAAATATCGACAAAACAATCATTATTAACTTAAATGATTACATAATGTTTATAACATAGCAATAAGTGATATAAAAGAAATAATGAACTTGAAAATTTTTCTTAAGAAAGTAGAAATTAACTCATGTTTATTATTCAGGACGTTAAAGAACAATCAAGTCAAGTCGGACCCACGGTAAGGGATCCTACTACTCTCTTTATTTTTAAGTACACTCTTTTATATCATTATTTTTAAGATCATCATTCTTATTATTGGGATGTTATTTTATATTTCTCCTACTGTAAATCTTATGTTTATATTATGAGAGACCCTATTTTCTCTCATCAATGCATTTTGGAAGTTTTGAGTGGCGCAGTTAGGCTGCCGAATTTTCGTAAGGCATCCTACTCCTCTCTTTATTTTTAAGTACACTCTTTTATGTCATTCCATTTAAGCTCATCATTCTTATGTTTGAGATGTTATTTTATATTAATCCTACTGTAATTCTTATTTTCATATTATGAGAGACCCTATTTTCTCTCATCAGTCCATTTTGGATGTTTTGAGTGGCGTCGTTAGGCTGCCGAATTTTCGTAAGGGATCTTACTCCTCTCTTTCTTTTTAAGTACACTCTTTTATGTCATTCCTTTTAAGCTATTCTTTTTTATGATTGGGATGTTATTTTATATTAATCCTACTGTACTTATTATTTTCATATTATGATATACCCTATTTTCTCTCATCAATCCATTTTGGAAGTTTTGAGTGGCGCCGTTAGGCTGCCGAATTTCTGTAAGAGATCTAACCTCTCTCTTTCTTTTTAAGTACTCTCCTTTATGTTACTTATTTTAAGCTACTCTTTGTTATGATGGGGGATGTAATTTTATATTCCCCTTGCTCTAGATTTTATTTTAATATGATGAGAGACCCTATTTGATCTCATCAATCCATTTTTGGAAGTTTTAAGTGGCGCTGATAGGCTGTTGAGTTTTCGTACGGGATTTTTCATCTCACATTTATTCCCGTGGGATTTATGCTACATTTTCCACAATTTCCATTGATTGGTGTATGTAATGCCCATTATTTTACTCATTGTGTAATATACTTTCATTTATGAGTATTTACATCAATGTTGTATTGTCCTTCTTTCACGGGGTGTATGTTTCGAAAGATACCCATGTCGGTAAGGGAACCTTTCACCCTCCTCTTTTTGAATGACTTATTTTGTTATGTCTTTTAATTCACATACTATTATGTTGGGATATGTTCTTCTATATCCTTATTGATTTAAATTTTATTTCCAAGTGATGAGATATCCTTTTTATCTCTTATTAACTCTTTTTCGGAATTTTGTAGTGACGTCGTTAGGCTGTCAAATTTTTGCAAGGGAACTTCTTAACCCAATTTTGATTATTTGGGATAATCATGTACTCCTTGAATATTTCATTGTATTAATATGTGTGAATAACCTCTTATTGTTTTACACTTAATGTCCACTTATATTGGGTGTATTTATATTTGTCTCACATAATTATGAGATTGATTTATCCTTAATTTAAGGATACCATCTTTATAATAGATTTCATCTCAATTTACTTTTCCATTGAGTCTTCATTGTTGTTATGCACCAATTCACTCTTATATGGTGTATATACTGTCCTTTGGAATATTATATCATGAATTCATTTATTCTCATGATATTATAAAGTTATGATTAAACGTTATTCCTCAATTATTGTATTCAAGTGTCTCTCATTTTGTTAAACACCCTTTAACTAAAATATGGTTTTAAATGTTTTAATGATTTATTCTGATAATTATTTCTTGTAAATATCCATGTTTTCAAAATGGTTTTAACGATTTATTTATATGTATATTAATGGTTTAAAATGTTAAAATCTTCAAAGTGGTATGGGACACTTTGATTCAAAGATCACTTTATTAAATGCTTTAAATGGTTTCGAAAATGGTTTTTAGAGTGGATTTATTATTTCAATATCTTAAAATGTTATATTGTTATTGCAATAGGGGAATGTTATATTTCCTTTATTCTTATGTTATGTGCTGTGATTATGTTATGGTTCTTGGGAATTGTTATGAAGAAGGGTGGTTCCGTGATAAACTAAGGCAGGGTGAGCCCGATATAGCTCTCCAATGCATTGGGTAACACTAAGGGGTTAAACGTTAAGGTTTCTCCGAAGAGATTTAGGGAATATATTGTGATGGGTATTCCAAACATAACCAAGAGGGTTACTCCCTACGTAAGAATGTTATTAATGCCTCAAGTTACCTTTTTGTCTTATGATTTCTATGATTTATTCATGATTTTATGAGGTATGTTAAAGTGGTTATGTTTTATGGGTAATGTATGATTTCATTCTTTTGTATACACGTACTCATGTTTCCTTTCCATATTTTTATATCCCTTACTGAGCTTTTTATGCTCATCCCAAGTTTTTGAATTTTTTTTCATAGGTCAAGGGAAGGGTACATGATATGATGATAGTGTCAAGGAAGTGTCAAGAAAGAATCTATGTTTTATTTTAAATATGTTTCCGTTGATGGGAAAAATGAATACTATCTTTTATGTAACCACTTTGTTTAAATGTGGAATGTAATGCAGGTTTTATGATCTAATTTTCTAAAACTCTAAACCTGAATAGATCCTCAATGTGAAGTCTTGTAATAACTCAATATTAATTAAGGTTTAAGGATGGGGCCTTATACAAACCCTAATCGACATTTCGAGGAGCCGGGGAGCGTTCCGCGCTGCTCGCCATCGTCCACATCTCTTATTCTAATATAATTGAAAAGTATTCTAATAAAATATCATAATCAAATTACAATTAATTACTACTTCCATATCCACTGAAGAAAGATATATACCATGGAAAAGGAATATTTAGCTTTAATACCACATGGTCATCTGGTCAGATATTATACCTTAAGGGGATAAAATTACTATGGTAGGATAAAACTATTCCCTATAATCAAAATATTCTATAGTTATGATGAAAACTTCTCTCTTTCTCATCAACTGTGAATGAAATAAAATAACATGAAATGAGAAATTATAATTTTTGCACTCACACTAGACTATGAACATAGAGTATAAAATGGTTTTGATTCAATGTACTGAAATACACTATGTGTACTACTTCTATAATTTTTTGAGAGTACTCATTGTATCTTTTTATTTAAAACCACTCACACTTCAACATTTCACTGCTCTATTTCACACTAATGAATTATTTTCAAAATTAGTGCATAATTTGACACTAATAAATTATATTAAAATATAATATACATTTTTTAGTATAACAATAATCTTCATCTTCATTATGATAATGATCACCTTTCTATTTTTTCTTCGTTTACGTAATTATCAATGAGTGTAAATTCTCCTGTAATTTCAAGAATGAATCAATTCAAAAAAACTCCCCCAATTTATTCCAAATAATTTAGCTATATCTATATATTTTTTATCTCTTTATAAGATATGATCAGTGTCTAACATCTCTTAATGTTATTATTACCCCGCTTATCTCATTATATCATCCTAGAACTACCAAATTCAATAGATTTTTAATTGTTACAAATATTATAGATATGAACCAAATCATTATGTAATGGTATATATTATGACATAATATATTCAAATACTAAATAATATAAAAAATAATGTCCTAATTAAAAAATATCCATAATTTCAAGTTGGTATAAAATATGAACAATATGTCTAAAAATATATTATGGTGTAACGACCCAACCCCAGCTACCCAGAGTCGGTGCATTACTTTGTAACATTGTCATGATCACAAAAGATCAAGTCTCTAAAGATCAATTAGTTTAGTATCCTTGGAAACACTAGATACATTCATAAGTCTTACATTACATCATAAAGTAAAACAAAACTACAACATCTTCTCTTCATATCCCCTTATATTATCCCTGCAGGTCATTCATAATATACTTATTCACATCCTTGAAAAATTAAAACATTGAAAGGGGTGAGCTCAGATGCTAAGTAAGGATAACAATATAGTGGATGCTTTCATAAATAAACATTTACATTTAAGGAAATGTATAACTAAAACAAAATTATTTTAAAATTAAACTTTATCATAATATGGAAAAAGTAAAATGAAATAATGCCATTTACTTACTCACATGGATATTCTACTAGTCGAATAATCAAATGAAATATCAATAACCACTTTCATAATGATGGAATGCATAATTCCAGACTATCATAACCACGTAGCCAAGGCCTCGTGCCAAGACCACAAATAAGATTTTTCCAAGGCCTCGTGCCAAGACAGTAGTTTCTCTCATGAGACCTACCAATGCATCTAGGAGCTATAGTGGGCTCCACCTGTCACTTATTAAGTCCAATGCATTCCTCATATGAATAGGTTTAAACATATCATAAACCATAACATAATCGTATCATATAAAACATGCATAAAGGAAACATAGAATTTCCACATTTCAATCACAAGATATCAATACAACACATTGATATAATAAAAACGCTTTCAAAACCATTTTCAATACCAAAATAATAGAAAGTTAAAACTTTGTATTTATTTTTCATTAAAAAAAGTGATGTCTTGTAGAGGAAGCCGAAACTCAAATAATGGTCATGTCGGCGGAGAAGTTGTTGTCTCCGCATAAGTACGGAAAGAAAAACATTCCCTTTTTGTCGTTTAGTAAAACGCTTTGTAAAAGTCAAAGGGGTTTATACACCGTATAAAAGAAAGTTGTGTATAAAACCAAATATGCCTCAATGAAAGGAGATTGAGACGAATTCCTTAAAAAGATCATTTTTTTAAAATAAAGTACATATATCATGTGTATTCACTATAAGTACACATAAATAAAGTACAAATACAAGATAGGACATAATAATATCATGACATAATTTGAAAGTAGGAGATTAATCCAAAGAATAGAAATTGGGTTAAGAAGTTCCCTTACCTCGTGTCCGACTTGACTCGACCTCTCTTTAACCTCCTGAATAATAAACTAGAGTTAATTTATAGTTTCTTAAGAACCTTTTCAAGTTTATTATTCCTTTAATATCAATTATAACCATTCTATGAACATTATGTAATTATTTAAGTTAATAACGGTCGTTTTGTCGATCTTTGGTACTTGAGTCAAAAATAGACTTCTTATGATTACAAGTTGTTCATGTGGTGAAATATCTGTTATATCCAGAATTATATTCATTATATAGATATAATATATCTCATATATATCCATTAAATACATTCATTCATAATATTACATAACATTTAGAGGTAAGAAAAGAAATGCACCGTTCATGGAGACGGTAAGCCGTACGTACACATGAACGCTAATTTCATTTCTATTTCATATTTAATGGAATGAAATAATAATAGTATAAAGGTGTATTATAATTCCAATATAATATCATATAAAATATCATTTACTCCATCCTTTATACATCCCACATATGGCATTAACGATTCAAATCACTTTGAGGGGGCGGTAGTCTGCACTTCCTAAAATGAAATTATCGCATTTACCCATAATGGAAATCATAAAGTATTCCATAAATGAGAAATAAAAGAAGCATAAATAAAAAATAAACATAATATATGTATCATATATGAAAATAGTTTCATCAAAATTTCCACCATTAGAGGTGTTAAAAGAATTTGAACAATCATCGTTTCGTGAGACAGTATTTCACCACCCACAGAAATAGTATGTTCTTTAACCATTAGACGAAGGTGTGTGTAAGTTTAAACCAAATACATATCATAAAAACATCCTATTATTTTTTGGATACTGGTGTTGTTATAAAATAAAGGAATAAAAAGAGTTTAAGGGGTTGGAGAAGTAAAATAAAATAAAACAACATTAGAGAATACATTACCTTAAAATCAGGTAACTTTTTTTGATTTGAGCCAAAGGCTTCCTTGGGAAGACTTCTGCCCAAGGTGAGGCTTCTAGGAGTAAGGGAGGGAAGTTGGGAGATTATTTGGGAAGAGTTTGGCCGAGCCAAAAGGCTTTGAAAGTGTGAGTAAGGTGGTAGAGGTGGGGGCCTTTTATAAGTGGAGAGGAGGGCCACTCATTGAAAGTAAAGAAAATTCACATTATTTTAAGATGGTATTCGGATTTAAGAGGTCCCACATTGATATAAGTCGAGGTTAAGTTGATAAGGGTTAGAAATCCACCCATACAATATGTTTTGGGCATGTTTAGGTCTTAGATATTACATTATCTTTCCATTTTATTTAAATCGTTAAATAATGAGGTCATCACTCCATCATCATGATGTCATAAATAATTTAATTTATAAAATGTCTAAAAATTATATAAAACATACTATGATGTAGGAAATCTTTTTAGCTTTACAATGACTATTTATAGTCAAAAAATGACTTGTATAACCCTATTTAAAAATTGATTTAGAAAAACATTTCATGTTTGGGTCATTTTTTACTTTAACATTAAATAAATGGTATTGATGTCATTTTCCAACTAAAGTGGCTCCATGGGGTCTCCAAGTTCACCCATGGATTTTATTGGTCATCCATGGCACATCCAATGAGGGTAGGACATGTGTCATGCTCATCTAATATTATTAAAACATTATTTTTACCTTAAACTACACTAATTACCTCTAATCGCGATTAAGAACTTAAAAGTTACTATTCCCCAAAAATTATTTTAATCTAATTGAACCACATTTTACTTCTTAATGACAACCATGTATGTTGGATTTTTTAAATTCAAAACACAGAAGTGGTAAAATTTCATTTAAACAAAAAATCAGTTTTTATAAGTACCACTTAGTGGTTTCACTATTCATCAAAAATTGAAGTTTTTCAGAAAAATCCCAAAAATTCACCCTAAGCTATATTTGATATTCTGATTTCAAAAATGATGTCTATTTTAAAAAATTCGAAACATATAAGTTGTATTATTTAATTTTATAATTAATTCCCGCTGTCACAACAAATAGCGTGTTTTTTAAGAAACAATTTATATCAAAAGATTGGAAATTTTTCATGCCCAATTTCAATGATAAATTAATTATAATGGCCAAAATTGGATAAAATGGTAAAAATACATTCTAATTATACTTTAAAACCACTAAATAGTATAATTTATCATAATAAATTATTTTGATTAAAAAAGTTGTTTTAAGTATTTTTCACTATTCATAAAAAAATTGGAAGTTCTCAGAAAGTTACAAAAAATTCAACTTAGGATAATTTTGATATTACGAATTCAAAAACGAAGTCCATTTGGAAAAATAAAATTTATAAAATTTCAAAAATTAGGTATTACTATTCATAACGGCTACTTTGATTGGTTGTGGTGTGTGTTAGAACTCGAAGTTGCGTACAACACACGCTACTGTATTATTCAAAGAGAAGAGTACTGAGGAAGCTTGGGGTGTTACATTCTCCCCTCCTTCAAATAATATCGTCCTCGAAATTTCATATAATATCACTGTATAAAAAGACTCGGGCGATTCTTCATCATAAGTTCGTCGGGTTCCCACGTTGCCTCCTCTATCTTATGGTTTCTCCATAGAATTTTTACCAGACGAGTCTTCCGGTTTCTCAGCACTTGTTCTCTTGTATCAAGAATCCTGACGGGCTCTTCGCAATAAGACAGATCGGGTTCCAGTTGTAATTCCTCATGGGTGAGTACATGTGTTGGGTTAGGCATGTATTTTCTCAACAGTGATACGTGGAATACATCATGAACTTTGGAGAGACTTGGTGACATTGCCAAACGGTAAGCTACAGCCCCAATTCGTTCTAGAATTTCGAAGGGTTCGATGTACCTGGGACTCAATTTAACCTTCTTACCGAAACGTATAACTCCCTTCCATGGAGATACCTTCAAGAAAACATGATCTCCTACCAGAAATTCCAAATCCTTCCTTCGGTTGTCGGTATAGCTCTTCTGCCTACTTTGAGCTTCTTTGATATGGTTTTGGATTAATTTCACCTATTCCATCGTTTCCTCCACCCGTTCTGGCCCTACAAGTTTTCTTTCACCAACGTCATCCCAACAGGTTGGTGTGCGACATCTCTTTCTGTATAACACTTCATATGGTTCCATCGGAATACTTGAATGGAAGCTATTGTTATAAGAAAATTATACCATAGGTAAATATTGATCCCACATTCCTTGAAAGTCAAGTGAGCATGATCTCAACATGTCTTCTAAGGATTGAATAGTTCTTTCTGATTGTCCATCTGTTTGAGGGTGGTAAGCAGTGCTCAAACGAAGTTCAGTATCCAAGGCCTTCTGAATACTTTTCCAGAATCTTGATGTAAAATGGGGATCACGATCCGAGACAATTGACAAGGGTACTCCATGAAGTCTCAATACTTTATTAATATACAGTTTTGCGAGACGTTCAAGTGGTAGATCTTCCCTTATAGCAAGAAAATGTGCTGACTTCGTGAGACGGTCAACAATGACCCATATTGCGTCATTTATTCTTGGATTCTTTGGTAGTCCCATGACAAAATCCATTGTAATATTATCCCATTTCCACTCAGGTATGGGAAGGGGTTGCAATACTCCACCAGGCTGTTGCCTTCTAGCTTTCACTTGTTGGAAAACCATACATCTTGACACAAAATCGGCAATCTCCCTTTTCATGTTGTCCAACCAAAAATTTCCCTTTAAATCTCTATATATTTTAGTGCTCCAAGGGAGTATAGAGAAATTTGAACTATGAGCATCATCCAAAAATTCCCTCTTTGAGTCAGGTATATCGGGAACACACAGTCTCCTCCCAAATTTCAAAATTCCATCTTCATAAACAATGTCACTCAACCGGCCATCATTCACAGCTTTAATCTTCTTTTTCAACACTTCACCATCGGCATGAGAACACTTTATCCTTTCTAGTAAAGATGGTTTGGCAACCATTTTCACATTTTTTGATGTTTCACCCACCATGGTGATTCCCATATCCATCTTTACTAGATCCATGAAAATAGGATCCCTTTCCACTCTCATCATGTTCAAAATTCCATGATCTTTTCTACTCAAATCATATGCAACCTTATTTTACTTCCCTGGGTGGTAGTGTATCGTGCAATCATAATCCTTGAGTAGTTCAAGCCATTGCCTTTGCCTCATGTTGAGTTCTTTTTGTGAGAAAATATATTTCAAACTCTTGTGATCGGTATATATCTCCCATTTTCCACCATAGAGATAATGTCTCCATATCTTCAAGGAAACGATTACAGCAGCTAACTCGATATCATGAGTAGGATAGTTGTGATCATGAATTTTCAGCTGTCGTGATGCATAGGAAATAACCCTATCGTTCTGCATAAGGACACAACCAAGTCCTTTCATTGATGTATCACTATAAATAACGAACCCATCATTCCCTGATGGTAGGGTCAATATAAGAGCATTGACTAATATTCTCTTAATTTCTTCAAAACATTCTTCACACTCTTTTTTCCTGACAAATTTAACCCCTTTACGTGTGAGCTTAGTCAATGGGTTAGCCAATCGGGCAAAATTCTGGACAAAACGTCGATAATAACCTGCCAAACCAATAAAGCTGCGTACCTCAGTTATACTCATCAGTGTTGGCCATTCTTGGATTTCCATGGTCTTAGAAGGATCAATGGAAATTCCATCCTTAAAGGCAATGTGGACAAGAAAAGAAATCTCTTGAAGCCAGAATTCACACTTGCTAAACTTCCCATATAATTCATGCCTCCTAAGAGTCTTCAAAATAATACGCAAATGATTTTCATGATCTACGTATCTTTTGGAGAACACCAAGATATCATCAATAAATACCACCACAAAATCATCTAGATATTTCTTGAAAACTCTATTCATTAGATCCATGAATACATAGGGTGCATTAGTCAATCCAAAAGGCATTACTGTAAACTCGTAATGCCCGTACCTTGTTCTAAATGTTGTCTTTGGAATATCTTCCTTCTTCACGCACAACTGATGGTATCCAGATCGAAGGTCAATCTTTGAAAAGTATTGAGCTCCATGCAATTGGTCAAATAAATCATCAATGCGAGGTAGGGGATACTTGTTCTTTATTGTTATAGCATTGATCTCCCTGTAGTCAACACACAACCTCATAGATCCATATTTCTTCATAACAAAAAGGACAGGGGCTCCCCATGGAGAAACACTAGGGCGAATAAATCCCTTATTACTCAATTACTCTAGTTGTTTCTTTAGTTCAAATAATTCCACAGTGGCCATCCTATAAGGGGTCTTCGATATGGGCCTCGATCCAGGAATTAAATCAATGGAAAACTAAACATCTCGTTCTGGAGGATGTCCAGGTAATTCTTCCGGAAACACATCTACATATTATTTCACAATAGGTACATCCTCTATTTGAACATTCCTTTCCTCGCTATTAGTCATTTCATTCTCTTCCTCCCCAATAATTGAACTTAGTTGAGCCACTGGGGGTGGATCTAAATAAGAATTCGGTGGTGACGATTCTGCTCTAAAAATAAGGTGTTCCTTCTCATCGTCATCGAAAATCGTAACCTCCTTCTTCTTACAATAAATCATTGAATCATATTCCGAAAGCCAATCCATACAGAGAATTATATCAAACTCAACCATAGGTATGACAATGAGATCAATGGATAAAGAACTGTTATGTGCTCTAATGGGGATTGATTCACAAAACTTTGTTGCAATAATACTTCCCTTAAGAGTTTTTACTGACAATTCTCTTGTTAAATAAAACTAGAAATATCTAATTTTCTTAGCAAATTGGGAAGATATGAACAATGAGATGATCCAGAATCAAATAATGCATTTGCTGAACTTGAGGAAACCATTAAATTACCTTCCACCATGTCTTTTGGAGCTTCAACCTCAGCAGTAGTGATAGCATAAACTTGGCCTTGATCCCTTGGTCTCTTCTGAGGTAAGTTCCCCTGACGCTTAGGAAATTTATTTTCATAATGTCCCATCTCTCTACAATTATAGAATTCCACATTCACAGCAACTTTCTTTCCCTTGCAATCATGAGCTTGGTGGCCTTTTTCACCACACTTGTAACAAACTCACATTCCCTTCAAAAAAGTACCAGGGTGTTTCTTCCCACATTTACTGCAGGACTGATATTCAACTCTTCCCTTCTTCCCCATATTTCCATTTATAGATTGATCATAAGATCTCTTCTTCTCTTTCTTTGCTTTAAAGTCGTAAGACTTAGAGAATTCCTTTTCCGTCTTGATAGCACACGAGACAATATCTTTGTATGTTGAGAAAGATTGTGATACTAAAGCTCGACGGAGAAATGGTTTTAACCCATCAAAGAAATGATCAATATTACTTCTTGGGTTATGTATATAATCTGCAGAATGCCTTGCTACCCTTGTAAAGTTAGCCTCATACTTTGCGACATTCTCATCCTCCTTCTGCCTCAGACTCAGAAATTGCCTTTCCATATCTGCTCGATGGTCACGAGGAAAGTATTTTTCTATGAAAAGCTCTTTTAACTACCTCCATTCCATATTCGATATTTCATCATCTTCCTTTGTGTTTTTAATCAGCGGCCACCACTGATAGGCATCTTCAGTGAGGTGGTAAACTGCCATGACAACCTTATCCCTTTCGCTACTCCCCAAGTCATGGAATATTTTCTCTAAGGAGTTTATCCATTGCTCAGCTACTAATGGATTTGTACCCCAATTAAATTTTGGCATTTGTTGCCTCATGAAGCAGTCTAACATTGATCCTCCACATTGCGGATCAGGGTGCTCCATACGAGTAAGGTTATTATTCATAACCTGAGTGAGTTGTCCCAGTATGGTAATAAGTTGATCAGCACCAGTTGTTTCTCCAGCTCCATAATAATTATCTTGAGCAGGAGGGAAATCCCTACAAGGAGTGCGTGCATTGATACGATTTCCATTCCTTCCACTATGCGCCATTTCTAAACAATGGCATAAACTAGATTAGTTTATGAATCAAAATACATAATTCCATACTTATAAAATACTTAACATAAATTGAACTATTTATAGATATAATCCATAATCATAAAAAGGTTTTCTTTGAGGAAGTATATACTCATAACCCTTCATAGTGGTTTGTAAAGAAAACGAGAATTATCCTAAGCATATCCCCCGGGAGTGTCGTAACCAAGAGTGCAGCAAAGCCTGTTGTCGTGACCAGTTCCCGTTCGAGTCTAGCTCAAAGTAGTGTTTTCGGGTTTTACCCCTAGGAACATCTGTACCAGAGCCACCTCTACCTGCCCGTATCCAGACAGGGATGTATTGCTCGGAAAACTCACAAAATCTCTACAATACCAAAATTCTAGGATGTTCTTCTATACTAATCCTCAAAGTCTATCTTTAGGCTCTGTGCTCTAATCAGAGTTTATCTAAATCTATCTTCCAAGTTTAGTACTAAACTGCCTCTGATACCAACTGTAACACCCCGACCCCAGCTACCCAGAGTCGGTTCATTACTTCATAACATTGGCATGATCACAAAAGATCAAGTCTCGAAAGATCGATTAGTTTAGTAGCCTTGGAAACACTATATACATTCATAATTCTTACATTACATCATAAATTAAAACAAAAATACAACATATTCTCTTCATATCCCCTTATATTATCCCTACAGGTCATTCATAATATACTTCTTCACATCCTGGAAAAATTAAAACATTGAAAGGGGTGATCTCAGATGCTCAATAAGGATAACAATATAGCGGAAGCTTTCATAAATAAACATTAACATTTAAGGAAATGTATAACTAAAACAAAAGCCTTTTAAACTTGAACTTTAGCATAATATGGAAAAAGAAAAATGAAATAATTCCATTTACTTACTCACATGGATATTCTACTAGTCGAATAATCACATGAAATATCAATAACCACTTTCATAATGATGGAATTCATAATGCCAGACTATCATAACCACGTAGCCAAGGCCTCGTGCCAAAACCACAAATAATATTTTGTCAAGGCCTCATGTCAAGACACTAGTTTGTCTCATTAGACCTACCGATGCATCGAGGAGCTATAGCGGGCTCCACCCGTCACTTATTAAGTCCAATGCATTCCTCGTAGGAATAGGTTTAAAAATATCATAAACCATAACATAATCGTATCACATAAAACATGCATAAAGGAAATATAGAATTTCCACATTTCAATCACAATATATCAATACAACACATTGATATAATAAAAATGCTTTCAAAACCATTTTCAATACAAAAATAAAAGAAAGTTAAAACTTTGTATTTATTTTTCATTAAATAAAAGTGATGGCTTGTAGAGGAAGCCGAAACTCAAATAATGGTCATGGCGGCGGAGAAGTCATTGTCGCCGCATAAGTACAGATAGAAAAACATTCCCTTTTTGTCATTTAGTAAAACGCTTCGTAAAAGTCAAAGGGTTTTATACACCGTATAAAATAAAGTTGTGTATAAATCAAATATGCCTCAATGAAAGGAGATTGAGACGAAGTCCTTAAAAAGATCATTTTTTTAAATAAAGTACATATATCATGTGTATTCACTATAAGTACACATAAATAAAGTACAAATACAAGATAGGACATAATAATATCATGACATAATTTGAAAGTAGGAGATTAACCCAAAGAATAGAAATTGGGTTAAGAAGTTCCCTTACCTCGTGTCCGACTTGACTCGACCGCTCTTTAACTTCCTGAATAATAAACTAGAGTTAATTTATAGTTTCTTAAGAACCTTTTCAAGTTTCTTATTCCTTTAATATCACTTATAACCATGTTATGAATATTATGTAATTATTTAAGTTAATAATGGTCGTTTTGTCGATCTTTGGTACTTGAGTCAAAAATAGACTTCTTATATTTACAAGTTGTTCATGTGTTGAAATAACCATTATATACAGAATTATATTCATGATATAGATATCATATATCTCATATATATCCATTATATACATTCATTCATAATTTACATAACATTTAGAGGTAAGAAATGAAATGCACCGTTCATGGAGACGGTAAGTCGTACGTACACATGAACGCTACTTTCATTTCTATTTCGTATTTAATGGAATGAAATAATAATAGTATAAAGGTGTATTATAATTCCAGTATAATATCATATAAAATATCATTTACTCCATCTTTTATACATCCCAGATATGGCATTAACGATTCAAATCACTTTGAGGCGGCGGTAGTCCGCACTTCCTAAAATGAAATTATCGTCTTTACCCATAATGGAAATCATAAAGTATGACCAAAATGAGAAATACAGAAGCATAAGGAAAAAATAAACATAATATATATATCATATATGAAAATAGTGTCATCAAAATGGCCACCATTAGAGGTGTTAAAAGAATTTGAACAATCATCATTTCGTGAGGCAGTATTTCGCCACCCACAGAAACAGTATGTTCTTTAACCATTAGACGAAAGTGTGTGTAAGTGTAAACCAAATAATTATCATAACAACATCCTAGTATTTTGTAGATACTGGTGTTGTTACAAAAAAAAAGTAATAAAAAGAGTTTAAGGGGTTTGAGAAGCAAAATAAAATAAAACAACATTAGAGAAGACATTACCTTAAAATCGGGTAACTCTTTTTGATTTGAGCCAAAGGCTTCCTTGGGAAGACTTATTCCAAGGTAAGGCTTCTAGGCGTAAGGGAGGGAAGTTGGGAGAGTATTTTGGCAGAGGTTGGCCGAGCCAAAAGGCTTTGAAAGTGTGAGTAAGGTGGTAGAGGTGGGGGCCTTTTATAAGTGGAGAGGAGGGGCACTCTTGGAAAGTAAAAAAAATTCACTTTATTTTAAGATGGTATTCTGATTTAAGAGGTCCCACTTTGATATAATTCGAGGATAAGGTGATAAGAGTTCGAAATCCACCCATAAAATAGGTTTTGGACATGTTTAGGTCTTAGATATTACATTATCTTTCCATTTTATTTAAATCGTTAAATAATGAGGTCATCGCTGCATCATCATGATGTCATAAATAATTTAATTTATAAAATGTCTAAAAATTATAAAAAAAAAGTACTATGATGTAGTAAATCATTTTAGATTTCCAATGACTATTTATAGTCAAAAATATGACTTGTATAACCCTATTTAAAAATTGTTTTAGTAAAACATTTCATGTTTGTGTCATTTTTTACTTTAACATTAAATAAAATGTATGTATGTCATTTTCCAACTAACGTGGCTCCATGGGGTCCCCAAGTTTACCCATGGATTTTCTTGGTCGGCCATGGCACATACAATGAGGTTAGGACATGTTTCAAGCTCATCTCATGTTATTAAAACATTATTTTTACCTTAAACTACACTAATTACCTCTAATCGCGATTAAGAACTTAAAAGTTACTATTCACCAAAAATTATTTCAATCTCATTGAACCACATTTTACTTCTTAATGACAACCATGTATGTCAGATTTTTTAAATTCAAAACACAAAAGTGGTAAAATTTCATTTAAACGAAAAATCAGTTTTTATAAGTACCACTTAGTGGTTTCACTATTCATCAAAAATTGAAGTTTTTCAGAAAAATCCCAAAAATTCACCATAAGCTATATTTGATATTCCGATTTCAAAAATGATGTATATTTTACAAAATTCCAATCTTATAAGTTGTATTAATTAATTTTATAATTAATTCCCGTTGTCACAACAAATAGCGTGTTTTTTAAGAAACAATTTATATCAAAAGATTGACAATTGTTCATGCCCAATTTCAAGGTTAAATTATTTCTAATGACCACGATTTGATAAAATGGTAAAAATATATTCTAATTATACTTTAAAACCACTAAATAGTATAATTTAGCACAAAAATAATTTTGATTAAAAAATTTGTTTTAATTATTTTTCACTATTCATAAAAAATTGGAAGTTCTCAGAAAGTTACAAAAAATTCAACATAAGAAAATTTTGATATTACGAATACAAAAACGAAGTCCATTTGGAAAAATAAAATTTATAAAATTTCAAAAATTAGTTATTACTTTTCATAATGGCTACTTTGATTGGTTGTGGTGTGTGTTAGAACTCGGATTTGCGTACAACACACACTACTGTATTATTCAAAGAGAAGAGTATCGAGGAAGCTTGGGGTGTTACATATGGTGTGATGAAAAACACTATGGTGTAAATCTATTCACCATTTAAATATCATAGAACTTGTTTTTTAATAAAAAAACTCCACTAATAAATCACAAAAATCATTATAAAAATCTCATAGAAGACATAATTTATATAACGAGATCACTTATTCAATTTTCAACCATACATGATAAAACCATGACATAATAATTTCTATTTTAAAATAATATTTTCTTACAGAGAAAATGAAATTCTACCCCAGAGTATTCAAATCATAATAAATTATCCTTAAAATATATAAATACAAAAAAACATTGTTTAATTTTCATTATATTGAAATTTATAATAAATAAAATCTATATTTTACCCATTTAATTACTAGTGGAACTTCATATAATTCATTATGTTAAAAAAATGAAATAAGAAATGAATTGTATCACTTGATTTTTTATATTATACCTAAATAAATTATTTAACATCTTTTAAATTGCATGAAAATTCCTAATATAGTTTCCCCATAATAATATGAGTATTTTATTATTCAATAAGGTTTCGCATAATGGTTTTTCTTTAGAGATACAAGGGGGATCTTATGATCGAGTCTCGCCCTTATTGATATACCAATAAATAAATGCAGGTTCTGGTTTGGAACATTATGGAAACAATTCCCCTCCAAAGTTATCACCTCAAATGTAGGGTGTGTATGCATAGAAAAAATTGATTTTTTCCCAACTGAAGATAATTTGGATGATATTAGAAAAAATAAAATTTTTATGGATTTTTATATTCAATTAGTTATAAAAATAATCTAATATAATTATTTTATCAATAATAATTTATTCAATAGGGGATTATGAAGTTTTTAGGAAGGTTAAATAACATTTTATTCAATTTTTGCTGAGGGATTAAACCAACATCACTCAGTTTCTATTATGTCTTTGTTTTTACAAAAATTTGATAGTCCAGTTGGAGTGGTGGTGGTGGTTTCTTGAGCTGTTTTACATATATATATATATATAATTCCACTATCAATGTGAATAACTCATATTGGGTATAAAGTTTTTTGGAATTTGACCTAAAATAATATACCTATAGAAAAACATGTCATAGTGGATATCAAGGTTAACTGTTGAGTTATCTCTTATTTTTGGAAAATGGAATAAAGGATGACAAAAAGAAATAACGTTGTGTATTTTTTGTAAAATTAGTTGGTTTGAAATCATTGAAGTGGTTTTTGTTATTAGGGTTTTGATTTAAATTTGGTAAAATACCTATATCCAATTAGGAATCCAAAAATGATATTAGTGGTCTTCATGGTTTGATGAAAAATGGATATGTGTTCGAGGAAGATGAGAATTGTTTCTAGAGGAGTGACCATGGTTAAAACATGTTGTGGTTTCCTAAAGAACACATCATTTCCTATTACATATATGATTATCAAAATATGAAAAAAAATTCATTATGAGGATATTTGAGATTTTCACACTGTTTTTTTAAAGTTAATTCATTGATTGAAAAAAAATTGGTTTATGTTCCAACATTTATTGGTTTTTCCATCTTCAATATAAATTCAAGATTTGATTTTTTATAAATGGATAGAAATATTTTGAACCTTAGTGGGTGAATATTTATATATAATTAATAATATAAATGGGGAATTTTATTATTGATTAATGAAGAGGTGTATAAGTATAACAAACCATCCCTAGATATCTAGTATTGATACCAGAGTCTTCCCACCACAAATTTGAAAGTGCATTCTCCGTTTTTAGAGTCTTGAAAAAATTTAAGTGCATTAGCATTTACATTTTTGGAATCAATTTTATCCATTTGATAATTAAACAATGATTATTACCAGATAAAACATCTGTAATGAACAATCCATATATTTTATATGTCACACATTATAAATAAAAACTTTTAGAAATTAAAAATATCAAACAAACATACAAATCACAAAGAAGATAAATAAAGAATAACCATATGTAAAACATGTTACAATAATCAATGAGATTAGAACATATTCAAATTTATATATAATAATCAATAGTGAACCCAATATTATTATCATAGAGTATAGTAATATGTAATTAGTAAATATAATAGGTATATATAGAATTATTTTTATCAAAAATAAATAAAACAACCCATATCAATGTGAAAAGTGAAGCACCCTTGACCTATAACCTCCTCTATGCCAGTGAAAATTATATTATCATCAACTGAGTTCAAGAAGATATTTTACCTAACTTATATAACTGGAAACCAAGTCTATATTTAGACCTAAGTGTGTATGTTGGTAGTGAGAAAATATCCTAGTAGGATACCACCAACTTTCTATATAAATCCTTTTAAAAAATAATCCATGAAATGTTAGATTGAAATACACATAAGTAAATACAAATTTTTTCAGAAAAAAACAAATAAAATTAGTTTAAAACATTTGTATCATTAATTTAAAAATGATGATAATATTATATGGTCTAATAAAAACAATCCAAACATGTGTTTGCATTCATAAATGAGAAAAAATAATCACAATTCTCTTATCATAATCCATTGTTTGATACTTATTACGGGCCTAAGGGAAGTATCTGAGAACCTCATAATTCATCACTAACTACATATATGCCACTATCCAGAGCATGATACTATAATAATTGTGTTCATTGAATGGTTCTAGAAATAGTGGAATACTAAATTAGTCCACAACATCTAGAGTGAAATTCTAAGAATGATTGTGTGATGGTAGGTAGATGATAATATTTCTCTATAAATATACTTGTCTCTAAATCCAACTATAGATACCCTAATATTCTCATGAATTTTTACTAAATTCAAATTTAAAAATAAATTCAAGGGATCATTTAATAAACTCATATATCTAGTTAAAATGACATTTACAAAAATAACCCCTCCAATTTCAATATCTATCATTAGTTATAAGATAATTCCACATTTATATATCCCAAAATAAATGGGTATAACATAAAGGTGGTAATATCACATAAAACACTTTATGAAATGAAAAAAACTCATTATAATTTAAAAAATTGATGAAATTAATTATTTCACAATAAAAACATAATTTAGATTTCATAAAAACATTATGTGAAATTCATTTCCGATTGTTTAATATAGATATTCCATGGAAATTCATTTTTAAAAAAAATATAATGTTTTTATGAAACCATGAATATATGTCATAAAAATATCAAAGAAAATTAATAGAACTTTTATTTCATATAAAATATCTTTTTCAACAATACACATGTGGTGATGTTAAAAATAGAGTTTTATAGAACCACCTACTATAAATCGATGTAATCACTATCAAACAATGTCAATATACCAAAAAATGAAGGGTGTAGTCCCTAGAAGATAACCAAAAGCCCAAAAATATCCAAACCCCACATAAACATCTTTTCAAGATGAAACATAAGGTCCCTATTGAAAGTTTTGGGCCCCAAAAATTATACATAGAGGATAATGACACATTCTCTATTTTAAAAAGGGAAGAAAATTAAATTTACGGATTAGTTGAAGGAAAGAATTACCCTAGAAGTTGAAAATTAAAAAGGAAGGAATGAAGTGAAGGGAAAATCCCTTTACCGACCACCACTCCACATGGAGGTCCACCGATCCACAAAAGCTCCATGAAATTAAATAATCCATGGAAGGGGTGAATCTTGTGGTGCCCTAAAATGACATAAAAATGTTTTCAGAGAGGGGTCGTGATATCCAATCCATCAAAATGCTTTCCCATGAATTAAATTTTTTGTTGTGAAAGGAAATGTCACTGGGTTCCCCAAATGAAATGAATTAATTTGTAGAGTTAGGCGGGGATTTTGGAAACTGTAATAGGCCCTTACTAACCAAGTCCTCCATGGGCTTCCATAAATGACGCTCACGGCCCACCGCATATATCATATTACATAGGTATCTAGTTCATATGATCTTATATAAATAGGACATGAGTGGGAACCAAAAAAGCGGTTCGACATTTGATGTTCAAGAATGGAGATTTATTGATTGACTTATTGATCGACGAATGAATAGAAGAAGATATCGCCACAAAAAATGGACTCCTTCAATGATTCCTTGTACGTAAAACCCACCACATAACATTAAGGAGAAAAAAACTAAACTAATTGGAATACCAAGAACTCCACATCCTTTACGGATATACATTCCACAGTCTGTAGAACCTATATCCCTTTGGAAATTATAAATTCATCATAGAAAAGATCAATGAATGTGGAACCCTTCCCTACGTAGCGAATCACTACACTAATGGAACTCAACCCCATGTAGCAAACGGCTACATGGATGGAACCTGACCTCACATAGAAAAACTCCTTGTGGATTGAACCTAGGTCCACATACCACCATGGTTTGTATATTGTTCCCTCACCCACATAACAATATTCTATGTGGAGGAAACCCCATCCCACGTAAGAGCATGTTGTGTGAAATGGGGTATCCTATGGTGTTCCATCCTCTGGGTCCAATCATTTACTTACATTTCGATTGTATCACTGGTAGTCTATTCATGATCTAGTCCATGTTAAATAGGCCAAAGCCTCTTCTAAAGCCACAAAAAATGTATGATAATACCATTGGGATTATCATCATGCCCTTTTTATTTTACATACTCTCAGTAAGTGGAGTCATGTCAGTTACCTTAGTGATATGGTGGACCCTCAGAATGACCTTGAGTATACATTCCCATGGTAATGGTGGTTCCAAACAAAGATAGGTAATGTGAACCTCCTTTTTCTAGAAATTAAGTTGAAGCAATTTCCTTTCCCTTTGATGAGGTCCAGTGATAAACATTAGAGATCATTCTTGAGTTCCCTTTTTTTAAGGGACGAAGCTCCTCCCATTTCCCAAAACCAATTTAAAGGCACTCCCATAGATGTAATCACCTAGCCTTTTTTGTGGGAGGTGGATCTCTTTCTCTTCTTCGCCATATCCTGGGACATATTCGAATAGGTTTCCCAACATAAATATCCCATATTTTAAAACAGTAAAGAAAATAGGCATACCCAAATCCGTAATCTCTCCCCCTTTAGGGAACAACACCATCCATAAGTTGTTGGGGAGGGTCGAATGTTCATCAGATCTACTAATTGAACTTTTTTCTCACACCTATCATGATTCACATGGTCTTAGATGTTAGTATAAATCATGACATCTACACTATCCCAAACAAAAATGGGACTCTTGCACTATATAATCCCTATCCGTAATAAATCAAAATGTAAAGCGTCTATGCCTAAGCCCCACATCAAATCCAACCAAGATAAATCTACTTTAAATGGGCCTTCTCTCTAGATTTAATTCATAATTAAGCCCCATTAGTGGGAAAATCCCACATGTATGTCCCAACCAGCAACTCAAACATGATTCCTTTAAAGTTATATGGCCCAATCATACAAAACTATGTGGACTTTGATTCCCAATTAACCAGGGTACACAAAAAACATCCCTGAGCTTCAAGCCTGACACTTCACCTATCTCATTCATTCCATCATTCTCATTAAATTAACTCCCATCCTCACCAAATTTATTTAAACTATATGTGACAATCTAACTATGTGTAATTTTATTCCCAACTAACTTGGATCAGTAGGAAGCCTTTAAAAGGTCCAAACCTAACACTTAAATTCATCATTGTTGGTCAACATTCCAAATAATATTATGCCCCCCCCCCACTTGGGAGACCACATCCCTATTAGTTATTTGGGCTTCCTCGGCTTAATTCAAAAATAAAATATTGACTAGGTACCTTCTTTCTAGACATCCATAACACATGACATTAAACTTCAAGTTTGTGTCCTAGTAACTTGGCCTTAAAAGGTGATGTGTCTAGTTATGTGGAATATAACTACGTGGGATCTGATTCTTGTCGAGAGGATTTACAGGAAACCAACATTATGGGTTTGATCCTAACATCATTACAACTTGCATCCACCTTAGATGACGATTAACTCTTTAGTGCTATCTCATATGGATTAAAACCATAACTGTCTGAGTGAACAACCATATAATCTATGATATTCCCAAAAAATGTGACATTGGTAGAGAACCTCTTATTCATGTAGATCCTTACATTAATTGAGAACCTTGGATAAATATAGATTATTCCTAACCCATGCAAATTTGTGATCGATCTTGCGACTAAGGGGTTGTTTGCAGGCACATTCTTGGGAATGAACCAAGGGTTCATGAGCATATGAACATTTCATAAATCTATAAGAGAGTCCCAGAATATGAAATAGTTCCCCCAAAATGGTGTGCTGAGCCCGAGTTCTCATTCTATTGACCAATGTATGTTCTCAAGTGTCATTGTAAAAATATCCCAACGAGCACCTGCCTTTGGAAAGTTGGCCCTAATCATGGATAAGAGAGATTCTAGATGTTTCTAGCTCCATGGATAAATTTTTTGGATAGTGTCTGAATACATTGTACCTCATGTTAGTTATTTAATCATTCAAACCTATGAAATCAACCGTTTAGGTCACAAATGCACCTTCAGTGGAAACAAAATGGTAACCCGATGCAAAAAACATGACTATGACAACTCCTTCACAAAATAAAAATTACATACTACCCATTCCCTATTAAACCATTTCGTTCATGAACATGGACCATCTTGTACATAGGAAAAAACACATATTCGGGTGAACCTGAAGTGAATCCTTAACCAAGGTGGTGGTGTTTCTCCACCACAGGCCCCTTTCACATTCAAAAGTGAAGAAGGACAATAGAGAATCGTTAATTATACATGTGATCATGAGTTTCTACATTGATAAGGTTTTGAGGTCTTTAATTGTCAAATAAAATCCAAGAATTCCTTAGACATTCCTTAAATATAATGTCATCCTAAATTTTCTCACAGGAGCACATGGCATCCACAACAAAACTGAATGATTCATCTACAAAGCAGGGGACTATTTCACCTATAGAGTATCTCCAACATTGGGTCTCTAATACACTAATTCAGATGTAGAATTATAATGGTACTTCCCAAATAGTGTAGGTGGGATGAAAACCCATCATGTCAATAAAATACCACCAAATAGCCACTTAGCAGTGACCAGTGGCCCAGAACCAGGCGTCTCCACTGTCTGTCTCTAATTTGTTCTGGAGCATGTCCCTATAACAGGGTAGTGAGTACCTCCCTTATCATAGGGTGATGGATGAAGTAATTTGAAATGAATCTACATCTACTTCACAGAGGTCAAACCCAAGGTGCACTTCTAGAGGATTTCTGTACCAATACCATGCAACCCAATATCCTCACCCTGAGGTGGATATCATTCCAAGGATCCCTGTTGAAGGAAAATACATAGGTTCCCTAGGATGCCCTCCAAGGAAGGTGATCACATAATCAAGAATAGGTTATCACCCTATTTCTTGAGGAAGACATACTCTATAAAAATATGATAGAACATTATGGATAGGAATATATTCCATCCCCTATCCTGAATCCCTCTGTGTAAATATGGTGAAAAATTATGAGCAAGCACAAATTACAGTTACTGCACACCAAGGCCACCACACTGGTAGGTTGGATATTTATAGGCAGATACAAATCCCTAACAATTCACATGAATCCTGTGATCCAAATAGTATGGAAACCATCTATTAGAATATGTAACATCCTTCTTGTAAATATCAATATCGTCATCCAAATAGGATGACAAACTATAGGAGACCATATATCCCAGCCAAGGAATATGAATCCCAACAGTCAAATATAGTGGGAATAATGTACGGTAAGTGTCAAATCCCTACTCCCTCATATCAATCCCATGATTCAAATATTATGGAAATAAAATAAAAGTAGATTAAAATTCGTTTGGATTCATATCATGTCCTTCGAATAAATAAAGTAGAAAATGAGAAGACGCAAATCCGTGCTCACAAATATGAATACCATTAGTCAATTATAATGAAAACTGGAGAAAACAGCCAGTGTATCCCATCCATAAATTAGGGGTAGACTATAACACCCTAGGATTTTGGGTGTTTTTGTTTTCAAATTAATTTAATCTTTTGATATTTATCATTTCACGTAACTCTAAAAATAGTTTTTTTATTACTAAATCACAAAGTCAAGCATTCCTTTCACACGACATAGACTTGGCATACATTACACAACTCAAACTCAGCATATGAAACATGGAACATCGACTTGGAATATGTTACACACAAACATGATGTGGAATATTTTACACACAACACCTACTTGATTTACTTTACACACAACATTGATGTTTTTACAAAATATCATTTTACTGTTATAATTATTTAAATGGGATAGTTATAACCTAACCATTAAACATAGTAATATCAATAGTACTGATCAATTTATAAATATTTTTTATAATGGTTTTATATAAATAAATCATATTTATAATAAAAGCTATAATTTTTTGTAAATACCTTATATGATTAAAAATAATAATTTCTCAAACAAACTACATTTCATGTCCTTCTATTAAAAAATTTAAATTAATTTTAGGCACATATAGATATTTAATTTGATAAAATTAATTTAATTTTTTATTTTAGAATTCATAAATCATCTTTTTGTTAATTTTTGGTATTTTTCAAAGAAACATCATTTTTTGATTAATAGTGAAAAATATTGCATTTCAGTTAATAATGGTCATTTCGTTTAAATAACTATTAATGTTAAATTGTAACATAAATTTATTTTAAGGTAAAATTTGATCTATCTTAATAACATTTAGTACATTATAATTAATTTTACTTTGAAATTGAAAATAAAAACATAATGTAAAATTAAGCTTAATCAGGGACTAAACCATAAGCTTAGGGACCCAATGAACAAGACACTTGACAAAAAACCATTTTATGTCTATATTTAGTCCATATACCTTACATTATTTATTTATTTTGGTTTTTTATGAATTTTTTAGGTAATAATATGTGTATTTCTAACATGGTTTCAAGAATTCCAAGAGATTCTTTTTCCTTCCCTATAAAATGCCACCACCTCTCCAACATATTCACACCTCTCAAACTTGTTTGGTTAATCCAATACCTTCCAAATACACTTCTCAATAAACCTCCCTTACTCTTATAATATTCTCCTTTGGTAGTAAATAAATCCAATGATGCCTTTTGGTACAAACTAAAAAGAGTTACACGATTAAGAGCTGGTTTGAATGAGTACAGGGAGAGTCATGATACAAGGTTAAAGGATTTAATCTCACTTTTTATTTCTGCAAGATACATGTTTTATTCACCACCCATTCCTTTTATGTTTTGTGTATAATTCCTATGGATTTAATAAATCCTTCTTATAGTAAAATGTATTGGGATTTACATATCCAAAATATGTCCTTTATTTTGTGGGGATTAAGTTTAAAAAGCTACCAAATTGGTAAAATAGTTTTATCTCAATTTTCCATCTTTGAGACTCGTGTTTTTTATGCACCTAAATTCATTGTAATGTGTGTATACTTTTATTTTATAGGATATATAATTATTCTAAATCTTTTAATCATATACTAAGCTTCATGTAATTTTCTTTTCTTAAAAGGATAGCAAGATCCCATGTTACTAAGGCATAAGAGTTCATTGAAACAATCTCAACACTTTTCAATATTCTTTATGTTTATACATACTTTCATGAAATATTAAAACACATATCTCAATAAATTCATGAATTTTCTTCCCACTTGGTTATTCATACTATATTTATGCAATGGTCTTATATTTCTAGTATTTGGTACATAAGATAGATAAGAAATTGTTTTAACGAAAACCCAATATTACCTTCTTTTCGATTGGAAATCTATGATTTCTAAAATAGTTTCTATAAATATTGTACCAATCTTCTATAATCATTAAATGAAATTTTTACCATTTTTTTCTATTACCAATATCATAAATGGAATATTCTTATCTCTTTGTGAACAAGTAATTTTTTTAACCTTATTACCATGAAAATGGAATGTTATTTTTACCTCGTATGACATGCATGGATTTAACCACCATCATTTTATGAAGAATAATTTTCATTTTTAATGGTAAATTTTTTTAAAATTGTTTTTTAAAATTATTTTTTAAAAAACAATTTCCAAACATTTTGAATATTTATTTATAATAGTTCAATATATCTTCATATAAATGTTTTTTATAACATTTTTAATCATCATTCTTATATTTTCAAATAAAAAGGTTTTCCAAAAAATAAATCATTCTTTATATGTTTTTTATGTGTTTTCAAAAAAATGGTTTCAAAACTTTTTTTAAGCTTATTTTAAAAGTTTTCGAGGTAAAAGATTATAAAAATAATTTCAAGACTTATTTCTTGGTTTTCAAGTTATTTTCAAAGAAAATGGAATTCAAAAGTTTCTATACATAAAAATACTTCTTCAAAGAAGAAAAGATATTTTCTTCAATACCAGTTTTCAAAATATCTTTCCAAGTAATTTTCCATCTATGGAGATATACATTAATGTTAATAAAGACATTATAGGAAATGATCTAAAGGATCCAATCATATTCTTTGTTCAGTGCTTTATGTTTTGAATGAATAATGCTTATAACACATATTTCTCTTCCAAGGATTATACTATTTAGAAACTCTTTTCATTTCACGGAATATGAATCGATGAAATGGTTATGAAACCTATATCTTTTACATAGGTAATGATGTGATGAAATATTAATGATTCCCATTTAAATTCATGGGTTATGATTTTATGTTTATAAAAACAATGTCTTTCTAAAGGACATGATATGATAGAATGTTTTATTATCTTGTGGACATGGATGAATGATTTTATTGTGATATGGGTGGGGCCTATATCTCACTCCAATGAATCTGGTAATTATGGATGACTCGTGAATGAAAATGTTATGTGTGAGCTAGATTACATGTTCTCAATGTTATGAATGGACCAAGTTCCATGTTCATAAGTTTATACATGAAACATATTACATGTTCACAAAGTTATGAGTGAACCTTATTATGTGTTCACAATGTCATGAATGGACATAGTTGCATTTCCATAAGTTTATTCTTGAACCTGATTACATGTTCAAAATGTTATTCATGAACATGGTTACATATTCAGAGTGTTATACCTAAACCTGATTACATGTTCACAATACTATGCATGGACCTAGGTTCAAGTCCAGAAGGTTATGCCTGAACCTGATTACATGTTCACAATATTATGCATGGACCTAGCTTCATGTCCATAAGTTGATGCAGGG
Source organism: Viscum album (assembly GCA_963277665.1). Lineage (NCBI taxonomy): Eukaryota > Viridiplantae > Streptophyta > Magnoliopsida > Santalales > Viscaceae > Viscum > Viscum album. The sequence continues at coordinate 1,541,339,049 of OY728145.1, read as the reverse complement.
ACCTGATTTCATGTCCTTAACTTTATGATTGAACATGTTTCTATTTATACATGCTCACAATGTTATAAACCAATGTGCATGCCACAAGTTACATGTCTTATTCCAATGTCATCATGACTTATACAATTAATTATATTATGATCCATGTCTTATAGACATCCAATATTTATTGTGATATATAATATTAATGGTATGATATTCAAATTTTATGTTCAAGTTTCATACCCTTTTTTATGTTATGCTTATGAATATATTATATTAACCATTACTGAGCATCTCATCTCACCCCTTTCTTGTGTTTTGATTCCCTAGGTTATGATGAAATGTTTTACATATAATTACCAAAGGTGGATATCTTCATGGGAGATTTTGAATATCTTTCATCAGGATAGAAGATTTGTTTTCAAATTTCCAAAGACACTAAACTATTATGGTTTTTGAGCATGTATTTTTATAATGTACCATATATTCATTGAAAATTATGTAATATTCATTTATGTTAAACTTAGGTCACTATAGTTAGTTTCAATGGAAGGGTTTAGTCGAACTTTGGAAACTAGGATGAAAATACTTTAGTGATATCCATTGGTATATTTGTAAGGATAAGTCTATGTATGTATCTAAGGATATGTATAAGGATTAGTTAACGTTTAGGAAGATTCCCTAGAATTTTGGTAGTGGATAGAGTGAGTAGTTTTCTAGAAATACATCCATGTCTGGATACTATAAGTTGATGTGGCTATGGAATAGATGTACCTTGGAGTAACAACTCCGATAAGATGATGTAGCCCGAACTTGGGGTAATCTGGTACACGACAATGGGCCTTGCCTCACACATAGTTTTACACTCCATGAGGATATGATTTGAAATTCCAAAAAAAACATTCACGAGCCATTTTCAATGATTTGAATAGAATATGACTATGAATAACCGATGATAAACCTAAGGTGTCATCAAATAAAATCTATGGGTCTTTATTTAGATACCATATAATAAATTTTTCATGATTATGTGGCTTTCCTATAAGATGTGTGTTCCTCACCCCGTTCTTTCTAGTTTTATTCATTGGAGTGAACTATATGGAACGTGGTTAACATTGAATGTTTTTTATGTGTAATGTATATTCATTAGGTGAAATTATTTCCGAAGAAGAAATCTCATCAAGACAGTGAGGAAGGTGGTACAATTATTGGTTATACTTTTGAAGATAATGAGACCACAAATGACATGTGAAATGTATGTGATGTTCTTCTAGTATTGTTTATATTAAACATAATAATAATGATTAAATTGAGGTTGAGGAACCTTAATAAATGGTTCGTATATCAAATTCTAGCAATATGTTATTATATAATAAGTTGAAGAAGCATGAGTAAAGGTTTAAGTATAATTTTGGATGAATGAAGTATTTATGTTTTTGAATTCTGATATTATGTTATATGAATCATGAAATGTTTATGTTTTTTCAGTATAAGTTTTCATTAAGGATTTAAAATGACTTATTTAATGGTTATAAAGACATCAAAAATTAATTTCATAAGAAAGGTGATATTTTTACTATGTTAAGGTAGCCCTTAATTAATTCTTGACATTGCGATAATGATGTTTGGATAAAGATGTGAGGGATATGAATAAGTAAATTAGACTGTATGGATTAACCTGGAACTAATTATTGATAAAATGATCTATGTCATCAAGGATGAAGTTTACAAATTCTTGGATTTTAATAATATATCTAGTAATCATTAGAATAAGGAATCATTCATTTTTTCCAAATGGATTTATGGTTATTAAGGTTATTACCCTGTATCAAGGGAATATACGATGAGGATAGTAACATGTTTGGAATGTGACAACTACGTGGTACATTGGGATATATAGGGGACCAATGTTATTCGAATTTCATGACATTATTTCCAAATCCTTGAATTTTTATCTTTTTTATGGGTTATAAGGTTAACCATTCATAGAAAGTTTAAGATAACCATGATATGAAGTTAGCAAGATTAAAGTGTTATCTATACATATGAGGATTTATGCATATTAGATAGCCAGTTCAAATAATTTTGTGTTGATGAAAACTGATGAAAATTTAATTCCATATTTTGGATCTCATGATTAGTTAGTACTTCAGGAATGAAAATGTCACCTTTCTTTTTACAGAAAGAGGTGAAGTGAATCAATGAAAAATAATGGGTGAAATTATCCTGAAATCATGAAAGTGTATCTTTTCATGAAAATAATTAATCATTATGAAAAATTATCTTGAAACCAATAATTTTATCCTAGTACCTCTATTTTTTATTCCCTTAGTTCATCATAGATTTATTGTTTTCTAATTGTTAACATTCTACTAGCCATTTTCTCTATCAGGATCCACCAGAACATGATAGTTAGATTTTTACCATGTACCATTTTTTACATACCACCAATGTTCCCTTATGTAGAAACATAGTTATATGTTACATTGGGTAACCGTTATTGTTCCAAAATTCCCTTTTAAGGGATGTTTTAGAATCCATTTCTACGATGTGGGTTTATATGAATGAAGCTTTCATGTATTAAACCTATGATAACCCAGATGAATTTTGATTATGAAATTTATTATAAAGGGGGGTAGAATGTAACTCCCCTAGATGTTGTGAATTATTATTTCAAAATAATTTAAACTTTTTATATTTTTCATTTCATGTAATTCTGGAAAATAGTTTGTTTATAATTAATTAACTAAGTCAAACATTCCATTCACATAGCACCAAATTGGTGTGTGTTACATGAATCTAAATTGATGCACAATACATGTAACATTGACTTGGTATACATTACATGAAGCCATGACTTGCAATATCTTACAGGCAATGACAACTTGTTGTACATTACCCGAAACACTAATGTTTCTATGAAATGTCATTTTACTGTAATAGTAATTTAAATTAGATAATTATAACCTAGCCATTAAACATAGTAAAATTAATAGTAATAATTAATATTAGAATATTATTTATAATTACTTTATAGAAATGAAACATATTTATAATGAATGATATAATCTTCAGTAAAGACATTTTGTGTTTAAAAATACTACTTTCTCAAAAGAACTACAATTCATGTCCTTCTATGAAAATTAATAAAATTAATTTTAGGAATATATAGAAATTTATTTATATAAGGTAAACATCATTTTTGAATTTATAATTAAAAAATCATCTTGGGGTATATTTTTGTGATTTTTCTTATAAAATTTATTTTTTTATTGAATAGTAAAAGATACATCATTTTAGTTAATAACTACCTTTTCATTTAAATTATTATTAATGTTAAATTACACAGTAAATTTATTTTAAGGTAAAATTATTCCTATATTAATACCATTTAGCTTCTTATAAATAATTTCACTTTGAAATTTAATATAATAACATATCAAACTTTTTATAATTTTTCTACATTAAAAACTTGTTATTTCATCCTATGTGCATGATTATCATTAATCTTAATTTTTCTACTTCTTTGAATTGAATTTAAGAAAATTTATATACAAAATTGTAATAAAAATAATATTTTGATTACAATTATATTGTATTTAGTTTTGACCTAAATGATTAGTAAGAGTGATTATAATTATTCACAATCATTAAGGTCAAATTAAGGTTAATTAGGTACTAAACATAATTATTACAGGACCAAATGACCTATCTACTTATCCAAAACCCATTGTATGGTGTTGTTTCGGCCATACACCTTAAATTATTGATTTAGTTATGTTTAATATGACTTTTTTTAGGTAAGAACATGTGCACACCTTACTTTTTTTTAAAAATTCCATGAGAATTCTTTTCCTTCCCTATAAAAGGCCACCACCTCTCCCACTTCTTAAAACCTCTCAAACCTCTTAGGATCAGCCAAGCCCTACCCAATCCACTTACAAAAATCCCTCCCCTGTTCTTAAAATCTTATAGTTGGGATCAAAGAAATCTATGTAAGCCTTATAGTGTGTATACTACCTGTGGATGTAATTAACGATTCTTATAGACAAATTTGTGGTTATTTACATAGCCATTATTGGACTTTATTTCATGGGTTTTAAGTTTCAGAAGATAAAAAATTAGTAAAATGCTTTTGTTTCAATTTTCTTTCATTAAGAATCATTTTTTGTTATGGACATAAATTAGTTTTTAGGTTTGACTACATCCATTGTACATGTTATATCATGAATATCCATATTTTAATGATATTATAAGCTTCGTGTATTTTTTTTATTACAGGGATATCATGATCCCATGTTACCAAGTGATTAGAGTTTATTCAAACAAAATATTCACTTTTCAATATTGTTTATGTTTTTGTCTCCTTTGATGAAATATTATAACCCATATCTCATGAAATTAATTTATATTCTTCCCCTTCGGTTATTCAAGCTATATTAAACTATTGGTACTATGTTTCTAAACTTTGGTACATAAGATAATTATAAATGTGTTTTTTAGAAAGCCCGAAGTTACCCTCTCTTTGGTTAGAAATCTATGATTTCTAAAAAGGGGAAAAAGAATACAATACAATTATCCTATAATCCATAAAATACATATTTACCATTTTTTAGCAATCTATTCAATGGATTATACTTTCCTCTTTCTGAACAAGTCATTTTTCTAGCATTTTTAACATGAAAAGTAATATTTTTTTACTAGTACGACTTGCATAGATTTAAATGTCGTCGTTTCTTTTAATATTCCATTGCATTTTTAAAATTTTAATTTTTATGAAACTTATTTTTAAAAGTTTTTTGAAACAAATGGTTTTCAGAATAGTTTCAGGCATTCTATATTAGTTTTCGAAGTATTTTTAAAGAAATTGTCTTCAAAACATTTTCAAGCTTCATTCATATGATTTCAATAAAAAAAAATTCAAAACATTTACATGTTTTACTTATATGTTTTCAATGTTTTTTCAAACAAAATGTTTTTTAAATTTTTTTATTCTTATTTTTTATGTTTTCAAGGAATAAGGTTTTCAAAATTATTCCAATCCTTATTTCTATGTTTTCAAAGTATTTTCAATGAAAATAAATTTTAAAATGGTTTTGTTCTTTAATAGGGTTTCTTCAAAGGAGAAAGGATATTTTCCTTAAGAAATGTTTTCAAGATATCTTTCAACTTTATTTTACATCTAATATGAAATTTTTTGATGTTTATAAATCCCTTCTATGAAATGATCAAAATGTTTCATTCATATTATTTCATGAATACTTTATGTTTTGAATGAATAATGATTACGACACATGTTTCACTTCCATATGTTATATGCTTTTGAAACCTTATTCTTTTCATAGGTTATGCTTCAATGAAATGTTTGTGAAACTTCACTATTTTCCATGGGTTGTGATGTTATGAAATTTTAATAATACCTATTTCATTTCATGGGTTATGATTTCATATTTATAAAACCTATGTCATTTGTGGGCCATGATACGGTGAATATTTTATTATCTTGTCTCATGTGTATTAATGATGTCATTACGATATGGGTGGGACATATATATCCTTCCATTGCATTAGGAAATAATGGATGAGTCGTGAGTATAAATGTTATGTGTCATCCTAATTACATGTTCAAATCATTATGCATGGACCTGGTTTCATGTCCATAAGTTTATGTGTGAAGCTCATTATATGTGTACAATGTCAGGAGTGAACCATCTTAAGTATTCACAGTGTTATTCATGGACTTGGTTTTAGGATTACATGTCTATCTGTGAGCCTCATTACATTTTCACAATTTTATGTGTGAACATGATTACATATTCACAATGTTATGTGTGAACATGATTACATGTTCACAATGTCATACATAGACCTATTTTCATGTCAACAAGGTTATGTGTGAACCAGGATACATGACAAAAATGTTGTTCATGGTCCTAGTTTAATTCCCATAAGTTGATGTGGGGTCTGATATCATGCACTTAATTTAATTAGTGAAGTAGTTTCTACTTATACATGTTCACAATGTTATAAACCAATGTGCATGCCATATGTTCCATGTCTTATTCCTATGATATGATTTCATGATTTATGATCTTAATTCATTTATGATCCATGTATAATAAACATCCAATATTCATTATGATCTCTAAAATGTAGGCTATGGTATTTAAATGTTATGGTCATGTTTCATTCCCTTTTGATCATGTTATTCTTGTGAATTTCTTTTATTTACCCTTACTGATCATGTGAGATCACCCCATACATATTTTATCTTTCCACAGGTTTTGAAAAATGGTTTTAGGTATAAGTAATAAAGTTAGAGATAATCATGGGATATTTTGAAAATCATAGACCAAAATAAAAGATTTTGATTCCATGTTCCCAATGACATTAAACTATTACGGTCCCCATGCATGTATTTTTTTAATGTACTAACTATTCATCTAATATGATGTAATATCCATGTGTGTTAAGCCTGGGTCTCTATAGTTGGTATCAAAAGAAATGGTTTGGTCAAACATTTGAAACTTGGATGATAAAATTTATAGATATCCCTAGGAATATTTCTAACGATATGTTTAGGGGTGTCTCTAAGGATTAGTATAAGGATGAGTTAACATTTAAGAAAATGTCCTAGAATTTTGGTAAAGGATAGAGTGAGTTGTTTCCTATAAATACATACATGTTTGGATACTAAAAGTGGATGAGGCTCTGGAATAAATGTACATAGGAGTAACAACTCTGAAAATATGTTTCAGGCCTGACTTTGTGTAATCTGCTACCCGACAACGAGCCTTGCTACACACCTGGTTGGACACTCTCGGGGGTATGATTTAGAAATTCAAAAACTATCCATAAAAAATTATGAAGTATTTGAATAGAATATGACTTTGAATATCCTCGGATAAACCTTTGGTGTCATCAATTAAAAGGATGGTGTCATTATATAGATATCCTATATGTAATTTTTCATGATTATCTGGCTTTCTTATATAATATGTGTTTCTCACCCTATGCTTTCTGGTTTCAATAAATAAAGAGAACTATAAGGAACATGATTAATATTTAATTTTTATGATTTTGATTGTATGGTCATTAAGAGAATCAATTTCCCAAATGGAAATCTCATAATGATAATCGGGAAGGTGGTACAAGTATTGGTTATACTTTTTAAGTTTGAAAACAACATGTGACAGGTATGTGATGTTATTATATATTTCTTTACATTATACATAATAAGTGTAACTATAATTAGGATGAGGAACTTTAATACATGATTCATATTTCATATTCTGGGAAATATGTATTAAAGAATAAGGTAATGAATCATGACTAATGGTATAAAAATAATGTTGGATGAATACTGTATTTCTTTTTTGGAATTCGACGATTATGTTATATGAATCAAGAAATATTTAAGTATTTTCAGTATAAGATTTCATTAATGATTGAAAAGATCATGTTTAATGGTGATAAATACATAGAATATTTATTTCATAAGAAAAGTGATATTTTTATTAAGGGAAGGTAACCATTAATTAATGTATGGTCATGAGATAATGATTTTTTTATAAAGATATGTTGGATATGAATATGTAAATTGGACGGTATGAATTACCCTAGAACAGATTACTGAAAAAATAGTCTATGTCATCAAGGGTGAATTTTACGACTTCTTGGATTTTCATAATATATCCAGTAATAATTAGAATAAGTAAGATTCATGTTTTCTAAAATGATTTATGGTAATTAAGGTTATTACAATGTATTGAGGGAATATACAATGAGGATATTTACATTTTTGGAATGTGACATCCAATTAGTACATTTTGATATATGGGGGATCAATTTTAATCTGATTTCATGACATTTTTTCAAGGCTTTGAATTGTCATCTTTCGGAAGGGTTATTAGGTGACCATTTATAGAAAGATTAAGTTAAACATTAGGTGACGTTAGTAAGATTAAAGTTGTATGTATCTATTTGAGGATTTATGAATATTTGATATATTTCTCAAACAACAATGTGTTGATGACAAATGATGATAAATTGTAAAGAATATCATGGATCTTATGATCTATTAGTACATCAGGGCTGAAAAAGTCACCTTCTATTTTAGAGAAATTTGTGAAGTGTAACAATGAACAATAAAGGGTGGTATTGTCCTAAAATTGTGAAATTATTTCTTTTCATGAAAGTTATTCTAATTTAAAAACAGATATTAAAACTAAATATGTTATTCTAGTACCTTAATTTTCTATGAATCATATGGTCCCTTAGTTCATTATAGATTTAGGGATTTCTGATTGTTAAATTTATTTAAACATTTTTCTCTATCACTATTCACCAGAACACGATAGTTAGATGTTTATTCCATTTCCATGTTTCCACTTAACACAATTGTTATCCTATGAATAAACCTAGTTATTTTTTACATTGGGTAACCGTTATGGTTCTATCATTCCCTTTTTAAGGGAATTTTTAGTATCCATTTTTACGATGTGGATTTCTATGAATGAATCTTTCAAGTATTAAACCATTGGTATCCCAGAAAAATTTCAAGTGAAAAAATAATTTTAATGTGGGTAAAATGTAACACCCATATATTTTGTGAATTATTTTTTCGAATTAATTTAATCTTTTTATATTTTTCATTTCACACAACTCTAAAATTAGTTTTTTTATTAAATAAAAAAGTCAAACATTCCTTTCACACGAAACCAACATGGAACATGTTACACAGGACCATCTCGGTGTATGATACATTGAATATCAAATCGTCATATGTTACATGAAACCATGACTTGGTGTATGATACATTCAACCCCATCATGGAATACGTTACACGCAAAAGTGATGTTTCTACAGAACATCATTTCAATATTATAATTATATAAATTAAATAATTATAACCCATCCATTAAACATATTAATATAAATAGTAATAAATAATTTTTAAATATGTTTTATAACGTTTTTATAGAAATAAAACATATTGATAATGAAATATATAATTTTTGGTAAATACCTTGTATGTTTATAGACACTATTTTCTCAAATGAACTACATTTCATGTCCATTAATGAAAAATAGTAAATATAATTTTATACACATATAGAAATTTCATTTGATAAAATGAAATTAATTTTTGAATTTATAATGTTGAATTTATCTTAGCCTAATTTTTTGGTATTTTTTTGAGAAACATTACTTTTTCATGAATATTGAAAAATACAGCATTTTATTTCATAACGGCCTTTTCATTTAAATAATTATTAATTTTAAATTATATATTAAATTTTGTTAATGAAAAATTATATATTAAAATTTGTTAATGAAAAATTATATCTTTATGAATAAAATCTAGTTCATTATAATTAATTTCACATTGAAATTGAAAATAACAACTTAACGATCTTTTGAACATTTTTCCACTTAAAAAACCCATTAATTTATCATGTTTGTGGGATTAACATTAATTTTAATTTTTCTGCTTCTTTGAATTGAATTTTAATATGTATACATATATCATTATAATCAGTATAATATTTAGATTCTAATTTTATCATTTTTATTTTTGACCAAAATTTTTAGTAAAAGTGATTAAAATTATTCACGACGATTAAGGTCAAATTAAACAAAATTAGAGACTAAACCTTACACTTAGGGGCCCAAATGACATAACCACATGTCAAAAACCCATTTTCAATCCATTTTTCGTACATAACCCTTAAATTATTTATTAATGTTGGATTTTTATGACTTTTTTAGTTAATAACATATGTACACCTAACTTGATTTCAAAAATTCCAAGCACATCCTTTTTATTCCATATAAAAGGCCACCACCTCTCCCACTTCGTCGCGCCTATTAAACCTATTAGTTTTTGCCAAGAACTTACCAATACACTTTCCAACATACCAACCTTCATCTTATCATCCTCTAATTGTTTATAAATCATTCCATTTAATCCTTTTCGCACAAACATAAAAGAGTTACTCGATTAAGATATTGTTTCAACGAGTATGATGAGAGTCGAGACAAAATATAAGGGTATTTCATCTAACTCTTTTTGTGAGATACATGATTTATTCACCACCCATTCCATTCTTTTGGTGTGTATACTTCCCAGGGATGTAAGAAATTCTTTTTATAGTTAAATTTATGTGTACTTAAATGTCCATTATATGACCTTTATTTCATGGGTATTTAGTTTCAAAAGTTTCCAAATCAGTAAAATACTTTTGTCTCAATTTTCCTTCTTTGAGACTAATGTTTTGTTATGCACATAATTTTTTTAAGGTGTGTATACTTTTTTTTACATTCTATATCATGAATATCAATCATTTCATGATATTCAATTCTTCATGTAATTTCCTTTTCATACATTGAGAGCATGATCCCAAGATACCATTTGATAAGAGTTTGTTGAAACAATCTCATATATTTTCAAGATTGTTCATGTTTAAGCATCTTTTTATGAAATATTATAACTCATATCTCAATAAATTCATGAATTTTATTCCCCTAAGGTTTTTCATGCTATATTCCGGTACTGTTTATATATTTCTACTCTGTGGTACAAAAGATAGTTAAGAAATGGTTTCAATGAAATCACGACTTTACCCTCTCTTCGGTCATAAATCTATGATTTCTAAAAAGGTATCCATGAATATTGTACCATTATACTTTAATAATTAAAATAATTTTTTAACATTGTTTTTTATTTTACAATTCTCTTTAGAGGAATATATTTGTCACTTTCCAAACCCGACATTTTTCTAACCTTTTTACAATGAAAAGGCAGTGTTTTTTACCTCGTACAACATGAATGGATTTAACAACCATTATTTATTTTTAGATTCTTTTTCATTTCTAAAAGGTTAATTTTTAATAAAATGTTTTGTAAAATTATTTTCAATGAAATGGTTTTCAAAACATTTCCAATATTTCTTTGTTTGTTTTCAAACTATTTTCAACGAAATGATTTTAAAAATATTTTCAAGCTTCTTTCAAATGTTTTTCAAACAAAATTAAATATTTCCTTATAAGTTTAGACATTTATTTCAAAGAAAAAGGTTTTTAGATTTTATTAAGCATATTTTATAAGTTTTAAAAGTAAATGGTTTCAAAATTCATTAAATTTATTTTAGATGTTTTAATGTAAAAATGAATTTAAAATGATTTCAAGATTTCCATATATGTTCTGAATGTATTTTCATATAAAATGGATTTTAGAAAGGTTTTGTGGTTTAAAAAGACTTCTTCAATGAACAATGTATATCTTCCTCATTAAATGTTTTCAAAATATATTTCTAAATCATTTTCCATCTATGATGATATATGTTGATGTTAATCAAGAAAATCTAGAAAATGATACAAATTTTTCATTAATAGTCTTTTTTAAAAGGTTTATGTTATGAAGGAATATATCTTATTATGCATGTTTTTATTCCACTGGTTATACGCTTTTAAAACGCTCTTCTTTTCATGGGTTATGATTTGATGAAATTTTTATGAAACCTATCTCTTTTCCATAGGTTATGATATCATTAAATGTTAATGATATCCATTTGAATTCATGGGTTATGATTTGATGTTTATAAAACCTATGTCATTCTCTGGGTCATGATATGATAAATGTTTTATTATCTTGTGGAACATGTATGAATGATTTTATTATGAGATTGGTGGGACCTATATCTCCCTACAATGCATTAGGTAACAATGGATGACTCATGAGTGTAAATGTTATTTGTGATCCTAATTACATGTTCAGAATGTTATTCATGGACCTAGTTGTATGTCCATAAGTGTATGCATAAACATGATTACATGTTCAAAATGTTATGAGTGAACCTTCTTATATGTTCACAACATTATTCCTAGACCTCGTTTCATGTTCATAAGTTTATGTGTGAACCTGATTACATGTTCATAATGTTATGTTTGAGCCTGATTACATGTTCACAATGTTATCCGTGAACCTGATTACATGTTCACAAAGTTTTACATGGATCCAGTTTCAAGTTCATAAGGTTATGCATGAAACTTATTATACATCCACAATATTATTCACGGACATGGTTTCATTTCTATATGTTGATGTAGGGTCCTTATTTCATGTCCTTTACTTAATGAGTGAATTGGACTCTACTTATACATGTTTACAACATTATAAACCAATGTGTATGACAAAAGATCCATGACTTATTCCTCTGTTATGATTTCATGACTTATGCTCTTAATTAAGTTATGATACCTATCTTTTGAACTGTTAATATTTATTATGATCTCTAATATGAATGTTATGATATTCAAATGTTATTCTCTAGTTCCATTCCCTTTTTTCATGTTATGATTATGCATTTCCTTTATTTAACCTTACTTATCATATGAGATCATCCATTTCTTATGTTACCTTTCCCCAAGTTATGAAAGAAATTTTTTAGGTAGATGTACCAAAGGTGTATATCTTCATTGGAGATGTTAAAGATCATTCACTAGGATAGTAGATTTTCCAAATACAATAAACTATTATGGGTCTTGGGACTGTGTTTTTTTAATTCAAAAAATATTCATATAAAATGATGTAATATCCATTTATTTTATGCCTGGGTCACTATATAGACTTGTTCCTATGTCGTGACTTGGGATAATAGTCAGTACCCTCTAGAAAAGCACAGGGAACCTGAGAAGGAATATATTCCTACTTCGACATCAGAATATGAATATATCTCAATTCCATCCATAGATGTATACCAATATATCCTTAAAATGATGGATTAGTAGACATAAACTCATGATCATATCATCCATAACATTCAAGACATAATCACATCCACAACAATAACAACAAGTCGAGACAACAACCCCATCTGCCCAAGTGGGGTGACTCATCCAAAAAATAAGGTGGTCAATCTGGAGTAGATCTTCATCCCTGCTACAATAAAAGAATGTTGTGGACTATATTCCATGATAAATGAAAAACCTTATCAGGAAATACCCATTCCAACTAGGGGAAACCGGTCCACCATAGTGGCTGCTCTAGAGTTGACATATATCCCTACCAGATCTCAAGATGCTCGTCATTGTATCCTAATGGAATCATGGGATTTAATCTACAAAGAACCAATATAGTATATTTGTTACCAATAGTAGGTGTCCCCAGTTCCTTGTAAGAGAGCTCCTAAAACAAATGCACCAATCACAACTAAAAAATGAATAGCACATTCATGACCCTACTCATCAAGAATCTATAGTTCTTGATGCCATAATACTAATATCACTAGAGGCTTAATATCCATCCAATCAATTATTAAATTATGGAAGTGGCAGTAGAAGTTGTAAAGGTCTTCCTTAAAAACATTTTACCCTCAACTCTGATGTTCATCCCTAGAGAATGTACAATAAAGGATTACCTCATGGGAAATAAATTACTAATCATGAGATCCTATCTTCTGATGAGAATCATGATGTCCCTCCTCATGACTAGAATATCGAACAAAAATAAGGTCCCCTCTTTAATATCACCCACTCATAAGTTCCTCTCTAGGGTATATACTACATAAATTTTCCCTATAGTAATTCATCAAGCTATGATAGTAATCCTCACCATGATGTAAATCATTGCGAAGGTCCTACCCGTAGTGACTTAAAGTAGTAATGAGGTCCTCCCCTTGCTTTAGTCTGCCCTGAAAGTCCTCATCTAGGTATACACTACAGAAATCCTCCCTCCAGTCGAACATTAGGCCGTGATGGTATCCCTCACCATAATGAAACTAGTTGTGAAGGTCATCCACGCTGCCAAATTTCAGACATGAAAGAAGGTCCTCCCCTTTCCGATTCAAGCATGAGGAAGCCCTCATATTTTAAGGATATTGGAAAGATAGGGTTAGACATATTATATAATTTTTTTTGTAAAAAGTGACATTTTTTCGTAACCAGAATATAGTCTAGGGCCATGCTCATTCGATGAGCCTCCTCCATATAGTTCACATATCAATGATATACCTAATATCCCCTCTACTTGTGATGATATCATAAAAAAGAATCCAAATTAAGAAGATCTGGTAAAGGGGTCCCCGGTAGAATAAAAATGCATATGTTACTCATGGGAAGATAATTTTCCAGGGATGACATACCACATATGATTTGTCCCACAACCACTTCTCAGTTGGACATACCAATAGAGTTTTCAGAAGAATTTATATATAATATCATCTTAATATCTGGACAAATATTCTCCAGTTGTAAGAAATTTTCATTCCCTAGGATGGGTATGCAGGCCATTTCAAAATTAATGGAGAGCATCATCATCAAATCAACCCAAAATTCCTTCAGTCTGCTCAACAAATGGGGACAAAGAAAGATCTGGAATTAACCTACCTCCATGCATTTCACAAGTTATGTTGCCTTATTATTGAGTCCCCTTTCGGTATTCATATCTAAGGATGGGTGGAGCATGGAACTTTTGACTTCAATAAACTTATTGTCAAGAAAAAACTAATTGGAAATGACTTCCTATAATGTAATTATCCTAAGACGATAGTCAAATGAAGTATCTATTTAGGAAAGGTGACATGCTTGATAAGAACTAGCCTTATTTAAGACTCTAAAGTGTTAGGAATGAAGAGATAAATCTATTAAAAAACTCCTAAACTAGGAAAGTGATAACATTCAAAAGGCTTCTCTCCTAATAGAATCTAATCATCAAGCTCTATTAATGTCCTCCAAAAAATATTATTCATGTGAAAACACAACACCATATTTGTATCACACTCGAACCAAAATGTGAAAGATCATTAAAGGAGCAATAATTGTTGAAAAACTGTCGTAATATAATATATTCTCCATACCATAGGTCTGGGAGAATTTTTGACACAAAATTCACTCGTAAGACCAAAAAAAACATGTCTGAAGCATAATAACAAGATAATCGTAGAAACCATATCTTGAATATATGGGAGAATTTTTACCTCAACCACCCACCCAGTGAAAATCAGTCTTTTCCCTTTTATAGAGGACAAAAAGTGGAAATGTGTCTTATTCCATCCCATCTCATGATTCATTTTACCATTAGGGAAGACATATGACCAGACTACATAAAGGTTCCCTCTGAGTCACCCTCTGTTGAGAAGTTTGAAGAGGATCCCAAAAAGGGAGTGAGTGATCTTGCAATTGGATTAATGAATACTCTTATTATTAATCAGCTGGTACACTGCCCATAATATGTTATACATTGGTGAACATTATGGACATCAATCATTTGGACCACACCCAAAATGATGTAAACACAGAAGAATAGGGAGATGATGGTTCCTCCCAAAATATGATCTAGACAAAACCTGAAGGTGTATATAACTGAAACTATAGGGTTACCCTAAATTTCGACACTCCCTCGGTCAATCCCTCATTATCTTCCTTGAAAATATCCAAAAGAGAGAAGAATAAAAACAGGGTTTCACATGACCCACCTCATCCTCCCCATGAGAATGAACCCATTTCCCTCAAAGAGTGATTCTCTATCAGGGGGATTAAATTAATGTGTTAAGAAGAATAATCAATAAGTTTCTCTGAGGAATTAGTTCCAAGAATATGATCCCCAGGTCGAACCACAATATACACTTTTAGCATTTGTACCTCAACCACAAGGTTTCATCATGGGAAATGAAGCAAGGATAAGACAACCACTAAACATGGAACCCAGTCCATCAACCATCATAGACCTGGTCATGGTCAGACATCAATACATCCTTCCATTAATTATGCAATTGTAATGGATGCTAAAAAATCCTCTGAGGATTCCCTCGATCGGGTATCTGCCTCAAGTACCTACAGAATTGGTGCATCTGGTCATGCCCCCTATTGTGCCTACCCATTCTCTCGTTCAACATGTTACACCTCAAGGGCTCATTAACACCATCAAGTCATTTTTAGCTAGATTGGAATCCATGTAAGGATAGAACACTCTGATACAACCAGAAAAGTGTTACACTAACTGGGAGAGTAACACTCCACGGCGACCAAATTTCAAAAATCCCATGGTCTCGGTACTCAATGGCTTAGGTGAACTCGAACAACATCTGATACATTGCACATATTATTTTTATAAAATGAGGGTAACCCCAAAGTAACAAGAATTAGTGAAACTCAAATGGTTTGTGAGAACCCTTCATGTTTCATAATTTCTATGGTACACCAGTTCTCCATCTCAGTCGATAATAGTTTGGGAGGATCTCTTATGATTGTTTCTTTTCTGGTTAATTTCAATCTTTCCAAAGAAACAAGTTAGTTACCTCATGATATTCATACTATGGGAGAATGAGAGAGTATCATAATTCATTACAAGATGGAAATGTTTAACCTAATATTTGACCCCCTCCCCCCAAGATGAGATGTTAGTTATGTACATCAATGACCTCCATGAAGAGCTACAAACACCACTGATCCTAGTGAAATACATAAGTGGATTTCAATATTTCTCTATTATTGCACAAATAATATAGGATTCCTTACAATGGACAAAATTCAAGCCCCGAGTAGCCCCATCTTCCCCAGGAAAAATAATTAGAATACCTAAAGAAACTTTTTTTATGCTTAAGCCACCCCCTGCACCTCCTACAGTTCCAATGCATGCACCAATTTGTGCAGCTCCCCCTAGAAATAAAAATACTCCCCCACCTAGATAATACATGTAGAGGGTACCCATGATAAATCATTACAAGGAATATAGGAATAAAATTTATTCATTTTGACATTACAAAGTCTATGGATACTTTGTTGTCGCTATAAAATTCAACTTGCTCCATCTACCAAAGAAAAATAATTGATGATAAAGTAGGTCTAGATAACCTACCATATTATTTTCACTTCTATTGGATACTGGGAAAAAAATATTCAGCAGTGTTTTTTAATCAAGGACCTATTATAGATAATGATAGATTTCAAGAAAGTAAAACTGCGACAACCACTAACATAAGTGTCATATTTTTTCACCACAATCCCTGATGATGGAGTGGAGTAAAAAAATGTTATTAGAAAAGAGGAACAAAATTTATATAATTAGATGACTCAAAAAATTGTCAACTAAGATTGTGGCATACTCTACAAGTAGTTGAAGAAATCTATTGTGTCCCCAACATCTCATGACATAATGCATCCATCATCCTCAACCTCATAATCCTCTATGAGTAAACTATCCAAAACCAGTTCAATCAGAAAGGTAGAAATCAATTGAAAAAATATGATCCCATGTGATAACCAATGATATCATTGATCCTCTCAAATTTTATTCCATCTGATCTGAAGATACGGGAACCTCCCCACCAAATGACACCACTAAAATTAGTAAATCATGTAGAATCATCATTAGATGAGGAATTGATATTTGGATCCATTTATGTCATTCACTTAATGGTTCCCTTCTCTGACAAAGATTATGGTTAAGAACCTGAGTTCCCTGCACCCAATCAGGGAGATTAAAGAAGAGGTTACAAGATCCAAGGATACCCATGAAGACATAGTCATGGCAGAAACAAAATTTATTGATGCGCCTCGGCTCCAATCTTCAATGATGAGAAAACTCATGGAAGACCCTTCAAAAAACCAACAGGAATAGGAAAATTACCATACTCCTATGATAAGATACTCTAGCCTTATCATCTTAGAATATCCATTAGAAGAGAACCCAATTTCTAATCCCCCATAGAATGTAGGTATACCTACAGGGAAAAGCTCACAAACCCCAGAAACACCACCAACTTCTATTTGGGGGGTTCGTCTATAATTAATACCCATCATCGTAAAGCACCTATGAAATAGAATCTCCACATCGGGAAGAACCATTCATTATATCATAAATATGATATCCTAAAATATTTAGCCTTAGTATGAGCCAAGCTATTAGTCCTCGATGCTCTAAATCTATCAACAGAACTTAGGATAGCACTCTTACAAGCCTTTATAATCCCCTAGGAGTTTTACTCTGAATTGATCGCCACTGAATTCTATATGATAGAGACCAATCATCCATAATTCCACGCTATTATCTCCTTCATTGTTCAAGATGAACATGCAATCACTCAGGGACACATGAGACCCTTGTATGTGTCCGACCTGATAAATGGTGTCGATGTCTAAAAGTCTTCATTAAAATGGATCTGCATTTAATCTCATACCACAACGGATGCTTTGTTGGTTGGGTTGTAATGAGTACAACATGACATCCTACACCAAAACCCTGTTGGACTATGTAAAAATTGAGTAGATTCCATTGGGGATAATCAAGATAAAAGTTCAGTTTGGGGACTTCATAGCCAACTCATAATTTTAGGATGTTCGGAAAAACATAGCCTTCAATGTTCTTCTAAAAAGGACATAGTTTCATCAGTATGTGAAGATTCCTTCATCCTGTCACTAGTTCGTCAAATATATCACTAATGGAAAAAATGGAATGTTTTACACTTATAAGTCCCTATTTAAATCATGTGAGTCACACTATATCGATACAAGATTCTATGAGGAGAAGGATAATAAACCCTCAGTAGATGCTATTGATTGGGTCACCACCCCAAATAGTTTGGAGATGGTCCCATCTAACCCCCTCAGATAGCTCGGTGAGGAATATGTACTTCTCATCAACCAGGTTGGGTGTGTATGTTCATGTTCAGATCCGCATTCTGTAATCCTCATGAAGTCAGGCATATCCACTGATCCCAACAAGGTTATAAAATCTATTGAACCTGAAGATATTATTGAATAATCGACTGGAGATGTCATTGATCCACTCTTAGAGATCCTTATAATGCCTACCTCACCAGTTAATTTAGGAGTGAATGAAGATGAATATATTACTCCATCCCTCACTCCATAATCTATAGAAAATTCCCCATTGTCATCTGGGATAGAAGAATTTGCTTCATCTTCCATGTATTTAGATTTAGACTATTCTCTCAACCCTAAAGAGCTAATCTCATGAATAGTTTCTCCATTATAATAGGAGGAAGAAGATGAAGAGGAAGAAGACCTTAGGGATTCCCCTCCTATATTCTAGGATGGTGTCTCTACCACCATTGATGAACTCATAGGAATAAACTTGGGTATTAAAGAAGACCAATGTCCACCATTGATTAGTGCAGCCATGTCTTCTAAAGTTAAAGAGGTATATACCTCTTTCCTAAGGTAGAATGGTTATGTTTTTACCTAGAAATGTACAAAAATTATAGTCCTTGGTCATGAGGTGGCCACTCACCAACTGGGTCTGTTGGATGACCATCGTCGCTATAATCAAGTTGTCATGAGGACGCACCTGACACATGCTGCCAAACATGAGGCGGAATTCAATAACATATTCATTGAAAACTTCATTTGGGAGGTCCAATATCCCATATGGTTAGAAAATACTGTCCCCATCAAAAATAGAATTAGAAAAATTATTGTCGTAATTGACTTTAGGGATCACAATTGGCACTGTCTGAAAGATTATTGCTTAGTCCCAATCAAAAAATTTCTTATCAATCAAACTATCGGATATCAGGAACTTTCTATCACAAATGGATTTTCAGGATACAACCAAATCTAAAATTTCTGAGAAGATGAAGAAGATAACTCATTTAGGGCCCCTAGGGAGTATTTTTCTATTAGGTAATACCCTTCGGTTTCAAGAATGTTGACACCACCTATCAATGTTCCATGCATCACATATTCAAACCCTTCTTAGGAATGTTTGTTGAATGATATATTGATGAACTAGAAGTTAAGTCACAAAAATGGTCATAACACATTCCAGATCTTGAAAATGTCTTCAATAAACTAAGAAAACACAGTCTGAACATGAACCCACTGAAATGTTCTTTTGGAACTACCTCAAGTAAATTCCCTAGATTCATAGTATGACATTTGAACATCAATGTATGCAATGAGAAGACGAAATAAATCCATTTCATGTCACCTCCTCGCAGCATTATATAGTTAAGAGGACTTCAAGGACACTGGTCCTACATTCGGTTCTTTACATAAAACCTTACTAGAAATTTTTTTCCCTTCACCCGATTGATGAAAAAAGGTCTTGAATATAAATGGACTAATAATTATTATGAGGCATTAGAAAATATTGTAAAATATATCTTATGTGGGTCAGTGATAATGTATCATGTCGATGGAAGGCCACTAATTTTGTATGTGAAAACCATGGAGTGTTTCCTAATAACCTCCCTGGAACAAAATAATGATGTTGGTAGTGAAAATAGTCTATATTATCTCATCTTGACTATGATCTATATTGAGTCTCATTATTCAAATATCGAGAAGAGTTGTCTATCCCTGATATTTGGGGTCCAGAAACTAAGACACAACCTTCGGAACCATGTGGTCCATTTTTTCTCACACAACAACCTGCTCAAGTAGATTCTTATGTGTACAGTAATTAATGGATTTAGGTCATAGTGGGCAGTCATTTTGCAGCAGTTTGACATCTAGTTTTTGACTCAGAATGATGTAAAAGGCCAAGCATTACCATAATTTTTGGAAGTAATACCCCAAGAAGAAATGATTTCATTGGATACAAAACTAAACGATAAATATGTTTTCTCTATACTATAATACTATGAAACATGGCAGATTCATTTTAATGGTGCATTCAGAATCCATATATGAAAATGGATGGAGGATATAAGGATCAAAATAGTGGGGGTTGGAGTGGTACTCATATCTCCAAAAAACTTAGTCCTATTTTACTCCATCCTACTGTCAGAGCGGTGCACAAACAATGAATTAGAGTAATAGTCACTCATTGTGGGTCTGGATTTGGAACTGCAAGTACAAGTAGAACACTTGATGATAACAAGAGATTAAAAACTAGGTATCAAATAGATTAATGGTGAGTATTTCATAAAAAAGGAAGAACTGGTCCCTTTGTTTGATCTTGTTTGGGGACTAATGGTACAGTTCCCTTTAGATCTGACATTAAATCATGTACCCAATAGAAAAATTCATAGCCCAATGAATTAGAAAAGGAAGCCACAACTCTGGATGGTCCCTATCAAGATGAATGAGTAATCAGTATTTCCCACTGTTGTATAGTCTCACCATTCATTCATTCCAAAATAGAAAAAATTCATGAGATTAGTCCCATCCCTAATCCATATGGTGCTAAAACTTATTAGATGAATTCCATTTTAATTACCTTCAAAAGGGAGAACTCTCACCAGATAGGGCTAGCAAGGAAAAATTTTGGAGGCGATGAATCAGCTTCATTCTGTATGATGGTTCAAATAAAAAAATCCTCTACAAGTGAGTCCATGATGGGGTCCTTCTTAATTGTATTGATGGAGAAGACATAGTTTCTTTCATGATGGAAGTGAAAAATAGAGCCTATGGTGCATATCAATTATGATCCAATCTCTCCCATCAAATTCAGAGGCTTGGATAATATTGGTCCACTTTGACACCATATTTCACTAAATTACCCATTAAGTGACATTCCTATCATGTTCATGAAAATTTCATACACTAACCCCCAGAGTTACTTCACATAGCCATGTAATACTATCCATTTTTTCATATGGGTAATATAAAACATTTAACCATATCCCCTGCATATATCTAAGAAATTCATGTATATTCTCACTGCAGCCAAATTATTTTCCAAATGGGTAGAAGTTGTGCTCCATAATGAAGTCAGGACAAGAAGAATTCTCATCTTTTTGAAAGCCAATATCATCACCAGATTTGGGGTCCCTCGTATAATAATAATGTAAAATGACATTAATTTATACTCTGCTGAATTGGAGAATCTATTTCAAGAGTATGCTATCAAGACCAACCATTCATCCCATTATCATGTAGTAACTGATGAACAGATAGAGGCCTTAAACAAGATCCTATCTAGTATACTATATAATATGGTATAAAAGGACAAGAAATCATGGTTATACAAGCTTCTCTATGATCTATGGGCTTACAATTCCATGACCTACACCGCTACTTAGGAAACCTCATACTCATTAGTATATAGGACAGAGGTGGTTCTACCCATCAATGTTTAGTTTCCATCTCTTTGCATGGAAATCTACGATCAAATATCCATAGAAGATCAATCACAGAAATGGATGGATGAATTGGAGAGACTTGAGAAAAATATACTACATACCTAGAACAATTTTGAGATCCATTAGAACTAGATTGCACAATCCATCAACAAAAATGTTCGTCTTTGGTATTTCCTCGAAGGATAAATAGTTTTTTTCCTTGGAACTCTGATGATACTTGAAAAGAAAGCATCATAATTGAAGCCCAAATGGGAATGAAAATATTTGAAACATATGTCCTACTAAATTGGGCCCTATTATTTTATTTTAGTGTATTGAAAACTAACTACCTATCCTGTCAAGGAATGTTTCTTGAGTAAATATTTAATGTTACCAAAAGAACAATGTCCTGATCGCATGAAATTAAACGTCTTGATAAAAAGTCTAATCACAATACTTTAAACTGCAAGATGAAACATCCATGTTGGAAGACATTAAATTAAATAGAATTAATGTCCTAACCACACTATATTAAACTGTATAGAGTTCATCCCCACAACATGACATTAAACTGTGTTTCCAATATCTGGGTTACATGAATTTAAAATATAGGATGAAACGCCATTTTTGTACTACATTAATCTACATAGAATAAAATTTTCTTATCGTGGGACATTAAACTCCATGGAATATATCATCATAACTACATGATTTTAAACTGTATAGAGATCATTATTCCAATCAATGATCTTTCACGCCTGAATTAGATTTGTGTGGGGGAAAGATGAAACACCCATGTCCATACATGAGATTCATATCCACAATGGAACTCTCTTTATCCAAAACTATGTCTGTATTGATTCTCATTTTAGAAATATATGTAGTGAATTTTATACCATGTGGTATGGGCCCATCCACTATCAAAAATTCCCATATCCCTAGGTATGGACCTAACCGATGCAGGGAGATTTCCCCATAAAACTATGTATGGACCGATTCTCATTTTTTGCGATAGAATACGTTGGGATTCATTGATCCTATATCTTGGTCTAGCCACCACATGATACAAAATTCCTCTATTGTACACATAACTACATCTGTATGAAAATATAACCCTTGTTATTCCTTTTTTCTCAGTCCGAGTGTGTCTCACGTGAGCTTAGGAATTGTGGTAAGGGATTACCATATAAAAAGGAGAAAATGTACATGATAGGACCATCACCTCAAAATAATGGTTAAAAATTCCCCCCATTTGTTTGGGTTATACTGGTATAGGGAACATACTTCTAGAACTATGTGTGGCTTGATTACTTCCCATGCGATATACGTAGTGATGATCAGATTCTACATCATGGTCTAGTCTCCACCCAAAAATTTGAAATTACCCATTCATTAATATAGGTTATATTGCACAGGGAACTTCGTAGAACTACTTCCAAATTGATTATCATCATAATCAGTGATGTGGTGACCTCTGGGTCTCCAAATTCAGGCCCAGCTGTGATAAAGGGCCAAATGTAAAATGACCACATCCTTCGTTATGTTACCCTTGTGTGGTGGGATATTCCTTTTACATCCATTGTTTCTCACACTGAGTATAAATCACATGGTATTAGGAGTATCAAAAACCGATTCCCTATATGGTCAAGACATATCAATCTATAGTAGGGTTTCCATGGTCATGGTAGAAAGATCCAAAATGGTGTGCCATTTATTTACCCTTCACAAAGGGGAACGCATGTCCTTATTGTACAATGTTAAACTACATGGTATGTCACGAACTAAATTTTTCTTGATTCATAGTATAATGAGATACATAGTGATGGCTAGACCTTGTGCATGGGTCCGGTCATGAAAAATAAAAAAAAATGTCCTCATCTCCTGCACATAAATACAGATTTATGTAGTAGATTTCAAATATTGGATCCCACAATAAGGACATATCAAGAAATCAACCCCCCCCCTCCCCCCACATATGACTCAGATATATGTAGGGAATTCAATACATCATGAATAATCATGGTCTGGATATTTTATACATACCTAAGCACACTCACTCCATCCATCAATCTTCAGGCTTTGGGAAATTTTGGATCTTAAAAAACCTACCCATCCATCAAAAATGGAAGTTCAGTTTCCTAAGAACACGTTTGTTTGACAATGAACAATATGCAATGATGTATCTACCTATGTTACGCACAAATAAGGCCTTTAAACCAAAGGAAAATTAATCCCCAAGAAGGGATTTTCCTATCTCTGTACGCCCCAATGGTTTCCATGCGCCGTATCATTTCTCTTGATCCAAGAATTCTTGGATCCATAGTCAACACATTCCTCCCCCCTCATGTTTAGAGTATGTCATAATATCTCGACCTAATTATCCCCTATTTACTTATAGTATCTATGAAAATTCATCCCCACAACAGGACACTAAAAAAATTTCACTGTTCTTGCTGCATGACATCAAACTGCATGGACCAAAGACCAAATTTCTCCCCAAAATTAAACATTCCCCCTCTCTGTGAATGTATCAGACCTATACATGGAGTTTTTCACTAAAAACTATATATGTATTGATTCTAGTACTTGTTGGATACATGGTGATGTTTGACTCTCCCAATTCGAGTCCATCCATAATAAAGGATCAAAATTCCCCCTCCTCCCAATGTACGAGTCAGATAAGCATAGGGAGATGTCTTAGAACTATGTATGTCATGATTCCTACACAAGAAGGACATGTAGTGATTCCCAAACTTTCATCCTAGTCTATCCACTCCAAAAGTGAAATATTCCCCATGCATATGGGCTAGACCTATAGAGGGTGCTTTCTATATAGGACTATATATGTCTTGATTCCCATCCCATGGGATATTTAGTAACTCTTGAACCCTGTGACCTGGTCCCAACCATATAACACATAAAAAATTTCAATCCTTTGAAGGAAAACTATGTCCAAGTAGGGGACTCCCAAACAAGCCCTGTTTTTAAGACCATTTCATGAATAATCCCATTTCCCCCTCCTTCAGGTTGGGTCACCGATATCTATAATGCAAAATGATAAACTACATGGAATCCAATTCTATACCTCATAATGATAAACTACAAGGAATCCACGTCTTTACTGTGTTATGATAAACTTCATGCCATCTAAGTCATAACTGCAAGACATTAAACTGAATGTTTCCCCAAGAAATATTTTTTGATTGATTCATGTACGTGAAGGATAAGTAGTGATTCATGGATGAGATATCATAGGCCCATTAACCCCCGAAAGAAAAAAAATATAGAAAGTATACTCCTCTCCCTTCATATGGACCAAGCACATACTAGGAATTTTCTACGTACAAGTCAGATCTATATAGAGAATTCTCAACTCCATGGTTAATCACACCCTGTACATTTCTAATATATCTAGACAGATCCTTTCCATTTATCAAACATCATTCCCTTGTAAATTTTATATCTCTATAATCCTCCCTGGCCATCGAAAATGGATGTTGGGTGTCTTCAGGAATCCTTCTTTGCCTATTCACAATATTCCCTATTGGATCTGCATAAGTTTCCCATAAAAAAGATGGTTTACCAAAGAAAAATTTGTCCTCAATGGATGATTTTCTTATTTCTGTATGCCCGAAAGGATTCTATGCCCCATATAATTTCTCCCGATCTGAGAACCCCTAGAACCATAGTTTATTCTCACTTTTCCCCTCATGTCTTGGGAATGCCAGGAAATACCATTTTAGTTATACTCTAGTTAATAAATGATTTTATGTCAACGTCCTGATCACATGATATTAAAATTGCACTATACCTGACATTGAAATGTGGTCCCTGTCATATAAAAGATTGAAAATAAAATTTCCTGATGTATGGGTCAGACCTGGTTGGGAAATTTCCAGACACTACAAATAATATTTCACCCTTGTTCCTATGCATAAAATAAATCCACACAAGAAAATATATTATCAGTCCCACCTCATTGGTAAGCTCGTATATAAGAATAAAACACCTTATTCATATTTCTGAACCTGATACGCATATGGGGAAACCATAAAAGATCTATGTCCTGGTTGATTCCTATTATCATATGATACCTAGTGACACCCTAATCTCGTATCATAGGTCCATCCATGAAATTTATTATACCTTACATTCTTGTACATGTGTTAGACATGTTTAGGGAACCTCCTCACACATGTATGGGGAGAATGACTCCACCTATTCCAATGTAATACTGGATTGAAATGCCACTTTTATGTTCATGAACTACCTTTTCTCAAATTAGACTCTGTCTTTGAAAGGTTCTAAACCCCCATAACCATCCCTAGACATCAATAATGGAACGTCAATATCCAGAGGATACCATAGTTTGATTATCCACAATATTTCTTAACGATTCTTCACAAGTTTCCCAAAAAAGGGCCATCAACTAAAGTAAATTCATCCTTGATATATGCCTTTACTACCCGTATCCCTATGACATTTACATCCAACCTCACTCCCTGGTTTTGGAAACCCCCAGATTACAATTTACAAATTTTCTCCAATTTCATGCTAGACGATGGTAGAACATTCATGTTCAGACTATCATGAAAAAGGTTGAATCCATTATCCCAATTACCTGAGTAAAATTAAATTAAATAATAAGTAAAAAATTTCATGGTTTTATTAAATTAAACAACATCATTCATCAACCCTTCTTTAGATAATTCAAATTTGTGTGGGAGTGGTGTTCTTATTCAAAACTGATGTAGATTCCCTATCATTTTTAGACATTTTTCTATAAACATACCACCCACTATAGTCATACAAATAAAACAAACCTAAATTTTTATAAAAATACATATCCATTAGAAATGAATGTTTTATATCCTACGGAAACCTTTCCTAGACTATGCATAATATTTCATAGTGGATCTGCATAAGTTTTCCAAAAAAATTAGGGTATTTAAATGAAATCCAAATTCATCCCCATGAGAGAATTTTCTTATCACTGTATTTCTCATGGATCTCATGCCCCAAATATTTTCATATATCCGGTAAACACAAAAATTTTGTTCAATAAATATCCCTCGCTAATGAAAAAACATTATGAGGAAATCCATAATAAATGATTCCTTATTGGGGCCCTCGACCTGTAAGTCATGGTCAAAGATATTCAACATGAAACATTTATAATGTTAGTCTAGGTTTTCAATTTAACACCCAGATGTTTTTATAAAATATTTTCTTTAAATAATTTTTATTCTTCAATAGCTTGAATTGCAAACAATCATGAGTTTAAATAAACTATGAGATGCCCTTAGTATAAAATTATCATTATATCCAAGTCATTAGGTCAGTGGTAATATATATAACTAACTTATTAAAATACATTGTGAATTCATTGGATATCAATTACTTATGAAAAATATAAATCAATTATATATTTAAATTTTTTAGTGAATTAGTATTGGTCATGAAATTTATGATATATATATTTTATATACTTAATAAAAAAAATTAAGTTCATAAAATGGATATTTTAGTTATAGGGTGTGAATAAACATTATTTGATGAATAAAAACCTATATTTTTTGAAGGGTAATTTTACACCTTTAAATGGTGAACCCATTTTATATTAAGATTTTGACACATTAATAATTTTTATATGATAACATAAACATGTTCTTTTTAATTGGGATATAAAAAATTACTTTTTATGAATTTATTTTATTTTTCTGATAACTCTCATGTTTTGATGAATAGTAAAAAAAACTATTTTTAAAAAAAATAAATTTTTTTAATCAAACTAATTTAAAAAGATAAATTATAATATTTAATTGTTTAAAAGTATAAATATAATATATTTTTATCATTCAATATAATTTATTTCATTAGCATTAATTTTACATTGAATTTAAATGTTAAAATCATTCAATCTTTTGTAATGTTATAGCTTTTAAAACATATTTTCTCCTTCTGACAATGGGATTAGTTTTAAATTAACAACTTCAATCTCTATATTTTTAATTTTTAGAAACAAACTACATATTTGGAATTATTATGTCCAAATTATTCAAATAGATTTATTTTATTTTTGGGCATTATGAATAGTAACTTTGATAATTTTTTTTAATATGGTAAATGGGAAAATCCGTTAATAAAGGATAAGAATGCTATAATAAAATTACCCTTAAACCGAGATTATTATAATTGTATGAGGTATGATTGACTTAAATCATCCTTGGGTTGAAATGGTATCCATTTGAATCCACATGGATGAGATTAGGACATTAAATATATTTTATTTAAAAAAAATGTTTATTATGTCTCAGTCAAATTATACTAACTAAGTAATTGTTTACATAAGGTTACACAAAAGATAAATTAAATTATAAAAACTCATTTGAAAGATAAAATTTTATCCTTTATCATGTAAATTTATTTTATAATTTTTAAGAAATAAATAATTACCATAATATCTTATACATTAAGGATGTAGAAATTATTTAGTTGATGAAAAATCAATAATATAGTTTTTATTAAAATAATACTACCCATTAAAATATAAAAACACTTTACCAAATCATATTGATCGAGTATATATCAACCATAATATTATATGGGTCTAGTTATGGACCATTTTGAGCCTTATAAAAAGGATTATGACCATAATATTATTTTATTTAAAGTGATGTTAACGTTGTCACCATAATAATTTAAAAAGCACAATAGTTTAAAAATTAGATTTTAATAGAGATAAATTATACTATTAGTATTCTTATGAAATATAATAGATTTATCTTCATCATGGTATTTTATTTTTAATATTCATTCAACAAATAAGCATACCAAAAAATTATAGAAAAATGTTGTAGTGATTATTATTTTAAGAGAAATACAAAATAAATGTAAATAAAAATATTAAAGTAAATACAATTTGACTAATTAACAAGTCTAATGAACTTTATAGATTACATTGACCTCTTCGAATATAATAAAATTACTAGTTCAATGTTATCTTCTTTATATTAATATTTTTTAAAAAAACAAAGAATTGAATAGTGTCAAAAGTGATACTATTGATTGTTTATCAAAATAATGTTTTATTAAATTATCTTACAAAATTATTATTTTCTTTAAAAAAAATTATACTAAGTATTATATGGTATAAAATGATCTAATTTATTTATTTATGTTATATTTTACATCAAATAAGTAAATATTTCACCCTATAATATTGTATTATTTGTTACACTAGTTAAAAATTAAATAGAATAAATTAGTATTAATTAAAAATATATGATGTAAATGGATAGAAATAATTGTACAAAATTTGTTAATTGATGAAATTACAACCCTATATAATATCATATTCTAAATCGGGTCATTTTGGATGTTTTTGGGTAGAGTTTGATTTTATTATAAATTATTAATTATGGAGTTTCCAAAAGTTCTTATCTTTTAAATTATAAAAGGGCACCTACTCCCTCACCTCTTCACATCATTTTGAGCCTTCAAGATTGGCCATACCCTTCCCTGTTTTCTTCTAAACATCCCAATTTACATTCTAGAGTTTTCGACCATCTTCAAATACCAACTCTAGTGATCTAAGAAGTGATTTAGAGGAAGCACGTCGAGGAAGAGGTAATATCTTCTACCGATTCATTGAAACTTTTTTATTCTTCTACTTCATATTAATTAATTGTTTAATTTTAAATTAATGAATTAATTATCACCCATATACTAATATTTTATTATAATTATGAAAAAACCATATTCCACCTTCTATCCATCCTACGAAAAATGAAATCACCACACGTGTGTACGTGTGGCTTATCATCTCCACATCGTGGTGTAATATGTTTTCCACCAACACATTACATGGATGGGTATAATGATGAAAATAATAAATATATATTATTAGAATAACATTAAACTTATTATGAAATATTATAAACTATCCACTTCAATACCATTAATCAATTATGGGAATGATATTGTCGAACGTGTGTATATACGGCCTTCCATCTCCACGATGTGATGCAATTCATTCTACATGATCTTCATTAAAACAGAATTATATAAAATAATTTAATGAATAAATATTGTATATATTATACTAATATAATTCTTTAAATTATAAAACTATAACCTAATAATTGGAACATGAACTTATTCGACAAAACATTCGTAAGAACATAAAGCAGTTAATTTCCGAATAACAAGTTATAATGAAATGTTACTAACAAATGGATGATAATATAATCATATATGATATTATAAAACTGAATATGGTTCTATAAAAATAAATTAACATTATTCAAATCATTATACCAGAGTTTTGGGTACATACGAAGCATATCAGACATAAGGTAGGGGATAATTTCACAATCTCATTATTATTTGAGTTTGTTTATATGTAAGTATTTACGAAGGTATATTTATCATTCACATAAATTTTTCAAAAATATGTAAAATTATTTTTGTTATTCTATAATTTTTGAAATTCAATTTTACTCATTGGGGATGTTTTATTAAACACTATGAAAGGAATATTATTTCGTTATTCGATACGTGGTACATTTTTACTTTTCTAGCCAATGTACGAGGAGAAATTTTTTTAACTTATAAATCGTGGATTTATTTTTAGGAAGAATTTAAAAATAATAATTATTTAATTTATTTTAGGTTTATTGTTTTATAATTTTATTTAATTAGGTGTAATTTAGAGAAAATAAAACATTTTTGAAAAAGAAATTATATTTTCCTCAAGAATTAATTTCATGTGTTTTAACAAGATTATTTTCCATCTAAGATGACATTCATTAAATAGGATTATCATTATATCCCTATTATTACTATGATTTTATTGTTTTTATGATAAATATTTTTTTTGAAATCCATTTATTTTATATGGATTATGATAAAATTATGTTTAAGATACCCATTTTTGTTTATTGGGTTATGCTATGATGAATGACTTATGTTTTTATGGCACACATAAGAATGATTTTGTTATGAGATTGAAGAGACCTATATCTCCCTTAAATTCATTGGGTAAATATTTTTGTCTCGTGATATATACATGAATAGATTGACATCGAAATATGGTTCAGTAATACAGGGTTGGAACGACAAGAAACCCCGGTTCAGTAATGTAGTTTTTCCACTATGACGGTCTTTGAAATGAGACATGACTAATATAAAATGATTTTATAAGTTTAAGGGTATTCCAAAAAACATCATGTCATATGTTCAGACTTTTGGAATTACTTCCATTTCTTCTTATGAACTTTTATCCCATGACATGATGTCACGATCATTCATATTCAAGTTAAGACATCCAAATGTTATGTTCTTATGTATTATGATTATGATATGATTGATATATACATTGTTTACCATTACTGATCATTTTAGATCACCCGTTAATATGTTTATTTTCCCCAAGTCATGAAGAAGGGTATTATTTTTTATATGTCAAAAGGATTCAAGTTATGAAGAAATAAATGGGAAACAATGTAGATATTTTATGAACCAGTTGTTTATATTTCCATGTTTCTAAAGACACTATACATATATGGTCATTTCTTGGACTTATTATAGGTTGTAATGAATACTGTTCATTTTTTATGTAATATTAATGTATGTAAATTATTTTTTTTAAATGAAAGACTTTAAAATTCCCACAAAAATAGACACAAAACTATCCACCATGAAAACCCTAAAAGGTAACACTAGACAAAA
The DNA here is from genome assembly GCA_963277665.1 of Viscum album. Classification (NCBI taxonomy): domain Eukaryota; kingdom Viridiplantae; phylum Streptophyta; class Magnoliopsida; order Santalales; family Viscaceae; genus Viscum; species Viscum album. The sequence continues at coordinate 1,541,307,307 of OY728145.1, read as the reverse complement.
CTCAAGAACCATATCACTAAACCTATGATTCCCACTGTATTTATAACAACCCTTCTCTCTATTACACATTAATACATTATTTAATTACATAAATTTACACTTAATACAACCCTATTTATCGAGAAGTCTAGTATCATTGTGAATTAGGTACATTGCATTACAACTTTAAACATGAATTACAACATCTTTTTGAAAACTTCTTTAACATGCTTGATATTAAAATTGTGTTGTATAACCTTGGGAAATACATGATAAAGGAGTGATCCCTAAATCCTAATAATTTTTTATACATGGAATGAAATTAATATAATAATACATGTTAGATAATTCATATCAATGAGGTATAAATGATCATGAATAATAAGGCATGATATATCATGATAATCATAACATGGTAAATGTGGAAACAATGTAAAACCCTACAACATAAATATATGCAAAGGATAAACCACTGAACATAATTATGAAAAAAAACAAAAATGAATCAAGTATACCCCTATCCCAACATGATGTATCATGACACTATACATTACCCAATGCATTGGTGTGCTATATAATTTCAGACGAACCTGTGACATTAATTTCATTCTCTTGCTTATTTGTGCAACAAGGATCATAAAATATGGATTCATTCACCATTATAGTTTATTTGAATATCATTTAGTGTGGAATAAATAGATTTATGTCCCCAATAAAAAGTTATATGTGCATAAAATTGAAAGCCATTGATAGAAAATGGGTATGGAATTCACTACACAATTAGTTTGTTATGGAAAATCATGGTGAAAATTCAGCAGTATAACGACGTCACATAAAAGATAATAAAATGGTTTGATGAGAGAGAAATGGGTCTATAATATTTTTCCATGATGTGGAAACTAATAGGGACATGTAAGGACATGTACACACATATATAATTAGAAACATAAGGAATATGATAGTAAATAAGCTTGAAAAAAGAACAGGGAAAGGATGGTTTCGAAATTTTGACACGGTAATTGGTGTACATGGGTGGGATTAATGAGATTTAAAGGGTATATAATAATTTATAAAAAATAGGGTATGTATTGGGTGTTATAAATCATACCAAATTATAATTAATTGAAAATAAAATTCCCTACCAAGATAAAGAAACATTGATAAAAATGAGAAAGGAAAGAACCCTTACATGAGTGTGTGGATCCATAAGCTTGAAAAGAGGGTTATTGAGAGATTAGGGAACCATGGGAAGATTATATTGAGGGGAGATAATATTAATGACATTAATTAAGGATATTTAGGGAAGATAAGTGGGATATTGGGAGGTTTTATACAGTAAATGGTAGGGTAATTATTTAATATTTCACAAACATAGGTTCTGGACTCTATATAATAAAATATAAAAAAACCTTCCCATGTTTTTCCCATGTTTTTATCAAAATTTGTGAGGTTACAATTATTTTATTAGTAAAAGGTTATAACATGTTAATATATTATGCTTGCTTATGTGGATTTGAGTCACTCTTTTAAATAAATGAATTTTAAATTATAAAATATAATATATACTTTGGAGGAATTATAAAGGCATTATAAAATAAATAAAATAAACTTACAATAATATTATTTTATGTTTAAAACATATATTTGGCTGATTATACCCATTATAGTATTTATTACATCATTTTTTATTCATTATGATGTCATAAAACACACTGTATATTTATACGGTATTTAATTTTCAACCAAAAAATTGGTTATCTCAGAAAATTATGGAGAATTCACCATTAGATAATTTACAAATTCCAATTTTGAAAATAATATTTATTATATCTAAATAATTTTCTTAAATATGTGCATTTTAACTTTTAAAATAAAAATCTATATTTATTGAAAAAATATAGGTATTTTGACAATAACAATTTTTGAACCCCTATAAAAAGTACATTTTACTTCATAAAAATTAAATAACCATTTATAGTTAATAAACCATATTTAATAAGAATATTTTATTTAAATAATTTTTATTTTTTAAATCCATTAATTCATCAAAATAACTACCTTAATTGAATTTTATTATTACCTGAAAATACAATTTATGTTTAATTGAATCAAAATAATTTATAAAGTAACAATAAAAATGAAAATTAATTAATTATTCCATATCATATATGTATTCATATTATTAAGGTTTTGATAAATATCCCATCATTATACTATTTTATTCACTAAGAGTAAGGTATGTGACGGTGATACTTTCGCGGGGGCGTTCAACAAACATGGTTTGGGTCGTGATATTGATGAGCTTCAACTTCTCCTGTAAACAGTTTTTCTCATTCTGAAGTTGTTAGATCTCAGCTTTGTCATGGTCTTGGGAAAATCCCAATGATTCTATCTCCCTTGAAATCTCAGATAAATGGGATTTATAGGGTATAATCCTACTGGATGAGGCCATCACTTACTTTTTTGTGTCAATTGGATTCCTTGAAGCCCTATATTTATACTAATCTTGTGATAAGTTTTTAAAGGTAATACTATCATTGATAAGTACAATTAATGGTATTTTGATTACAATTGGATACATCATTACAAGTTTATGTGTTTTTCGTAACAATATTACATAATTAAACCATAAATCATAAGGTAATTTTATTATTAACAGTTAGGGTTGTTACAATCCTCCCGTTGAGAAATTTCGCCCTTGGAATTTTCCTTTCACCCACTAAAAATAGATGATGGTAATTAACTCACATCACTTCATGAGGTTCCCATGTTGCCTCTTCAAACATTTGGTTAGTCCACAGTACTTTGACAAGGTGCATTGTCTTATTTTATAGAACATTGCCTCTATAATCTAAGATCTTCACCAGATTCCCCTCATAGGAAAGACCATTCTCCAATAGTACCAACTCCAGATTGAGTACATGTGATGTTTCAGGTATTTAATTCCTCAAGATTGATACATGGAATACATCATTAACTTGAGATAGGTTAGGTGGGAGTGCAGTGGGATGGGCCACTTCTCCATTGTGATCAAGGATCTCAAAGGGGTTGATGTATCTTAGAATAAGGTTTCCCTTATTCCCAAATCTCATAACTTTATTCCATAGATATATGTAGAGGAATACAATGTATCCAACATAAAAATCTAGTTCTAATTGATGATTGTCATCGTAGATTTTTTTGACTCTGAGAAGCGTTGATGTGCTGTTGAATGGTCTTAATCTTTTCCATTATTTCCTCAATCATTTCAATACCTAGTATTTTATTCCCCAATCATCCTAGCATACAGGTTTTCTTCACTGATTCCCATAAAGGGCTTTATAGGGATCCATTTTTATGCTTGATTGTAAACTTTTGTCGTAAGATAACTCAACCAGAGGAAGATGTTGATCCCATCCTCATTTAATATACATTGATAAATCTCTCAACATGTCCTAAAGTGTTTGGATAGTGTCCTCATATTGGCCATCAGTTTGAATGATATTGGTCGTGCTGAAGTTCAACTCATTATTCAGTGCATGAAAGAGACTCTTCCAGAACATAGAGGTTAATTTTGGATCTCGATCGGATACAATTTATAGTGATAATCCATGCATCCTGACCACTTACCTAATGTATATCTGTTCAAGTAGATCTAGTGAGAATTCATCTCATATAGCAACGAAGAGTGTAGTCATTGTAAAAAGATCCCCCAAAACCCATATAGAATTATTACCTCTTGATGTATTTAGAATATCAATGAAAAATTCCATGGGGATTTATTCTTATTTCCATCTATGTATGGGTAATGGTTTCATCATCCCATTTCCTTTCCACATTCCCATACTCACATTCTAGAAATCTCAATGTATATTCTATGATATAATTCTTCATATTTTCCCAACGATAGTTTTCTCGAAGATCTTGATACATCATTGATATTCTTGGGTGGGTGGAAAAGTTCGAGCTATGTGAATCATCCAACAACTCCATTAACTCTGGATTTGATGGTACACATAGTCTTGACCTAAATCTCACAACACCTTCATCATTAACATTGAACTCCTAGGATTTTCCTTTTCTTATAACTTCCACTTTCTTCTAAATTCCCACATCAACTCTTTGAGCATCCTTTAACCATTACTTAAGAGATCGTTGGGAAATCATTTGTAAAAGGATTGATGATGTTCCTGAATTTATGATTACCATGTACATCCTTTCTAATTATAAGAAGATCAGATCACCCTAAATTGTCATCAATGATATAATTTTCATATCCTTTCTTCTGATAGAATCTTCTACTTTATTCGATTTCCTAGGATGGTTGGGGATTGAGCATTTATAGTCTTTTATCTTCTCTAACCATCTTTTTTGGTGTATATTCATCTCTTTCTATGTGAATATATACTTGAGACTTTTTGTATCAATATATATTTCATACTTATCCCCCAATATATAATGTCTCCAGATTTTTAAAGCAAAAATCCCTCCAACTAACTCCATATCATGTTTTGGGTAGTTTTGTTGATTAACTTTCAACTACCTTGAAAAATAGGAAATGATTTTGTCATTTTACGTCAACGCACAACACAAGCCCTTCTTCAAGGAATCACAAAATACCACAAAATTCTCTCCACTTGTGGGTAGTTCGAGTAAATCCATAGTGATAAGAGTCCCATTCAAATACTCGAATCTCTCTTCAAATTAAACATTCTAAGAAAACATTAAACCCTTTAGAGTTATCTTTGTAAGAGGGTTTGAATATCATGAGAAATTTTTCAAAAATTGATGATAATACCCAACTAACTCAAATAAAATACCAATATAATTCATAGATGTTTTAATAATCCATCCATAAATTACTTTATTCTTTTAAGGGTTCACATATATCCCATTTATTGTGATGATATTCCCTATGAATGATACTTCCTTCAAAACTAAATCACACTTTTTGGGCTTTGCATAATGCTTCTCCTTTAGTAAGGTATTTTGGATAATGTTCATATTCTTCTCATGCTCCCCCTTTATTTTAGAGTATATTATAATATCATCAATAAATACAACCACATATTTTTTATGGTGATTTCTAAATAATATATTTATCATGTCTATAAAGATTACTTGATCATTATTGAGTCTAAAAGACATCACTATGAACATATAGTGCATTTACCTTATACGAAATTCAGTTCAGTAGGAAGGATTTTGAATTATCTGTGATTCATATAAAAGTTATTATACTCACAAAAATAATTAATGTTCTATTAATTAAAACCATGACACAAGTGTTATATAAGGAAGAATGAAAAATAATGAATAACAAATCACTATGTTTGATCTAGAAATTACTTTCTTGAATTTTTTCCTAAAAATATTTAATGTAAAAATAGCATCAATACATATGAAGTCTCTCCCCAATGTATATAAAAATTCATCTTTGATTAATAAGGTGAATATACTAGGGATTTTATTTATAATTAATTTTTTCAATGTTGAAGGATTAACATTCAAATAACTTCAACATGATTCAAATTTAGTTGGAATTGGTGAGGGTAGAGTTTTTGGATTAGGTGTGGTCATTTCTATCACTTTAATAACTCCCTTAATGTAAGAATGTGATGGTTACCATGTTGAATAATTCTATAATTATGATAGACTTAGTGTGTGATAATTTTGGGAACTTAATTTTGAATGAGTGGATCTGGAGGAAGGAGTTCAAAAAAAATGTTGAAAATGAATTCAGTGTAAAAGCTATGGGCATCTGGTTATAAGGAAGAGTCCTAAGAAAGGTGATAAGAGGAGAATTCTAAGCCATAGTAGCTTTACTAGATATGGTACCGTGTTTTTTAATCATGGTAATAAATTATATATGAATAACTATTTTAGTGACTGAAGAGTTAATTCCAAAATATATTCTTCCATAACTACATCCACAAATTTCATTTCTGAATATATGATTTGTTTTTTGTTGATTTTTTTCAGTTTACTTGAGTCCTGGATAAGAGAATATGGAGTTTATTTTCACTCTAAATACAATATATGGAGTATAATAAATTATATATTCAAAATATATGGAAAGGGTCATATTTTAGATGGTGTAAGTTTTGAGATTGTAGGAAATGATGATGTTTCCATATGAACAAATAATAAAATATTTTATAATTTCAAGGAATATAGAAAATACTCAGGTTAAGGATGAATTTTAACTTGGTATTCTACATATATAATGTGTATTTTTGTACTAAATTTTTGAGTGGACCATAGAAAATTACATATGGTTCTATGGTGATGGATAATGAAGTTTAAGATATAACATTTTACCAAATGGGAGTTTCAAACTAAGTAATAAATGTTGGGAAAAAATCCTTAATTTTATTACCTGAACATCTTAGTCCTTTGAGTGAGAAATAGATTAAATTCCAAACTTTTATAGGAATATTAATAATCAGAATCATTGGTTATAGATATATTAATATTCCATCTTTTGGAAGAAGTGAAAGGTGCCCTTTCAAGGGGAAGGAAGGATTCCCAAGGAACAAAAGTTATATTATTTTAATATAGATGTATGGGGGAAAATATCTAATATGATATCACATAAGTTCATTATACTACATTACCTTCATTGAAGATGAAACACATAAGGATTATTTTTTCTTTCTAATATAAATTCCAAACTTTTAGAAGACTTGATTGTGGAGATCCATGGTAGAAAATTTTATCATAAATAAACTAAAATTTTATCAGTCTACGTACTATTAAAAAAACCTTTTGATTTTATATTTTTTTCATTTTAAAATATATTTTATAATTTAAATTAATGAATCAAATGTTGTAATTATTGTTTTTAATTTTTTTTATATAAACCATGGTTATAATTATTATTTCTATGACTTTCATCATTAGTTATTCTTATAGTAGGCATCAAACGAAAAGTCTCAGTACTCATGGAATTGGTTATTATGATAATTGACATGTAATTATACTTATTTCATAAGTTATCATAATAACTAATTTAGAAAACATATAAAATTGATACAGGGTTATAGTTCACTTCATAGGCTTCAATTTGACTAGTTATGGATCAAAAATGAACTTTCAACCCATTGGTAATGGTTTTAAAAAGTTTCATATTTTGTAAAAACACTTCAATGAAAATTACCTGAATAGAATAAAACATGAGATGCATGAAGTAAAATTGTAGAAACCAGATAAGAAAAAAATAAACTTAAATCTTCGACATAATTTTCTTATGATGATATCCTTTGAATATATATATCATTTGTTGATATTCATTTAATTTTTAGACATTAATTTGTCTGACATCCTCAATTATGTTGCATAAGGAAATTAAAACGTGGACTGTTAAATTTTATTTGGATTTTATTCTTATAACCATGATATAAAGAATTCTACAATTTCAAAATGAAATAATTAAAATTTATACTGATGAATAAAATAAATAATAAAATAATGAAATAATGAGTGAAAAATGATATTTATGGTAGTGGAATCATTGAATGAATAAATTATTAAATTAATATATATATATATATATATTGAACTGGAATATAACATAAATTTAATAAAATGGGGAACTAAAATTTATATATGTTAGTTAAAAAAATATCTCCCGACATAGTAAATTTTATGTTGAAACATAAAAATTAAAAGAGCACTATGAAAAAAATTGAAATCAAGAAACATTTAAGGTATGTTATTATTATAACAGATATTAAAAAAACCCATTCTAGAATCAGTTAATTAGAAAACCTATGTTAAATAAATTATAAATAATATATTTATAAATTCATTTTTTAAAAACAAATTTTAATGTTATTTTATAAAATATATTTTGTGTTTGTTACATAAAATAAAAAGGTTAGAAAAATTTAGAATATTTTTAACACTAGAATTTCGAATAACTGACATTAAAAAATAGAAACAAAAAATATAGGAGAATGATTCCATTTATAGGCTTCTATTTTATTTGTCTTGAAGCTATAATTGAATTATGGATCAAAATTAATGGCCCTCATAAGATATAATTTTCTTAAAGAGATCCTACTTCAAACAACCATCACTTTTGATCTGTAAGTCCTCCTTTATCTATATGACCACTCAACCCATAGACTAGGAAATAAACTAGGAATTTGTCTTTAGTATTTACACATTTTTAACATATGTTATTTAAAAAAACTAACTTTAAAAATAATCCCGAAGTATTTAGTTTAATGATGGATTATTAAGAACCGATGTCAAAAGTGTAATTTTAACATATTTACCTAAATACTTACATTAAAAGTCATATATGAGTACATTTAATGTAAATTTATTTTATCTGATGTTAAATTGCATTTTAATGATGGTTATTCATGAACATACATTAAAGACCATTTTCCTAGAAGTGTTGAATGGTAAGGAATACTATAGTAGGGACTTCTAGAGGTTCTACTGCTTGAAATCCATATGGTTTGAGAATACCATACTAGGTACTTCAAAAACATTTTTACATTGAGTGGATAAGTAATAATTTAGTTAATAATGTTAAGAGACTAAGAAATCACATTGGATTTTCCTAGGTGTTTTGGGAGAAGGCCGTGAATTGTGTTATCTACATAGTGAATAAGAGTCCATCATCTCTATTGGGGTGGGATATTTTGAAATCATTTTGTTCTAAAAAGAATATATAAATTTCACATCTTATACTTTTCATTTATCTCTCTAACATCAATAGTGACACCATAGAATAAGATAAAATATATGCTAATTCTAAAGAATGTTTCTTTATAAGGTTTGGAAATGTGGACTTTGGATTTCATATTATGGATAACAACTTGTGTAAAGATGTTATAATTTTAAATTTTATTGTTAATTATGAGACCTTGTGGATATAAAATAACCAAAAACAAATTGTGCAAGATATCAGAGAATCATCACAAGATAAGGTTCGACTGACTAGGAGTTGTTAAGTTACATATTTACTATATTTTTTAGGGATTATTTTAGTTCTAAAACAAAACACTATCTAGAAGGATTTTTATAAGATAGTTAAGTTTCAATGTTGTTCCCAATTATGTATGTAACAGAAATCTTGGCAATTTTAAAAGCTCAAGGAAGAGATCTAGAAGTTCAAGTTCCTATAGTAGTGGTTCTAGAAATATCTGATCCATCGATTTAGTAATAGATATATACAAGGATTTAGATCCAATTTTAGTGATATAAAAGTGGTTGAGAGTTATTTATACTCACTAAAAATATAGAACCCTAAATTATAGAAAATACCACAACTCTGAGTGACTCAAATTATTAGGAGTTGGAAATGAGGTATGAAATGGATTCTTTACATGTTATAAGGACGCAGGAGTTAATAAAAAATCTAACTAGAAATATATAACTTTAGAAAATGTGGTTTTATTGGATGAAGTAAGAATAAAATGGTAGGTAGTAGTACAATATGAGTCTTCTCATGAAGGGGTTTCAATAAACAAAAGTTGAATATTTTTCTAAAAAAAATATTTTCTTTTTCAATATAAAATTATTCCAATAGTGATTAGAATGGTTTCAATGGAATATTTATATCTGATGTATTTGTATATGAAAACTATATTTCTTTATTAATATAAGGATAAATAGATTTATGTGCATTAGTAAAAAGGATTCATAGATAAATGAAACAAGGGTCTTCTTTTAAGTATAAAGCCGAGCCTGTATGGGTTGAAGCACATACAGATGTAGTGGATCCTTCTGTATAATAAATTTATGGTGGAAAAAAAGTTCACCTGGAGTAATAAATATCATTGATTTTACAAAAGTATGTATATTAATGATTGTTTCATCGTATTACTCATATATTTGGAAGACATACTTATTGTTGATCTCATAAAGGAAATGATCAATGGCATGAAAAATTAATTTTCTAGAAGTTTCAAGATAAAGGATGGAAATTTGGAAAAATGGATTTTTGGGATATAGATTATAAGGAACATAATGTCTCGAAATTTTTCCTTAACTCAAGTTTACTAAATTTGGAAGACAGTGGAACATTTTAGAATGGGTAAGGAAGAACAAGTTATCATTCCCTTAGTCATACCCATCAAGATAAGCAAAGAGTAGGTTCATAGAAAAAAAATTAAATTTTGTGAACATGGAAATGGTTTTAATTCCATCATTTTTAATAATATTTAAATATATCATGTTTTATACTAGATTGGACATTTCACATTCACTAGGAGTGGTTGTAAGGTACATGGATAATCTAAGAAGAGGATACCGAGAATAGGTAAAGTGGATCATCTAGTATATCAAAGGTTCTAGAATTATATCACTCTATTTTAGAATGGATAAATCATTAAATGGTTTTTAGGATTTATACTTTTGGAGATATGAGGACACGTGGAGGGTCAACACATGATATGGGTTCACTTACAGAGGCTCGACTGTGATTTGGATGATAAAAATTCAATTAAAAGTTAAACTATAAGTAATGGAAGTGGAGTATGTTTCACTATATAAAGTAGAAAAATAGTTGATTTGGATGATAGATATCAGAAGTAGGTAGAATATTGGGACACTATTCTGTGATTCATGAAGTATGGTCCACTTTTCAATAAATATTATGTTTCATTATCATACTATTTAAATTTATTTGAAATATCACTTCATCTAAAATTTTATTAAGGATATAGTTTTGGATATACATAAGGTGTATAGAGTTTAGAATCAATAAAATATGTTAACCAAGGTTTTCGTTTGGGTTATACCAAGGAAATGTAGTTCCTAATTTGTTCTAGAGTGACCAAATCCATATTTGGAGAACGATTTAGTTACAAAGGAAAATATATATTAGAAGAGTTTTTAAAACACTAATAGAGGGATTAATAGTAAAGCTTAAAATTGACTCTCAATTAAGAGATTGTTAGGCTCAATCATGTAAAAATAATTTTTTCGTTAAATAATTTGAACTTATAGAAGGATTTATCTCAAAATTAAAATTTCTTAAATTGGAAAATGATGATAGGTCAAGATATGCGACATCCAAAATTATAGAATTAGGACAATCAAAAGTATATAAAATCATAAGTACGATAATCAAAATATGATTGTAGAATGTGTAATTATGGTGGTTCAAAGGAATTTTATAAGAAATTATGTTATTGAATAATGGATGAATGATATTTGAGACTTTTTTATCATTAATGATGAATAAAGAAGTGTTCGTGATAAAGATATATAAGGGTAAACTTATTGATTTTTCAAAAGTGTTCACTCTTTATCGAAAGGAGAAGTTTAATTAGTGGGTTCCTTTGACCGGGTGAAGGGATTCACTGGAATATTAAATACAAGGGACATTCTCTATATGAATATTTGAATGTCGTGGAACTAGTTTCACCTACTAGACCCAAAATTAAATTGTAGGAATTTTTTTGGAAAACAAGATGACTTGATCGATATTGTAACAATATTGTGTACCTTCAATAAAAAAAATTAAGTGTTCCCCCATATAATATGTCCTAGTTAAAAATATGTCAATAATTTTTTGTATTTTAAGAAATTTTTATTTTAATTATTTTCATTCAGAAGTTCTTATATAGTTAAATAAATGTGTGTGTTTTGGTGTAGTGACTTATGTGTGGGATGTCTTCTAGGTTTTGATGTGTCGTATACGCTTGGATTTTTTAGTCTTAGATGTTCCAGAACTTATTTTTGTGAAATTTCTTGAGGCCCTACTTTTGATTCTGGGAGGTTTGGAAATATTAACATGAAATTCCAAAAGGAAGAGTTATAAAATAACTAAAATTATGTTTTATAGTGGTTATATAGTTTTTATACATGGTTAGGAAGATTTTGAATCAAAATATGAAGCTATTATTGAAATATTTTTTTCCTATAAAAATTCTTATACACGTTTAGCGAGACCATAAAATATGACCATGTAACCTAAAAACTACATCAAATGATTTTAATATCTATCCCAAAAAAATAAGAAAATTAATAAAACAAATTAATGAAAAAATAAATACCTAACAACCCTTATGGGTTTCACGTGAGGCTTGAATCTAGGGAAAGATAATGGTTTTATTTTGAGTTATAATTAAAATATCAAACATGGAGAAAGGGGAAAAGAGGAAAATGTGTTTTTTGAGGAAGATTTTTATATTGAGAACTTGATGAATATAAGATATTTGAATCTCATTAAATGACCAATCCATTATAAGAAGAGAGGATTATCAATCATGATGATCATAGTGAATATTTTTATACCATGAGAGGTGTAATATTTGTTAATGACTTGTATAATCAAAATTAAAATTTTGAGGTCTAGTGATTTCTTCTTGAGTAAGGTATTATTGTGTTCTTGGTTTTCATTATTAATATTATCCAAATTTAAAAAAACATTTACAACTAAATACATTTAAAATTGTAAAAATTGATTAATCTGATATAGAGAATGTATATCAACACTACTAATTCCCTATTTAAATAATTCTTAAGTGATTGAATTTTTAATGTGATGTAACTTAAAATTATAGAAATAAAAAAACTATTTAAATAAAATAAAAATAATTTAATGGAAGAAACCAGATATGGAAGTTTCAATGTTAGGATTTCTACTTAGGTGTATGAAATGGTAATTATTTTATATTAATATCTAATAGACTATTTATTTTGTTATCTATAATTCCAAATATAATTCAAATATAATTAATCCTCATTACCTTTCATTTAAAAACAATCTAATTTCTCTAAAAAAATTATTTAATGTTATGTTTTTTAATGTTAAAAATAATATGTGATATTTTTCAATGTTGAATCACTTGTTGAAATACAAAGGCCAAATTCCCACAAAGTCATGGTGTCTCTAAGTGTTGTGTTCACCTACATAAGACTACTATTTAGGTACAACATATACATGTTTGAAGAGATATCATACAAAATAACAATTCATCAATAAATATATTTACTTATCTCATATGATTTTTTTTGTGATTTATGATTATCTCTTGTATTTGATTAATTATAAAATAGAAAAAAAAATTCTCTAATGTTTATCCTTCACATAATCACTTGTCTGGTATCATACAAAAGAAACCAAATCATTTTTGAAAATATCATAAATTAATAATCCATACACAAATATATTTTCAATGAATTAAAAATTAATTAAATTAAATTCAAATGGAAATTAAACATAAGAAATTAATAAATATGCTTGTATTCGCCCTTTCATAATCAAATCTCTGACAAAAAAACATTTAGTTATCCATAACACAGTCATGAAATATTAAAAAATGAAAAGTTATTGTTGTATTCAAATCAATGAAAATGTCACTTCAAGTCATCATTGACAATCCCAAAATGATAATATTTATCTATTAATCATTGAGACACTGAACCAAAAATCCATATGTTTTATTGAATGATACAATCACTTGGAAACTGTACGCACAACTATGAGAATCGTGAAAATATTTCTACAAACTTAGGTTGCACACCCAAGTCGCTATGGGTCCTAATCACGAAAAGAATCCTGAATCCAAAAGACATATGATAACCCACTGTAAACATGAATCATTTTCAAAACAAAAGACACATGTTCCTACCAAAACAAACAATTCTTATGTTGATGTTCATGGGTCACCCATAGTGGAACTCGGTAAAGGACTCGCTATTATAAAACAAATAATAATCTGTGCTAGCCTTTATCAATGCTAAATAAAAGCACTGATAATGGGTGGTCTTTATCCATGATAAATAAAAGTACTGATAAAGCATTCTTTTATCCACACTGATTAAGGGTATCCTTTATCTGCACATTCTTATCACTGAAAAAGGTTTTACCGAATTTGTGTGAATCCCATATAGAATTTTGAGATGTTCTTTATGGTTCATTATTTGTTATCCCCCGAAACCATACAGAAAATGAATTCGGACTAGTGTTGGACATGCCTACCACTACTGGTCCCACACCACATTGGTGACATCGTCCACTTTTCACTATGTGGGCATGGCTGCCACAAGCCAGTGTGATGGTCTAGTGTGCCAGGTATGATATCCTCACTCGTTGTGGGGTAAGCTCTCCCAGTTGGATGGCATGGTCATCGGGCCTTCTTTGAGCCTGTTATGTGAAGGGTTTCCTGGTGGGTTGAGGGTTATTCTACTAGCAGATATTTTTACCGAACAAATGGAACACTTAAAAATTTCTCAAAATATACATATTTTAGTTTTATATATGTATATATAATTAATATTCTAATTATTACTATATATATTTTAATTTTATTCATTTTTATTAATAAAAATTTCATTAATAAAAATTTTAATAATAAATGTATATGATTGTTAATAAATTTAAAGGATTTTAAATATGTATTTATAAATATAATTATAAATAAATATAAATATATATAAATTTTTTAATTTTTTATTAATTTATTCATATTTATTATTTTTTATTTTTTATTTTTTATTATTTTATTTTTTTATTTTTTTAAAACATTATACATTTTTAATATTTATTTATATTCATTGATTAATATTTAATGATTTTAATACATTTTTAATTTACAAATAACTAATATATATTATTTTTCATTTAAATCGATGTTCATTTATAAATTTAAAAATTTTAATAATTAATTTCTTATTTATTTTTTAATATTTTTTCAATTTATTAATCTTTTAATTAAATTCCTCCCTTTTTAAATGTATTCATTTAATACTATTTATTCATTAATAATTTCAAGTGTTATTTTAATTATTAAATTTATTAATTTTTAGTATTTATTTATTTAATAGTTTTTTGTAATTTATTCATTTTTACTGTTTTTTATACATACATTTTCATTAATATTCTTAATATGGAAATATATTTATATATATATATCAATATATATAATATTTCTTAAATATTATTTATATATAATATATATATATATATATATTAAATATGAAATATATTAATTGGAAGTAGTTTAAAATAAAAAATAAATATTAAGAAAAATTAATGACTACTTGTATCAAGTAATGTGTTTTTAATTAAATGTGATTTTTTTAAACATTTAACACCAATATAAGATGTGTTCTTTTCATTTCACACACACATATAGATATATATATATATATATATATATAATTAATTAATGCATTTTTATACAGAACACACACAAACATAATATTTTTGAAATTTATTCAACTTTTAATATTCATTTAAGGATTATATTTATTAACATAATTTAGTTAAAATATACTATGTTTCTAATCAGTAAATTTTATTCCTTTTTTATTTTTTCTTTCAATATATACTATTTATTAATTTTTAATATTTTTCAAATATTCATTTTTTATATTATTTATTTATTAACAATCTAAATTTTTTTATATATTTTTCATTTATTCATTTTCAATTTTTCATTTTTTACTGTTTTTTAATTTTATACATTTTTAATATTTATTTATACACTTTTATTTATTAATGATTAATGTTTTTAATATGGTTGTAATTTATATAATTAATATGTATTAATTTTCATTTTATTGTATATTCTTTCTTATTCTTTTAATAATCTATATAATTTATAACACATGTTCCTATTTCTACCATTTTTCAATAAACTAGTTTTATAATAATTATATTTCACTCATTTTTAACATTCATTCATTTAATATTTTTTAATATTATTTATTTGGTAATAATGATACGTATTTTTTACTTTTATTTATAATTTATTCAGTTTTAATATTTATTATTTTTCTATTTTTGTGATTTATTCTATTTTAATATTTATTTATACGCATTTATTAATTAACATTTAATATTTTTAATATAGTCATAATGTACATATTTAAATTTTGTTTATTTCATTTTAATATATATTCGTTTTTTTGACTTATATAATTAATAAAAATAATTCATTTCTTAATATTTTCTATTTCTATTCATTTTTAGTTATTAAATTTCACTCATTTATAACATTAATGAATTTAATATTATATATTCATTAAAAATGTAAATTACTTTTCCCTTTTATATTATTTATTTAATATTAATATATATTCAGTTAATATTTTTTATTTTATTTAATATATTTTTTATCAACAATTGGAGGCAACACTAATGAATATTCTTCATTATCAGTGCTGAGTGGTAGCACTGATAAAGAAAAGTCTTTATCATCGCATTCTATTTTAGCACTGACAAATATGATTCTTTATCATTTCTTTTTAAAAAGCATTGATAAAACCTTTATGATTTTTTAATTTGAGCCCTAATAGGGGACCTAATCACTCATGTTGTTCAAGCTCTTTCAAAACTAAAACTTCACTACTAATCTACCTTGAACTCCTATTCTAATCGACCTTTTTAAACCCCACAATATGTGACTCACTAAAGTTATTTCATTATTTCGGTATTTTGAGTACTTCGTTGTGGGTTTTTAATTTTTCCAATGGATTCGAACGGTGTGAACAATAAATTTACCTTAGTCTCCATAATTTTATGCCCAATATCCCTCCCCTTGAGCCACTATTTCTTCACCCTCCCCTCACCATCACATTTATTAACTATTATTCTAAATCCATTGTTGATTCACCCTCTCCCTCTCCCTCTCCCTTTCTATTTCTATTTGATTTTAGAAAAGTATGTATGCATTCTAGATTTAGAAATGGTTTTATTGTTATCTATATTTGTTTAGTTTTCAATTTTTAATTAATCATTTGATGTTGAATAAGGTGTGAAAGTGCATTTTTTGAAATATGGTTGTGCTCAATTTAAAATGAAAACCAATATTAAATCATTTTTATAAGAGTTTTATGTGCTGAAATTTTCACTGAATGTATCATTGGAAGCTAAGATGAACTATTTTTCATATATACTAGTTTTTTATTTTGTTTTCTTGAAAACATTATTGGGTTCCTTAAATATGAATTGTAAATATTTTGTTTGGAATTGGAATTTTTCTAATTTATATAGAGTGAACCATTAAATAAGATGATGATTATTGGTTAAAATCATGTTGATTAATTTCATAAGAAGTGTATATGGTATTATTTTATATTTTAAATAATTTTTGTTTAAAAATGTCCCATTCATAAAAAATATTTCGAGATATTATCTTTTAATATTTTATGGGAAATCTATATGGAAATATTTTATTATTATATATTATATAACATAATGAAAATTTATTTATATTGATGTATAAACTTAATTATAAAATATATCTTATGTTGGAGTCCCATGTAATCCTTTCTAAGTGTACTTATCATTATTATATTGTCCTCAGTGTGTGTTACGTCCCACATGCATACCTGATATGTCACCACTATCACACACTACTTTTCCATCACCTGGTTCACCTTAAGATGTGGAAGTGGTGTGAATTTTTGGGTAAAGGATACTTGTCCTATGTTACATTTGACCACTGAGAAGTGTCAGTCACCAAAAATTTACCACTCCTTCCATATACTAAGGTAATTCTGGAGCAAATTCTTGGATTATAATTTAATCTTGATAGAGAATAAGACAAGTTCCATGTATTCTTTATGCTCTCCTAGATTAAAATTAAACAATTCTTCCCATTTTCTTCCATTATCAAGAAAAAACACTATTTATTTTAATATTTTTATTTTTTGGAACATTTAAGATATTAATTTTTCAACACCAGCGTCTAACCTCATGTTCAGTTATAAAATTTATTCTTATAAGAATGATAGAAAAAAGTTATCATACAAAATATAATGTTTTAAATAATTATCATATAGGTTAATTCACTTTGTTTTTAATTCAATGTTCCCTAGTTCTGTAAATTTTCACTCTTAGTAATTTCTTACCCCTATTGACCGCATTAAAAATATATATATCTTTCTTACATTTAAAAATCATTCTAAGTTTCCACCTTGACATTTTTCTAGAGGTGATTCACTATATTGACTCAAATGTGGTTGAGTTTTGTTTTTCAGTGATCTTAGGCAATTGGTTTTATAATTTAATCATTAGTTTAAGATTGATCTTTCTATTTATCCCACTGGGACACTGTCATAACTCTTCCCAGTGGGGTTCGTGTAGTGACTCCCCAAGCCCACCTCCAATTGGCCAGGCGATAGTGACTAGTGCTAAGTAGGTCTATCACTAACATGGGTGGCTATAGCCAAATGTGCATGTAAACATTCACACATATCCAATCCAATACAATGTTGTAAAATAAAACAACATATAAACCGTGCACGCATACATATAAATCCCACAACTCGAGTACAACAACAAGAAACAAAAATTAAAAATATCCAAATACTATCCTACCACAAATAGTCTAAAAACAATTGCAACCTAAAATTAAAGATGGGGACTATATTTAAGGAAACTTCAAGAACACAAATCGGTCATTCGATCTCACTAAGAACATCCTGGTACTAGTCCCTTTGTCACTCCATAAAAATGTTTATCATCTACACATGACATGACACGTTCGGGAAAAGAATGTTCAAGGGTGAGTATAAAAATACCCAATAGGACACCTCAAAAAACACTAATCATATAACAACATGAATAATAGTCAGATCTACATAGATATATGTCTACAACACAAATAAAAAATATATCTAGATATACTCAACAAAGACACATATTCTCAAGGTAAATTCAAAGCCACAATTCTAGCCAAGGATTCATATTTGGACATTAATCATAACACTTTTCATGTATAACACACTCTATGAGTTAGATAGCATTGAAGACATTCATCTAATAAGTAAAAATCATTATTTCTCTCTATAGGGAGTATACATCCGAAGTATGAAGACAACAATACACGTAAGAGGATCACGCCCAAGGACATGTGTTATACCAACTACATAATCTTGAATAACCCTCAATGTAGAGGATTTATGCCTTTATAGTGTTGGTCACATTGATACCAAGAACTCAACCTAGGGAGAGAAGATAATACAGGATCTCACTCCAGACCTCATAGATGGATTCCAATAACACTATCCAAGAATTCATGTAGAAGTGATTGTTATACTATTTTAAGACACTATTCCATATAGACCCTTAAGTAATATATATAGTAAACACACCCTAATAAATTGTTTTATGATATAGATGAAAAGGACTCTATTCCATCATGAATTAAGTAAACAACATGTATTGGTAGTACATGGTGTTTCCATTCAACACCGGGATCTACTCGTGTGAATGGATCATTTCTATGTCCTTATCAAAGTAACTAGCATGACCATTCACATCTACCTCTACCCATATCCAAGTACAAAACACTACTTGTGTACTCCTAGCCTAGTTTTGTCTATGTGAGAGTACATGGTATGTTTGTGACCATATACTCCTGGTCATGTCTGTGTTCCCTCCCTCATACAGACCGATATACCAAGGAAGTGTCACATGTCATGTGATAGGGTCAAACATCGTGTGATACTTAAGTTTATATAGAAACTCTAGCTTCCACTGTGATGGTACCATACAATTTGTGTCTTCACATTACATGTCGTGTACTATGGGATTTCCCCAAAATTACATATCGATATCCCACTCCATTGTCCACACCTTCAGTCACTGATCTGGCCATCCCCCATGCTACAAACAATGTAATATCATTAGTCAATCCTTGTTTTTTTTTCAAACACCATATTTCATCCTATGAATCTATTTGGGAAACAGAATTTCACTTCATCCATCATCGTACACCATAGAACAGAAAATAGGGTATCCCAATTCCATCTAATCTGTTTCAACTTCCATCATTACTCAATACCATAATTGATCTGATCTAGGATCAATGGTATTGAATTGCTGATCTAAGAAATGGGTGTGCAACATTCGATTTAATGGTATTGTCAAACAGCGGGCCAAAATATTTTCCCATGATGAATAATGAAATGGGGAAAATCACAATCACATACACCTGGAACAAACATCATCCAATGTTGATGTTAGCCTTGATTTTTTTCAATTATATCAACAAATTAAGATACGGATAAATAATTAAAAATCAATTTCACCAATTCCCAAATAAATATAACTCGTACCCACAAAACACATGATCCCTAAATCAATTTTTTAGTTTATTGATGCAGGTTCATTGTAGTAATCATAAAACATGGATTAATATAACCAAAACAAAATTTTATATTTATTTCGATCAATATCTGATGAAGAAAGAAGCTATATGGTTTTCATTAGTGAGATCCTCTGATTCTGTTTCTCATCAGTTTTCAAACTATAATATGGTTTTTTTCACTAATAGATATCCCCCCAACGTCTCTCCAATGTTTTTATGGGTATATAGGTTTTAGACATTAAAACTAATAATCCAATATATTTGTATATTTAAATGAGAATCTGGGTCACTTCATCAAAAAATAGAATAAAATAATTATTTTATTCATTTTACACCTGTGATGGATTTTTCAAAAATTCCACCCACCGATTAAGGTTATATCATTCCTAAGATAAAACCCATGTTATGAAATAAAATATGCTCTTGAATTTCTAATCATGTCCACTCATTAGAAGTCATTCAACTTTTTAAGGAAAACTATGCATGCATGTATTTAATATATTTAATATCTTTCAATCATTTATTCTAGGAACACTGTGCCTCAGAGGCACACATTTTCTTAAAGCCCAATTTGAAGAATCAACCATACAAAATCCAAAACTATTACATTAAAAATATGAGTCACTAAATTATTCCCACATTGGGGCTTTATATACCGAAAATAAAAAATAAGGGTCTATACAAAAATATATTGTTATTGATATCACATTTGAGCCTCCCACTCTAAGGTTCCCTCTTTAAGATTACAATTATTCCATCATACACAAACTAAAGGAATTGATGAACCCAGAAGGATCCTCTCCTACCGATCCTCGATCTCTTCTGAGTACTCATTAAAATTATCTCCATCCTCAATGTCCATCTCTCCCCAGTCGATAATGTTTGATGGGTCATGCACATACCTCCTCATTTGTGACACATGGAAGACATCATGTACTCAATCTAACTACAAACGTTAATATAAGTGGTACACAACCTCAACAATGCTGCATAGTATCTAGAAAGTCCCAATGATTTTTAGAGATAGGTTTCCACCCTAGCCAAATATATGTAATCTACATCAAGGTGAAACTCATAGAAACACATGTTCTACCTTATTTAACTCCAACTGCCTATGTCTTTAATCATAATAGGACTTTTCACATCTCTATATAGTTCTCATATGCTCCTAGATGATCTGTACCTTCTCAGTAGTATCTTAAACCAACTCTGGTCCCATTTGTATTGACATTCATAGGTTCAGTCCAACAAAGTTGTGACCTGAAAGGTCACTCATACAAGACCCCTAACGGTGACATACTAATGGTGGAATGGTAGACGTCATTGTACATTAACTCCATCAATGTTTTTTGATCCTCCAAACTATGGAAAAAGTACAACATTCAAGATCATAGTATGTACTCCAGAACCTGAATGGTTTGCTCAGTCTAGACATTATTCTAGGGGTGAAAACCCATACTCAAATGCAGTTGAGTCTGAAATGCCTTCTACAATCACTTACATAACTGAGATTTGAATTTTGAAGAATGTTTAGAAATGATCATTAATGGAACTCTGTGGGGTTGGATTTTCTCTGACATGTAGAGGTGTCCTAAAAACGCTACAAAAAATTTCTCCCAAATTGAATGAATATGTAAAGATTTGGTTACTTGATCTATGGTCACCCATATGGAATCATGTACCTTGAATATATGTTGTAATCCCATTATGAAGTCAATGAATAAAATATCCCACTTCCACTCTCGCAGCTCATGGGGTTCATTTAAACCTTCTATAACTTGGTGATCAACCTTCACTTGCTGACCAGTAAGGCATCGAGATACAAACTCTAAAGCTCCCTTTTTCATTCATGACCACAAAACTGACATTAGAGGTCTTACTATATATTTTACACACTTGTATGTACCGCTAAAGGATATTTATAAAATTATCTCATACTGTCCTTATGCAATGTCATTGGTACAAATGTGCATTCTATAAAAATAATAACATGCTCCCCACCTTCAGAAAATCCCTCATGAACATATCCAGTGGATATCCGAGTAAATAAGGTCTCACGATTGGCATCCCCAAGTTGGGCCTCCCGGAATAACTATAAAAGTTAACGGATATCAACTATTGAATTTAGTTAAGATCCCCCATATCCATCCAAAAAGGATAACTATAACAAGGCCAACTGTTCTAATGTCTTACTTAGTAACTAAGAACAAGAGCTCCTTCTTAGAGCATATGTTACAATGTTCCCCATCCAAAAAGTATAGGCAATATTGTATTAATAATCGTGGAGTAACTCTATCCATATTATCATTATTAATCTAATATCCTTCTAAGAGAATATATACTTGAATATATTGTGGATAGAATAGATGATAAATTTCTCTCCCATCATGTAGTGTAACCACATCTTTAGTGTGAAGACTACTACTACTAGCTCAAAATTGTGGGTCACATAGTTCTGGTCATGTGGTCTCAGTTGATGTGAACCATAGAAACACTTTTTACCTCTACATAAAAACAAAACCAAGACTAGTTCCAAATACATCATAGAACACAACGTACTTTAAACCATCCTCTAGAAATATCATGATGAGAGTCATCATCAAAATCCATATCAACTCTTGAAAATCCTTCTTGTACCTCTCTATCCACATGAAATGAGTAACCATTTGAGTCAAATATTTCATTGGAAATGATATCCTCTACAATTCATAAATTAATATATGGTAATATCTTTCCTACCCAAGGAATCTCATCACCTCCATCACACTCTTGGGTGTCTCCCAAGAAAAAAATACATTGACCTTCCTAAGGTCCACTTCCACACCATCAGTTGAGATAATATTTAATTGAATGTGGACATCCTGAATCAAGAAATTACACATTGAGAGATTCTCGTAAAGCTTTTTCTCTTACTCTACATCTAGAATCATCTTCATGTTTCTCGTGTGATCCTCCTCAGACACTGAGTACAATAGGATATCGTCGATGAAGACTACCATGAACCATTATATGAAATAATGAAATATATGGTTCATGAGTCCCATGAACACTAATATGTAATTAATAATTCCAAAGGGAATAACCAAGTACTCATAGTGACATATAAATGAAATATTTGGTATTTTCCCATATCATACTCACAAACGGTTATAGCCTGATTTGAGGTCTATCTTCAAGGACCATCATTCCCCACTCAACTGATCAATGAGGTTACAAATCCTCGATAGTAAATACTTTTTCTTTAAATTCAACTATTTTATGAGTTGCTAATACACACATAACCTCAAAATATTATCTTCCTTCTTCGAAAACAAAAATGCCGATTCTATGGGTGAAACACTAGGTCTAAAAATGGAATTACTCTATATGCTCATTAATTACACCCTAAACTTGGGAAGCTCTGCTGGATCCATTTGCTATGTTGGCATAGATATCAGGGTCATCTGAGGGTTTAGATCAATATAGATGTCTATATCTCTATATGGAGGGTAACATGAAACATACATGGGAAAGTAAGCCTTATATTCTACCACTACTGTAGGGAAATGAAAGCTCATAACATCAGCTACAACAAAGTTCATGTTAGCCAACTAATGAGTAATTTGATTCACCCTTCAATTCAAGAGTGTGCTATGATTTCTGAGTTTCATATGCACCAGAAGAGGAAAACCTGGACCTATCACTATGGACACACCATAACCTCTTCCTGAAATAGTCTATCTGGGCACAAATGATAGATAACCATTCCATACCTAAGATGACCTCGTAAAGCCTCATCACTTCTGCAATGATATACCAACACAAAATCTCAACCCCTAGGGTCATATCACAACATCTACCAAAGTGTCTGATCACTAAGTCATCTCTAGTGGTATTCTCCAAGTGAAATGGTCAAGCTAAGGACTTTACTGGAATCTCCATGTCTCTAACCATATAAGTGGAAATGAAGGAATTACAAGTACTTGTGTCTATTAGTACTACAACTGAGGAATAAAATACATAGATCATACATAAAATCATCCCCAGATCCTCTAGGTAATACCCCTCGACCGACATCAACTACCCCTACCCATGTACAGTAGCTCGATGAACCTATATTGGACCACCTGGGGGTGGTGGTTGAAATAAGTCAAAGTGTATACCACCTCCAACTTCACTCCCAGTTTAATGTCCCAGAATTTTGTATAATTGTTTTAAAATATATTTAATTATTTCGAGACTGTGAAATCTGATGGTGCATGATTTTGAGGACCAAAGTGCCCATAATCATCCATCAAAAAATGTTATGTTTAAAATAGTATGTGAGTGGTTTTCATGAAAAACTGGAATAAATCTTAAATAGGTTCCTGAATCAGAAATCCAAGGGCACCGTTGTGTTCAGAAAGGAGAGTTAACCCTAGGCATGAATTAATTATATTCGCTGTAGGCCTCAAGTGAGAAAACCCAAAAATGGCATAAACATTAATAAAATAATTAAATAAAATTATATTTTTTTCAAATGATTATAACTCCTGAACAGTGACTCAGACTAAAAATCTAAGAACACCACTGAACTCGTGATGGTGTTATTTCCTTAGGTAGACCCCATCATTGGCCGGCATGGTCCAGCTTTGGATTTTAGTTTTTGTCCGTAAATAAAATATTTAAGTAAAAATTATTTTATTGTTAATATCTATAACTTTTAAACAGTAACTCAGATTGACAATTACAGAGTATCATTGAGTTCTTTGGGGCGTGTTCCCCTTAGGCATAGCATAACCTTGAATGGTGCGAGTCAAGGGTGAATGTTAATAATTTATTAAGCATTTTTAAGGTACGTTCAGTAAATGTGTGGGCATTATTTTCTATCTTTTGAACAGGTTATCAGATTAAAAATCCAAGGTCACCTTTGAATTCGAAGCATCGGGACTCACTTAAGGGAGGATTCACTTCGACTGTAGTAGTTTGGGTGAAAAAGATAATTTTTGTAGACTTTTGAGAGATTAATAAAATAACATGTTATTTTATTTTATTTCTTTTTCTTTTCTCCAACGGACGAGCGGTAGTGGCGGGACTGACGACATGTCATGCCATTAATGATTTGACTCTCCCTCCTTTGTAACCGTAGCATTGGGAATTTGGGAGGTTCATTAATTAAATGAACCTCATTAATTATTCATGTGGGACACACTATTTCTCCTCTCTTATTTATATGGATCTCGTGGAGGGGTGTTGGCATGGATTCACCAAGAGAATACTCTTTTGAAAAATATAACGATCCCAACAACATGGAGGAAAAGACCAGATTCAGTGAGTGGTGATGAATGCCACCAAATAATGATCTGAAAACAATGAAAAAAGAGGTACTGTCAACCATTGTCAATGGATATCTTATCCATGTAGAGGATTTATTTTAAAGTTGTCTTGAAGAATTAAATTTCCCTCCTTATTTTCATCACGTAAAGGAGAGGGCACAAGAAAAATGTACAAGGCTTGGACCATCTTTTACATTGTTCTTGTTGTGATCTTCGGGGAATGATTTCTAACTCGACGGAAACATGAAATAGCAGGTCACGCTATGAAATTTGTATTCTGGAAGATATTTAGGTGCAAATGACACCAAAAATGGACCACCGAAGCACGTCTGGTGACCCGTGGAAGAAATCGTCGGTGTTCCTTGTCGGTGGCAGTCGGAGGAGACCCGCGGAAACTAGCCACGGGTGGTCGAAGGTGGTGCACGATGGTGCACCGAAGTTGCCAAGGGAAGTCGGCTTGACCTGGCCATGCAGGACAAGGGTGGTGCCCGTAGGCACCACCGGCAGAAGCAGTCGTGGCCAGCAGGCTGCTGTAGAAGGTTGCGGCGCGGCCCGCTCCGTGCCGCCTTGGGTAAAACCAATTGGATAAATGGACGACCTTTAAATACTTTAGGGTAGTTCCCAAATGGTTGGTGAATGGATCCGCTAGCGAGGTTCTAGTAGGGCGCAATGGTCTTCCTTCGGGCGGACCGAGCTGGCGTGGGGAAGCCAAACGAGTGGGGCCAACCGAAGCATGGGCCCGCAAACAAGCCAGGATGACCCTGATGGGGTGGACCCAATGAATTGGTCCAACCCGCAGTGGGTCGGACCTGGGCAGGGTCAGGTAGACCCCGAGACCATTTGCGTCGGGCCGGTCTGACTGAGTCAGATCGGGCTCATACCCAATCGGTACCCGCATAAAGAAACGCTTGTAAATGATGAACTGGGTATCTGTTAAACATGTCATCAGTGGCTTTGGGACCCCTTTAGGGAAGCGGTCCCTTTGGCATATTCTTAAAAGCCTGATCGAGTCGGGCTGGACCAAGGTCTGATAACCCCCCATTTCATGGAAAGGGGTGTAACTGACAGATCAGGTGTCCAATCGACGCACCGTCTATGGCATAAAGACCCTTGTGGAAAGTCGGTCATTTGGAGAGGCTCTAATTGAGTTTTAATAGAGTTTGATGTGCAACCTAGGTTGGATCATACTTAAATCCAACCGGTCCCTTTTTACAAAAGTGCCTAGATCTCACAGACCGGGCGTCTGACCAGCATGTCGTCTGTCACCTTAGGACCCCTATGACAGGGCGGTCCTTTGAGATACATCTCCACAGAACTTCGTGGAGATTGCGATACGACTGATTTCTTAAGGAGTGGATCCTCCTAGAATAATTCTTTCATAGTATGGGAATCTAGTGGCTGGTTGTAATGTGAATAAAGAACATTGATCCAATGTTTTTCTGCATCTATCGATAATGTGTGGGTCAGCGCTTAGCGATCCTGTGTGGGTTAGTATATATAGATCCTGTGTGGGTCAGGGCCTAGCGATCCTATGTGGGTCATCATCTGTTGATTCTGTGTGGGTTAGAAGCAGATCATCTCGATAAAATAAAATGATCATGATTTACAACTAATCATATGTACTTCTGTACTTATGTTATAAACCCAGTGTAAGATGAGTCTTTACCTTCATGGTGTTAACATTGTTGTACTTTTACCTTTTTGGTGTTACCTTGGTGGTGTTACCTTTGTGGTACATTTACCTTCGTGGTGTTGCCTTTGTGGTGTTAAATTTGTGGTACTTTTACCGTCATGTTATTACCTACATGGTTTTACCTTTGTGGTACTTATACCTTCCTAGTGTTACCTTCATGGTATTACCTTTGTGGTATTCTTCCCTCGTGGATAATTTGTGCAAATGGCTTAAAATTTGGAGCCTTATGTTTCCTCATGTATGAGATGAGTATGTTCTGATAACTTAGGTATATGTATGGGCATATACCTAAGTAGATTTGATGACTACTTCTTCATGCTTTGTGATTGGGGTCTTGATTTGTGGTTTTTCCTTTGTGGAACTCTAGGAGACCTTCGGGGGCCCCAGGGTCCCTACTGAGTACTGTTATACTCACCCCTGCACGGGCTACACCCGCATGTTGTTGTGTCTTGTGAAGACGACAGACAACATTGTTCTAGGATGAGGGAACCAGGACTGGACGGTGTTTAGAGGTGGACCATTTGACATGACAGGATGTGGTGAATACTGATTGTGCGATGTACCTACCCTTCATGCAAGATCCTTGGTGGACATTCTAGGAGTTGTTTTCACTTTCAGCTGTATTTTTACATTCTAGTTGGAATTTTATTTTGGACCCTTAAATTTTAGTACACTTTTTACTATAGCAGTTTACTTCATGTTTTCTTCTTGTTGTGTTCATTGATTGTGTGTTTGTACAGGTTTAGAGGCAATGCCTTCCCATTATAGGGATACACCTTTCGGGTTTTAGTTTCCAGCCCCTGGCCTATGGAAGGCGGTCTTGGGGGTAGTCATGGCACATGCCTCGTGGGAGGGGTCGTTACAAAGTGGTATCAAAAGAGTCAGTTCTACCAAAGAACTAGGACTCTGATCTTTTCAATGGAGAAATATGGTTATGTGTTTTGAGTGTGTTTTTCAGTTATGGTAGTCCAGTGTTGGTGGGAGGCCAACGTATCCATACACCAAGACCATGAATTCTGATTTCTGACTCAGTGCATGAAAACACGGATTGTGTATGATATGGAAATGCTTTTCCTTGGTTTTTTTGGTGTCAGATCACCATGTATAACTTAATTACTATGAAGCACCTATTTCTTATAAGGATGTATCTACGTATACATCCAGCTAGGAATCTCGAGATAGTACACGATTACAGCCTACCGAATGACCATGTGTGAATCAGAATTCCAGTGACCCTATGTGGACCTACACTAAGTAGTCCTATGTAGATCATCACTGAGATATCCTGTATGGATCAGTAAAATATTATACCAAAGGACCATGCATTATGACTAAGCATGTTGCACGAGTTCCAGTGTTAGGGGCCTTTGAGATTTCTAAGCGAGAGAGATCCCTAGGTAGGTGAGGACTAGCTAGTGGCTATGGCTATAGTTCTCCACCATGTTAGAACACCAGAAAGCCAAATGGTGATCCTAGATGCAAGTCTTCATCACTGAGTGACCATGAGGATGGTCCACATGGTGATAAGTCTTTAGTACATGGACCATTTCCTGAGATGGTACCTTTGTGTAGTGTTCTAGCTATATAAATGCTCATTCGTGAGTAGTTACAAATGTCAGTACCGGTAGAGGATACATTTATTCTTAGTTCCTTACTTGTGTTTCAACATCAGATACCCCTCAGGTTTCGAGGAGATCCGAACTCACAGGGGTCTAAGGATTAGCTTGAGGGGGTGGCCAAAAATCCATCAAGCCAGGGCACCATTCGATCAAATGGTGGTCCTGTAAGAGATCCTTTTATGTGGCTTAGCAAGATGAAGATGTGGTTTAGATTACCCCAGATCAAACGAAAATGTGACTTTTATGTTGAAAAGATTGAGAACCTTCCTTAGAGAAGGGTGTCTTGTTCCCTAAAAATCTAAAGGGTGAGTGTTCCGTAAAGATTATACAGCTTCGGCAGAATGACATATCAGTAGCTGAGTATTCATAAAGTCATACCAACTATCCCAGGTACTCGATGAATAAATTACAGTTAGTGATTTTGGGCTTGGACCTCCAATCGTGGTGTTTTTAGGGACATCTGATCCATCACGTTTTCCTCTATGCATTTCTACTTATGTTTGGGTTCTATAGAGAACCTTTGTGGTTAAATTTTCTTTGGATGAGCGGATACAGCCAATGAATGTTAGCAGTGGGAAAGAAGGAAATTAACACTAGTCTCAGGGACTTGGGAATGTAAAATGTTTTGGGAAGAGGAAGTGATAGGGATAGATGAATCTTTAGGGTACCATATCTGTTAGTGGAGCTATGAGAGTAGCATGAGGTGGTATACATTTTCAACATGTTACCACCACCACCCCAATATGGTCCCCACCAGGCTCTGGGAGATATAGGATAGGGGAAGGGAGTAGCTGCATGAGGTAAAGGAGTGTGACCTAAGGGATGTAATAATGATTCGAGGTATGGTCTGTGTCTACTACTAGATTATGTATTAATAGACATAGGTACTAATCATTATTTCATTCCACAAAGCTTATTCAAGACCTAGAGTTTCTGGTTAAACCGATGACTTGATCCTTAGGTCTAGAGATACATTAGGGTGGAGACTTGATAATCACACTTATGCTAATGGTGTGATCTAACCCTTGAGGAGAGATTTTTGGTTCTAACCTCTTGGTGGAAATGTCAAGGCCTTACGACATTAGTTTGGGGTTGGACTGGACATCCACAGTTCATACTCAGATTGACTGTTTTAGGAAAAAAGGATGAAATATATCTATAGTGTTGGAATGGGGTTTTCCTTGGTTGGAGAAAAATGAAACCCAGGCAGCATGAGATGAACTCTTACATAGGAGGGTGAAACTGATCACCCATGAGTCGGTCCACCTTACCCTCGTGGTAGCAGGAGTTTTGAGTTTTCGGTTCCCTATAGTAGTGGAAGAGTATCGTGACATATTTTTGAAATATGTTTCTAGTATTACCTCTTCGAAGGTAGAGGGAATTAGGCTTTGGCTGGGTACTACCATTGATTTGTACTTGACTTATCCAGGGTAGAGGCACCCTTTTCATCTTTGACGAAGAAGGGGGATCCTTTCCAGTTGACAGATAAGTGTCAGCAGAGCTTTTAGGAGCTGTGATAGATGCTGATTAGTGCCCCCATCTTGAGGCTACTAGGAGAGAGTGCTGGGTATGTAGTCTATTAGGATTCATCAAGGAATAGACTAGGTTGTTTTCTAATACAGGATTGGTAAGGGATCACCTACAGCTCACGGAAGTTGAGACAACATGAGTAGAACTACGATACCAAAGACCTAGAGTTAGCAGCATCAGTATTTGCACTGAAGATGTGGTGGTACTACTTGATGGGTGAATGTTTACCATTTACTCTGATCACAAGAGTCTTCGGTATATCTTCTTACAGAAGGACCTGAACCTGAGAAAGTGACGATGTCTAGAGTTCCTCCAGGACTATGATTTTGAGATAGTCTATACTCCTGGGAAGGGGAACGTGGTAGTAGACACACTTAGCAAGAGGATTGTTCTATAGCTACTGAGTGAGGCACTAGAGTAGTTAGTCATGTTTCAGATATCTTTCATGGATAATTATGGAGAAGCTTACCTTCAGTATAGGATTGAAACACCCCCAATTCCTCAGTGAGTTCAAAGGTAATAGCATAGGGATGTTGACTACGAGGCCCGACATGCTCAGATATCCTCAGGACGGTCTCCTGAAGGGTTTTTTGATGTTGGGGAGAAAATCGTTCTCTTCACAGGATGAACCATGGTACCAGTGATGATTTGGGAAGAGTTGGACGGCTAGAAGAATTAAGGATCTACGCTTGGGGTGTAGCGAGGTGGACTGGTGCAAATGGTGATGGCAGTGGTGACAGATGCGGCGAGGCCTCTTACATGGGTCCGGACGGTGGAGGTCAGATTTCAGTAGATCTGGTGGTTTCCGTTATCAGTATAACGACATGCTTCTGGGCGGGTTGCGGTTTTGTGTGTTCTATCCCTCTTGGGTCTCAGATCATTTACTTATCTCTGTCCTTCAGGCATATAATGGGTTATCTCTATCTGCTTTCGGGGGCTAATCCCTTTGGCCCCATGGGTATGTAATGGGTTTACCCTTACTCAGTTTAAAAGGGGTTTCTGTTGTCTTTTTCTTTTCTTTTTAATAAAGGGGCTTGACCCCAATCCTTATGGTATTATTTCGATAAGATATGAAGACCCTTGGAGTCTGAGGAGGGATTCCATGTCTTCCTACGGGTCTCACCGGATGAGGATTGCGAAGGATTGGATGGGGCGGAAAGCTATACCTGAGGTTTATCGACCCATTCTTGATTTTTAGTAGAGTTAGAGATGTGGTTTATCATCTACCTCTTCCCCCACAGATGCACTAGGTGCATAATTTTTCTATGTGTCGTCGTTGAGGAGATGCGTGCATGATCCATCACACATTATCGACTATATCTAGTTAGACTTTGATGATGGGGAAACTTTTACGGAGTTCCCAGTGGATATAGAGGGTTGACAGGACAGAGTCCTTCATGGATGGTCATTCTCTCTGGTAAAAGTTTGGTGGCAACATGAGAACCTCTATGAGAGCACATGGGAGCGGGAGGCTCGTATTCGTGCTCAGTACCCTCAATTGTTTGATTTTCTTTTTTTTTTGATTTGGGTGACATAAAACCCTATTTTGGGGAGAATGTAATGACCCTGAATTTATGTATAATTTTTTTTATTATATGGAATTATTTTAAGACAGTGAAATATGACAGTGCGTGATTCCAAGGCTCGGATTGCCCAAAATGATCTGTCGAAAAATGTTAAGTTTAAAATATCGTGTGTGAGTTGTTTTTCTGAAAATGTATAATAACTATTCAATCTGTGCTCAAATCATAAATACACGGGAACCGTTGCATTCAGGATGGTGGTTATACCATAGGATCAACTTACGTTCAGTCGGCGCAAGCCTCTAGTGAGAAAATATAAAAATGGCATAACCGTAAATAAAATTATTAAATAAAATTAATTTATTTTCCAAATTCTTATAAATCACAAATGATGAATCAGATTA
The DNA here is from genome assembly GCA_963277665.1 of Viscum album. NCBI lineage: Eukaryota > Viridiplantae > Streptophyta > Magnoliopsida > Santalales > Viscaceae > Viscum > Viscum album. Next base: position 1,541,275,214 of record OY728145.1, on the reverse strand, counting down.
AAAATATTAGAACACTACTGAACTCGTGAGGGTATACATTCCATTAGTAGACCAAAACATCGGTCGGCGTGGGCCAAAGAGGAAGTTGGATTTTGGTCGTAAATAAAATAATTAAGTTACAATTATTTTATTGTTAAAATCCATAACTTCTAAGAAGTATCTCATATTGAAACTCTGAGAGTACCGTTGAGTTCTTTGAGGCATGTTCCCCTTAGGTGGAGCCTATCCTCGAATGGCGTGGTTTGAGGATGAATGATAATAATTTATTAAAAATATTTAAGGTATGTTCTGTAAATGTGGGGGCGACATTTTCTATCTTTTGAACTAGTGCTTGGATTAAAAATCTGGGTGCAAATTTGAATTCACAGCACTGAGATTATCTTAAGGGAGGCTTCACTTTGATCAAAGTAGTTCAGGTGAAAGAGTTAATTTTTTTGTACTTTTGAAAGATTAATTAATTAACATGTTATGTAATTTTATTTCTTTTTATTTTCTCCACTGGACGAGTGGTGGTGGAAGGACTGAAAATATGTCAAGCCATTAATGAATTGACTCTCACTTGTTTGTAACCGTAGTGTTGGAAATTTGGGAGGTTCATTAATTAAATGAACCTCATTAATTCTTCATGCGGGACACACTCTTTCTCCTATCTTATTTATATGGAGCTCGGGGAGGAGTGTTGGTATGGCTTCACCAAGTGACTAAGAACTGTAAAAATACCATGACGCCAACCACTTGTTGGACGAGACCAGATTCAGAAAGTGGTGATGAAGGCCACCAAATCATGAAACGATGACAACGAAGATAGAGGTTATATTTATCATTGCCAGCAGACGTCTTATTTAGGTAGGGGGTTTATTTTGAAGTTGTCTTGAAAAATTAAATTTCTCTCCCACTTGTTATCATGTAACGCAGAGGGTGTGGGCCAAATGAATATGGCCCAGACCCTCCACCACATCATTCTTCATGTGAACATTTGGGAATAATTTCAAACTCAATGGAAACATGAAATAGGAGATCAATCTATAATGGCAGCATCCTAGAAGATTCATATGAGTAGACAATGACAAAATGGACCACCAGAGCGCATCCGGTGACCCGCAGAAGAAACCGCCAGTGTGACATGTCAGTGGCGGCCGGCAGTGGCCAGAGGATACCCACGACAACTGGCCATAGGGATGGAAGGTGTCACATGACATCGCACCGTGTCCTTGGGTGGTCAGCCCGACCAGGAAGCACGGGAAAATGGTAGGGCCCACAGGCACTGCAAACAAGAGTATCCTCAGCCGGAAGGCCGCAATAGGAGGGGGCGGCGTGGCCCGCACCACGCCACATTGGCGAAACCCAGTCGGCAAAACAGCTGACCTTTAAATGTGGTGGGGCAGTTCCCCAGCGGTGGTTGAATGGCCCCATAAGCACAGGACCAGTATGACACAACGGTCCACCTTCAGGCGGATCGAGCCGTCGATCGGTGGCCAAGTGGGCTGAACTCACCCAGCAGGTCGGACCCACAGCCTAGCAGGCCGGCACGGGTGTGTCGAGCCCCACCCGACGGGCAGGGCAAACCGCAGTCTAAGCACACGAACAAGTTGGGCTGACCCGGATGGGCCGGACCCAGTGAACTGGGCCGACCCTCGGTGGGCCGGACCCAAGTGGGATCACGTCGAACCCAAGACCCGTTGCGTTGGGCTGCTGTGACTGAGTCAGACCAGGCCTAGACCCAACTGGTACTCGAATAAAGATATGCCCGTAATTGATGAACCAGGTGTTTTTTAGAAACATCGTTAGTGGTGTTGGGATCTCTTTTGGGAAGCGGTCCATTTGGCATATTCTGGCAGGCCCGACCGATCTGGGCCATACCAAGGTGTGATCACCCCTATTTCACGGAAAGAGGTGTAACAAATAGACAGGGTCTCCGATCGATGCACCGTCTATGGAATAAAGACCCTTGTGGAAGGTTAGTCCTTTGGAGATACTCTAAATGATTTCTGATCGAGTTTTACGTGCGACCAGGGTTGGATAATACTTGAATCCAACAGATCCCTTTTTACAAAAGTGCCCATATCCCACAGACCATGTGTCCGATCGACACACCATCTGTCACATTGGGACCCCTATGATGGGGCGGTCCTTTGGACTACTTCTTCGTGGAACTATGTTGTAGTTAGGGTATTACTAATGGCTTGAGAATAATATCCACCCAGAATCAAGCGTGCTTAGTATGGGAATCTAGTGGTTGGCTGTAACATGAATAATGAACATCGATCCTATGTGGGTTAGGATCTATCAATCCTATCTGGGTCAGTTCTTAGCAATCAAGTGTGGGTCAGCATCTATCGATCCTATGTGGGTCAGCGATTAGAGATCTTTTGTGGGTCATCATCTCTTGATCCTATGTGGGTCAGATGTAGAGTCTCTCGACAGAATAAAGAGATCTAGTTTTACAACTAATTATCAGTATTTCAGTACTTATGTTATATTCCTAGAGTGAGATAAGTCTTTACCTTCGTGGGGTTACCTTTTTGGGACTTTTACCTTCATGGGGTTACCTTCATGGTGTTACCTTTATGGTACTTTTACATTCGTGGTGTTACCATTGTGGTACTTTTACCTTCGTGGTGTTACCTTCACGGTGTTACCTTTGTGGTACTTCAACCTTCGTGGTGTTACCTTCATGGTATTACCTTTGTGGTATTCTTCCGTCGTGGATCAGTTGTTCGAATGGATTAATGGTTGGTGCCTTATGTTTCCCCTTGTATGAGATAAGTATGTTCTGATAACTTAGGTATATTTATGGGTATATACCTAAGTAGAGTTGATGACTACTACTTAGTGTTTTTTGATTGAGGTATTGCTTTGTGGTTTTTCCTTTGGGGAACTCTGGGAGACCTTTTGGGTCTCGAGGTCCCTATTGAGCATTGTTATACTCACCTATTCATGGGCTACGCCCGCACCTTTCTATGTCTTATGTAGATGATGGACAACATTGATCAACGCTGAGGGGGCCAGGACTGGACAGTGTTCAAAGGTGGACCATTTGACATGATGTGATGCAGTGAAAACTGGTCGTGAGTTATACCTACCATTCAGGTAGGATCCATGGTGGATGTTTTAGGGGTTTTTTTCTCTTTTACATGTACTTGTACTTTACAATTGGTCTTGTATTCCAACCCCTTTACTTTCAGTACATTTTTTACTACAACAGTTTACTTTGTGGTTACTTCTTGTTGTGTTCGTGGATTGTGTGTTAGTACAGGTTTAAAGGAAATTTTTTTCCATTATAGGGATACTCCTTTTCGGTGATAGTCTTCATACCCTAACCTATAGAAGTTTGTCATGGGGTAGTCACAGAACGGGCCCTGGGGGATGGTTCGTGACACTCAGCTCCTCTGTCACATCTTTTTCCCTATGGAACTACCTTCTTATACTACTACCTCTTCCTCGGTGGCCCATCTACTATTTCCCTGTTAGTCGTATGGTAGGTCGAACAATCTTTGGAAGGATGTCCCCTATCATCACATCTGTATCACCTACTCTCCATGATTGACTATACCCATCCTATGATCCCTGAACCGCAGAACCTTTATCCTAAGACCTCAACTTGAAACACTTCATGCATCCAGGTCCCTAAGACTGACACCATCTCTCTACTGCCAAATTCTCTACTCATTTGTTCCCACTATTGAAAACCACTTTCTATGTCTACTAATTTATGAAACACTCAAAAACCAATTCTCTCTCTATAACCCCAGAATAGGTTGGAAAAAAATGGATAATGTTATCTCAAATATATTTATTCATTTTTTTCTCAAAGGTATGATCCAAATATAATTGATCACAAACCATATCCATCGAGTACCTGGAGATCTTAGTGAACCTCATGAATACTCATCCACTGTCATGCTTCCCTATTGAAGCTATAAAATATCTTGGATGTGAACACCCCTCAACTTAGATGGAGATAACTCCAATATAAAAAGGATCTCAAAATTCAACCATTCCAAAGTCTCCTCGTCACAAAATTGGTCCACCAAACCCTACCATTTTCCTTCCAATCCATATAGAATTATCCTTTCTAGAACTACCATATGATATGATGGTTTCCGAAGAAAATATAAAACCACATCACCGCCTCAAGCCATCTCTCAGCTGCCTATGGGATAGGATTTCCACAGAACCTATGAGGTTTTCTTCACTAAAACTCCTGAAGCGTTCTTAGCCTCTGTAAGACATATTTTGTTACCATGTGTACCATCTACTGATCAATATATGGTGGCATAGATGGTGCACCACTTCATTGTAACACCTCTAGAATAGGCCCATGTATCAATTCCTCTTTACTAAGTGGATCATATTCATTATTTTAATATTGAATCCTAGAGGGAAAATGTCAGGAAGAAATCTTTAAGTAGACAAGATGTGCCACAGTCAATGTGTATATCTAGAGAGATGACTCAAGAAAGACATAGATACTAGAAACCATTCATATATGATTCAAGTACCATTTTTTCCTAAAACCATTGTTCTCATGCATCATTTCTAAAGTGAGGTGATTGGAGTCCAGACATATGGATATGTGAGTTGCCGCACGAAAACTAGAGTCCCTATCATGAAAGTCAAACTTGAATCACTTAATACTTTTACCCCTAATCAATCTCATAGACTACAATCCAATTGTAGTACCTAATTCTTTGATACCACTCTATCATAAGCCATCCAAGTGGGGCCAGTGATGCGAATCCCCAATACCTCCTCTAATAGGATAGGGGCTTGTGACTAGCATCGACGAGTAAAATCACTAACATGGCAGAACTTAGCATAAATTTCTTATATAAACACACACATATCCAATCCCATAAAATTATTAAATGTAAAACAATTGATTAACCATGAATGGATACATCTTAATCCCATAAACATTGTACTACAAAAAGCAATGGAAAGTAAATTGGGAGAAATAAAATCCCATCACAGAGAGTCTGAAAACAAGTCCTAACTAAAATTATAGATGGGGACTACTATCAAGATAACTGTTAGAAAATGTCTTGATATTTCTGGATCACTAAGAACCACCTGATTCTAGTCCATCCAGGACTCTATAAAAAGGTTGATCTTCTTTACTTGACATGACACGTACATGAAATGATCGTGCAGGGGTGAGTATAACAACACCCAAACAAGAACTCAAAAACACAACGCATATAAAAACAAGAATAACAATCATCTATATATAAGTATATCTCTCAAAAACAAATAAAAATAATATCTGGATATAGTCAACAAAGAAACAAATTCTCAAGGTAATGTCACAACCATAATTTCAACTAAGGTTTTCTACTCGATGGTTCTAAGTAGCACTCATTCAGGAGAATACACACCCTAAGTTAGATATCATGGATATATTCCATCTAAGATGTAAATATCATCAGGTCTCACCATAACGAGTATATACTAGAATTCTAAAGAGAACAACACTTAGAGGAGGATCACACCCAAGGGATTGGGGTATACCATCAAATCAATCTAGAATAACCCTCTATGTAGAGGATTGACGCAGATGTAATGTTTTTCACAATGATACCAAGAACTAAACATAAAGAAATAAGTTGACAAGGGATCTCAGTAAATTCCTCACAGAATGATTCCAACAACATTATCCAAGAATTCCAACTAAAGGGATCACTATCCTATGTGAAGGACACAATTCCATAATAACCCTCATGGAATGGATATAGGGACCACACCCTAACAATAAATGTCAAAGATAAAAAGAAAATGGACTCTAAGCCATATCAAAAGATGTACACAGTGTGTACTGGTAGTACACTACGTGTCCCTTTGACAACATGTTCTTTCTATATGAATGGACCATGTTTGTGTCTATGTCAAAGTAAATGGTGTCCCATTCCCATATAGTTTTTCCCATGTCCAAGTACATTGCATTTCCTATGTTCACCTGGAATGGTCGTGTATATGTGGGAGTATGGAATATTTTTATGATTTTGTACTCTTTGTCATGTCATGGTGCCCTCCGAGCTATACAATGATCTTCCAGGGAAGGGTCACAAATTGTGTAATACTTAACGTCATATGGAATCCCTAGATGTTATTGTGAGGGTCCCACGCGGTGTGTACCTCTACAATATACAATGTATATTGTGGGATTTCACTAAAATTTTATATCTAGATCCCGAACCTTCTGTCTCGCCTTCATTCATCAACCCAGCAATGTACCATGCTGGAAACCAAGCAATATTGTCGACCAAGAATTTTTGTCAACGAACATAGGATTCCAGCCTTTGAATTCAATCGGAAAATGGACTGCCATGTTGTCCATCATCATGCATAGTAGAACACAAAATTGAGTATAAAAAATCAATATGATCCACTACCACTTCCACCATTGTATGATCCCATCAACGAACTGAGTTCAGGACTACAATATCAAACCATTGTACCATGAAATGGGTGCACAAAATATGATTTACTGGTATTATAAAAATGCAGGCCAAGATATTTTCTGATGATTAATGATGAAATTGGAATGAGAAGTAAAATCATAAACACCAATAATGTACCTCAACGAATGGTTATGTTAGCCTTGATTATTTTTCATTATAATGATGAATGAATACATGAATAAATAGTCACAAAGACATTTCCCCAATTCGAAGATAAATCTAACCTCTGGCCACAATACGAACGATCCATGAATAAATTCATTAATTTATTTATTCACATTTCTCACATGAATCAAAAAATGGAGAAAAATACAAGAAAAATAGTGTCATACCTCTATTTGGATTGAACAATGACAAATAATGAAGTTGAATCATTATAGTTGGCAAGATCCTCTGATTTTGTTGCACACTAGTTATCAAACTACGATCTAATTTTCATTCTCAAATAGAATTTCCTCAAATATATCTCCAATGGTTCTCTATATATCTGGGGTCTTGCAATTAAACCTGAGAATCTACCAAAACATTATATTTTAAGGAGAATATAAGTAATTGAATCAATATATAAAATAAAATAATTTATTGATTTAATTTGTTAATTTTATGCCCAGGATGAATTTTTCACAAATTCCCCACACTAACAAGGGTTCTGTCACTCTTAAGGTAAAACCTGCATTCTATAATCAATAGTTACCTTATATAATTTATCTAGGAATCCGTTTATAATTTAATCAACTTCTCAGAAAAACAATATATGCACGCATTAAATATATTTAATATATTTTAAACATTTATTTTGTGTAAACCATGCCTTGGAAACACATTCCTTCTTTGGGTCTAGTCCCTAAAATAATTCATACAATATCCTAAAATAATACATGGAAAATATGATTCACTAGATACACTTATTCATCATGTGATGAAGTTTATTGTTTCACCATCTAATAAAATATTACCAAATTCGGTTCTTAAGCACCATTTCATTGAATAACCACCTAACCCACCACGTACCAATTGAAGAAATGAATTAACATAAAATCTTCCCTCTTTTTGGACTACCACATAGAAAAGTTATATAAACAGTCCTAGAATTACCACCTTTTTCCCAAAAAAAAACAAATGAAGAACTTGGACTAACTACCAAAATTTTACCATCAATTGATTATTTTCATGTCACCCTTGTGTCAAATGATAACTCATTGTGAGGGATCTCTAATAAAACATAAATATTGGATTCTTATTATTAGAAGTATCTATAACTTTCCCATTTGATTATGAATACCTTCTGTTTATTTATTTATGTATTATAAAAAAGGAATATTTTTTCACATAATAGGATGGATATGAATAAAAAATAAATGGGTGAAAATTATATGACAAATGAGTATGAGGATGGTGTAAAACAGTTCATCAGGTTTTCAATAAAGCATGAATACGACCCTTCTAAAATCCTATTTATGTGATTAAATTGTTTCTATTCTTGATAAATTATCTTAGAAGAGTTAGAAGAAAATTTGATATGTCAGAGAATGTATCATATATATAAATGTCAGACTTACATGGGAAGAAATTTAATGTACACACTAATATGGATGATATTGTGATTTAGGGGTTATTTGATATGAATTCCAATGTAAATAATGATTGATTTTGTATGAAATAAATGATAATAAAATTTGAAGATGAACTTCATCATCTTCCAAAGTTTTTTGAGAAGATAAATAGTTTTACCAAGAGACCATTGTATATAAATTATAATAAATATAGAACATTTTTAGTTGTTTTGAGGTTATATAATTTGAAATTTAGAAGTGGATGTAGTGACTATAGCTTTATAGAACTACATGGCCTCCTAAATTATATGCTACTATAACAAAATAAATTTCCGTATCAAACCAAATTCTACATTCAGTGGCCATGATCTCTAAAAATATATATTTCTATCCAAATGATTGCATATTTTTTTGTAGGGACCATGAATCACTCAAAAAAATTCCCTATGTGTGGTGCAAATCAATACAATAATGATGAATAAAGTCCTAAACTTTTATGTTATTTTACTATCATTCCACAATTTAGACAACTATATAGATCTCAAGAAACAACTATAAAATTGAAAAGGCACATAGATATAATAATTGAACATGGGAAACTAAGATAAGTATCATACTCTCCTGAAGGGAAGAAAAAAAAATTATGAGGATCCTAAATTTCAAAATGTGTTAAGAAAACTCTATCTTACATTTTCTGTAGATATAATAAATCCTTCTGGTGTACAGATTAGTACTCATAGTACAAGGCTAGTTATGTTGGTAAATTATAACTTTCAACTATTTTTATATATTATGCACAAATAAATTATGTTTTCTCTACTTATATATAGACCAAAACAATCCATTAATGATATTAATATCTATTTGTATCCATTGATCAATGATCTAAAATTGATGTGCTATACAGGTGTTGCATTAAATTATTCTCCCAGAAGTTATGAATTCACATTTAGATCTATGTATTACGTGATGATAAATTAATTTCTAACATATGGAAATTGTTAATGATGCAAAATATAATGAATTTTGGGGCGTCTCATTTACGAAGAATTCACACACTCAATTCAATTGAAAATTTCCTCAATGACTATATATTTAAGACATTAGATTTTTTTTCCTTGGAGGAATAAATATTGATTATGGATGAAAAAAATGATGGGAATAAATAACAAGGTATATCACTATCTCCACTAATAGGTGACCAAATATTAAATAAATAAAAAGATATTGACATTATTTTAACTAAAACATTTTTGAAAAACCATACGAAATCAGGTTGGAAAACGTGATCAATTTTATTTGAATTACATCTCTAGAATTGTTTGTATACCGGAAATTTTCTTAATTTCATGAGCGTATAAAAGTAAATGAATTTAATAGTGTTATTATCATGTCACTAAATGTTTCGAAAAAATATGGAATTAAGGCTAGGTTAGATATGACTAGCATGGGTAAAAGGGAAGGGTTGGAATCGATGAAGGGTGAGAGGTGGAATTTTCTTCTTCCAATATACTACACTATTTCCTAATAAGAAAAAAAATTCAATTTTCCAATTTTCTTAATTGTATAATATATCTAGAGTGATATTCATAAAATATCAATAATGTTAAGTCAATGACTAATTTGTATTTATCGGGTTTAAAATAAAATGACTATCATGTTTTGATGAAATATTTTATTATTTTCACTTTACATTGTATTCTGCATAGAAATGCACATCATACATTAACCAAAATCTCCTTCTTTTTCTTTTCCATATACATTAATGTTATAGACACTGAGAATTTTCCAACTATGAATAAGGAGATTGCATTCATATTATGTGAATTAGAGATGTTCTTTCTGCCACCATTCTTTGATATAATGGTCTATATAATGGTTCACTTTATTAGATATATTAAAACTAAATGTCCTTATATATTATAGATTTATTAACTCAACTAAACTATATATGATTATTTTTAAAATATTAAATAATAATTCACGTCAGATAGAAAATTTTATTGTAGAATAATATATTTTTGATGAAATTGTTGAATTATGTGTTGATTACATATCATGTATTGATATCATGAGCCTTCCAAAGTATTTTCACAATAGACTCCTAATGGGTGAAGGGATTTTATAAAGATATGTTGTTATAATAAACATAATAGAGAAGGAGTAATATTAGGTTTTCATTTTAAATAAGAGTGCAATGGTTTCTCCATATGATGAATCTCGGAATGAAGGTCATATAAATTTGAATCTATCAAGGGAGTTAGGATGGATATCAAATACATGTAATAAATAGTTTATAAAATGGTTATGAGGTTATATTTATAAATAGATATCTAAAAATATGAATTCAACTATCAAATGACTTTTATTACTGTTTAGGGGAAAAAATGAAAATGTTATATATTACATTGGTTTTGTAATTAATAGTTATATGTTTTATTGAAATTAAAATATGAACGTAGTACAATGAAAAATAGTGTATTTACACTTGTTAAAAAAGATATGTACATATATGGTTCCATCGATATAAATCCAATTTATGAAAATATGTCATATTTTGTCATCATAAAAATGATATACAAGTTGGTTTATACAATATTTCATGTGTTGATTTTCCATTTCAAATGGGTGGACAATATGGGTGTAGTTAAAGTTAATGAATTGGGATTTTTGATGGTACATTTTAGTGTGGTAGGGTATACGGATGAGCTATTCATAATGGAATCACAAGATTTGTTGGTATTTTATATCTAAAATCCAGCAAACAAGAATTCGTTAATTATCATATTGGTGACTAAAAAACAGTAGGGTCAGATGAAAATTCAATTAAATACAACCCTTTCATTAGGATATCACACTTATTTCATATTATTACAAATTTATATAATCCATTTTACATTATTGGGTACCACAAATATAGGATTTTGGTACTAGATAGAGGATCCAATTCTATTCAAGATTTAAAGAAAAAAAGGCAGATCAATTAGAAGTTTAATTTCATTAATATACTATGATTTTACACATAATATTATGTTTTTTAAATTATATTTACATAATATATATTAAAAAATTTACTAACCACACTGATAATTACTTCTTAACATGATGATGTTACCAATCTTGCGGAAGAAAATATGATTAATGCTAAAACTGTGGAATCATTAGGGTATCAACAACATGTTGATGAAAAAAATGCATACATATAATCACTATGTTAAATAATATTATCATGTCAATGAGAAATGGTATAAAATTTGACGTTGTTTGTAATCAATGTGTCTAACATGTTAACCCCAAGAAGTCAATTTTCATTAGTTATACTGGGATCATAATGAGAACGTTCATTCCAATTGATATAGATTTATGGAATCATGCCTTTCATGTATTAAATTAAACCCTTTCGGAATATTTTAAGGTATTGTTAAAATACACCATTTATATTTTATAGAAATATTATACAATGAAACATTAATTTACCTTTCATAATACCTTCTAGAGTTCATTTATTTTAGATGACTTATATAAAAAATATGTCTTAATAGTCACTTGGAATGGTCTTAAATGATTATATACACTTCTTATAAAGAATCATCTCAGGGGTAATGAAGAGAATTTAAAACCCCACCCACCAGTTATTTATTAACACATTATAAAATAGGATACATGGAATGATTTAAATAGTTTTTGGGATGAAAATTAATTTCAGGTGCAATTTATATGATAATAATTTATTTGAAATTTATTATTTTTTCCACTTTTATTCTGAATGGTAAATTTATTAAATATCAAAGGTGTGTTGAAAATAAATATGTATAACAAAACCAATGTACCCCTATAATAATGCAAGGCTAGGGTATGCTTCTCTTGAATGGTAAATGGTATATATTTTATATCCAAAATAAAATATTATGTGATATTAAGAAATATATGATCATTTATATATATATAGATTGATGAATCAAATATAAATACACTTCATTCCCAGAACATGTTCTATAGAAAGAGGCCTGCACAAATAAATAGGGTAAACTAGTTGATGAAAAATTAGCAGAAGTAACTGAATTATATGTATGTATAACATAATAGTATATTTTTCTCATTATGATTTATAATAGTATTACACTAAAATATCTGATTATTTTTTAGGTTTTTTATATGGCTTAAATATAATAATCATCATCGACTATACATCAAAAAAATTAGTAGATTTGAAGTGGCTAGAAAAATATGGTTGTGTTAAAGGTGTAGGTTTTGGAGTGTCACCTAGAATATATTTTTATAAGACAAATCCACCAAGAGATACATATAAGATAATTAAAGTACAATAAGAACAGATAGATTATTTGAAAGATAAAATTTTTTGGCCTAGATTGGTGAACCAAAATATGTAGAAGGATCAAATCAAATTCATAGTAGAGAAAATATCAATAAAAGATGATCCAAATGACCCCACCATCTTGGATGTTAGTCATTCCTCTCAACCACTTACCTTACCTGACATAATCAATATTTTCATTACTCTTTCTCATAAATGTGAATTAAAAAATTTACAATAAATTTGTATTACTAAAGTTGTTTTATATTATATCCATTAATACCCAAACATCATCTAATTATGAGGGGTATAATGTATAATATCCCAAGAGACATCCTACACAACAATGAAATACCAAAAGATCACATGAGAGTGGGGATTAAAGTATTTCATAGTTTAAGTATTTAGTTTCTTATTCTGCTTGATGACCTGGATGTTACTATAGCATATAATGTTTTCAGAACTTTTATAGCATGGTTATCTAATCTTTTAAATATGTATCAGGTATGTCCTCAACAATGTTTTTCAAAGGAAAACCCTTTAAAATCTAGTCAAAAAATGTCTAAAATAAGATATGGTATTACATATTGATAAAATGAAGCAGAAACAGAAGGTCTAATTAAGAAAATCTATTGAATCAACTACGAAATCAAAAGAAACTTCTGGGAGAACATTCTCCCTACTAGTTCCACTTCCTCATTTATTAAAGTTACATGTTCTTGTTGACACAACATTCAAATTATAGGAATATGTACTAAATTATATATGAAGAATAAATATTGAGATATTTCATTACAAATGTATTTTTAATGGAGAGTACAAATGATTTTATCATGTTTGAACGTATAGGAGTCTCAGTTGTGAATATATATAACATTTTCATAATCCTTTTATCCAATAAATGATCTACTGTGTTAATTATGGTTAATAATTATTCATATTTTCTATATACATTTATATTACTAATATATAAATGAAAAAACCAATTAATTATGATTTGGAAACACTTATCCCCGTATCATTTCAATGCATGAAATTTATTTGGAAATTAAAAAAAATTAAACAAAACATGAACTAATCAAGGTAATTGAGATGAAAATAGCAGAATACGAACACTTATTGATAGCTATAATTCTGCGGTAAAACTCTACAATATAATCATATAAAATATATTTTACTCTTTTTTATTACTTATATTTTTTAAATCACTGGATTCTCATTGAAATTTATTTGGATAACCCATGTGTCTATTTTTTGGATCTAATGCATGGATTTCCATCAAATGGATTGCACATGATGACTATCGTGAATTTATAATGCACTTTATTCAAATCTTTATAGGAAACCCTATAATTATTTTTTTAGTTTTTGTTTTAACATGAATTTTTTCATTATAGGTTTATCTATAAATAAACACTAAATTGTGGAATGAGTTCATTAACTAAACCCAAAAATCTTAACAATTTATTCATATAGAAACATATTATAGAATATATAGTAATATTTAATAATAAAAACATATTTCAAAACATTTTAAATATTTTTTAGAGTGTATTTATAGTGTCTGAAGACAAATAATGACAAAAACTGTAGATATTACTTTTTAAATTTTGTGAAATATATCATATACCATCAAAAGACTAGCATCATCAAACATGTAATTTTAAAAGGTAATTAAAAATTCATTTAAAATAATTTTAATCATTTTTTTAAATATATTTTCTCAATACATCCATGATCTCAAAAAAATTAAATACTCATCAGAAGAAGAAGAAGAAGAAGAAGAATGTTTGTTTAGAGATGATTGAGAGAAGTATATGGTGTCAAAATTTTCTATAACATCAAACATAAGTGATTACTTATTATATTTTTGATTTAGTGCCAGTTATTACCTTAAGGATATATTTTGAATGTGAAAAATTAATATCATGATTTGTATATATTATTTTTGGATTTGTTTCTCAAGTAGATTTATAATGGAGGGTTCATCTCTATGGATTATAGCAGAGCTGGTATCATTTCTGAAGTTTTTTTATTCTTGTGAGATATTGGACTTTGAGGCTACAACATAGATAAGGGAGATAGGTAAATGAGTCTAGAATGTATACATATATCATTAAATGGTTACATCTTACTAATTATTTACCCAATTTTTATAGAGAAATTATTGAAGAAGAACAAGAAATGATGTGATGGTTGAAGGATTGTTGTTCTCAAAATCATTTTCTCTTGAATTGGAACATATAAGTGGTGATTGTTTCTTATCACCATGGATATAATCCCATTAAATATATCCTTCCTCTGAGAACAATAATAAATGGTTGTAATTTTAGGAATTAAACACACCGTAATCTGATTTATGGTGTTCCCGGTATGATATGAAGTACAAATTTTTAGTTTAAAATTGAAACATTAGTTCAAAAAAATTCACATACTCCAAAGTGAGAAAAAAATCATATTACATTAAAATTTTATAAAAATAATACATACTTCATTTTTCATGAATAGTAATTGACCACATGTCAATCTAACACATGATGTGTCCATTATTACTCTAAGTTCATGTTTACAATATAAAATTTCCATTTTAGTTTAAAATGTTCATCACATAGCCAGAAATGATAAAATGATATCATGTGGTCATGAAATTTTAATATAATGATCTATAATTTTTTTTGAATTGTAATAATTGATCTCACATCAATATAATAGATGACTTTCTAGGTATGAATCAATGTTTCTAATTATGATATAGAATATCCATTTTAATTGGAAATAAATATTACATTTCCAAAACTGTGTAAACATCATCGAATTGTTTTCAAAGTTCAGAAAATTTATCCATAATTCATATTTTATATGTAATAATGAACATCACCTCAACCTGATACACGTTGTTCGTGGTATCACATTAATTTTATGCTTTTAGTTTAAAATTTACATTTTAGTTCAAAGAAAACGTGACATACTCAGAACAAAGAAAATGAATTCAATTTGTTTTTATATTTTAGAAAAATGATCCATAGTTAATTTTTGGAATGATATAATTAAAATCACCTCAATATAATACATGGTGTGCTCAATATGACTCGAAGTGATTTTTTTATTTAAAAATTTACAATTTAGTTCAGAACATAGTTGCAAACTCTAAACTAAGAAAACAATTTAGGATTGTTTTCAAAATTTAGGATCGAGGTCTATAATATATTTGTGACATTAAAGAATTAAAATCATGTTAATATAACACACTATTTTTTCTATATCACTTAAAGTCAGTGTTTTTAATATGAAAGATTCATTTCGGTTTAAAACCTGTGTCACTAGCCAAAAATGAGAAAACAAACATGGATTGTTTTAAAGGAATAGTAAAATTTTTTATAATTCATTTGGGACATGTATAAATTTAACACATCACAATATGACACATAATGTGGCTGGTATGACTCTAATTTTATGTTTTCAATATAAAAGTTCCATTTATGTTTAAAATGTGCATCAAATAGCTAAAACTGAGAAAGCGAGATCAAATTTTCTTCAAACATTAGGATGATGATTCATAAATCATTTGGGATATGTAGTAATTTAATTCATTTAAATATAATTGATTATGTTTAGATTATGACTATATTTATTTGATTTCAATATAGAAGTTCCATTATTGTTTAAAACACACATTACATCGCCCAAATTGAGATAAAAACATTGATTGATTTCAAACTTTATGAAAATGGTCCATATGTAATTTGTGACATGAAGGAATCAAATTCACCTCAATAGGATAAATTTTGTTCATAGTGTAATACCCCAAAATAGTAAAATAATAAAATTTTATTTGATATCATATACGACAAGCAACAATAATCTTAAACAACCATCGAAATATATTTCTTTAAATTTAATATCTTTGATAGCTTAAAGAACATGAACCCAAAATTCAATGTGAAATGTAATATAGTATAACATCATAAACTAGTAATTAAGTATTTTGGTATAAATATTACTAACTAAATTATGATAATTAGGGTTATATATTTATTAAAAATAAAAAAATAATTATTTGAAAAATAATAATTATTTTTAGAAAACTTTATTTTTCCCTAAAAGATGACTTAGTCACGCTTTACGTACATAATTTAAAATCAAATTTTACCAATTTTTTAAAATTTATCTGAAAAATTAAAATTTAATTTTTAAATATTAACATCAAAAATATCTTAGGGTGAATTTTTGGGATTTTTCGGGAATGTTTTATTTTTTGATGAATAACGAAAAATACTGACTTTTAAATGAAAACTCCATTTTTGTTTAAATTATTTAAAATTTTGAAATAGATTATAATTTTTTAAAGTTAAATTATTTAAATTATATACATATAAATAAAATTTATTTCATTAGAATCATTTTCATATATAATTGTGATATAAAAATGTTGTCAACTTTTGAACATTTTCTCTATAAAAAGCAGCTCTCTCATTGTGTCTGCTGCATTAATTTTAAATAATTTATTAAAATTATTTGAATTTAATTAGAAAAAATGTAGTAGTTATTTGTAATAATAATAATGTATATTTTATACTATGTTCAACAAAATTTTGGTCAAAATTAATAGTGAAAATAACAATAAATTACCATGTTTAAAGTAAAAAATGGATTTACCAGGGGTTAAACACAGAAGATTAGGGAAAATGATATTAATAGACTTCCAATTACCATTGAATGGTCCTTTTTCTACCTTATATCTTATATGTTCTATAGATTCCTTTTTTTTGAGGCTTCTTTCATTATAAAAATATGGGTATGATTGAATCGTTTCAAAATATTACAAGTGTGTCACTCACCTCATTTATAAAAGGCCACCCCATATCCTCCTTTCCTCACAAATTCAAAAAATTTTGAATTATAAAATACATACCCAAATAAATTAAAAAATTACATCCCCACAAAATATATTCCTTTTTTTTCATAAATACAACCATGAAAAGCTTTGGTGAAAACTTACAGAGGTTACCTGAACAAGAGGTAACATTCTTCAACAAGCATTTTTATTTTATTTATTTATCCACACTATTCATTACATTAAACCATTTTGATATAATAAACACGATATCCAATATTTAATTAGATATTTTTATAATAATAACAAGACCTAAAACCATCTCCACATCCATCAAATGGGTTACAAAATCAGTATTCGTGTGTACGATGGACTGTCACCTTGAAAACTGATGTCATTCGTTTATCCATTACCACATCTCATGATTGGGTGTGATGATGGATACAAAGTATATATATTTTATTTTTACTATATTTAAACCTTTTATGTAATTAAATCACTATACTTTTTTATATTCCATTCCATATGGGATATGATAACATCTCTCGTGTGTACGGCAGACTACCACCTCATGAAGCCATGTGATTCGTCATTCACTAATAGTTAAAGGGAGTGTGATAATGATAAAATTTATAATTATATGTGACATATTGGAAATAATTATTATATTGATTACATATCCATATTTAATGTTTTGAATTTTATGTGTACTATTTTTCGATATCATATGGATTATTTTTGAGACCATGAATGGAGACAGTGTGTGATTTTGAGGCCTAGTGTTCCCGGAATAAATGTTTTAAAATATTAAAATATTTAATAGAATGGACACATGGATTTCAAAAAATATGGAATAATTATTAAATAGGTTCCTAGATCAATAATATAAGGCAACTGTTGTGTTTTGAATAGTGTCTTTACCCTAAGAGCAACATAACATTACTTGACGTGGGTTATTTTTGGAAAGTCATCTCGGGTATTTTAAAAGAATAAAAAAAATTAAGAAAATTCAATTTTTATTTCGTCGATGCAGTGACGTAGTGATAAGTTTATTTTTAAATAAACAATTTTTTTAGATATCTAGGGTTAATTTTGTAACCCTATAATCCAATGAAAACTCCTAGAGAGAGATATCTGGATAACTCTCTGAAGCTAGAAATGAAAGAGTTTCAAATCGGTGATTGATGAACACAAATCTTAGAGGATCTCACCAACAAAGATGATGCAACTTCATTCTTTATCTTTTATCGATCCAAATTGAGGTAGGACTTGTGATTTAATATTGTTCTCCATTCTTGATTCATACAATGATCAAATACTAACCCACCAATAGATTAGCCCAGAGATCTATTGTATTTGTGGGATGGGATTATGTTGCGAGTTTATCAGGATTTATATAATATAGTTTTCTAACCCAAATTCCTCATTATGTATCATTTCACAAGAATTATTGGACAATGATGATAAACCATTGTTCTTTTTCATTCCTCCCTATGTTCATTGTGTTCTTCACCAATGGACTCTCATGGTCCCAGATTGACATTCTCGAGTGGTCCTAAACATGATCAGACCCTTGGATTTGAGGGAAATATATAAACGAGGCTGGATCAGTGTGAATTAGGGTTCATGGATCATGATTCTATGATGATTTTCATTATGGGTTTCAAGTGGAGGTTTGGCAGCTTGTTGAAGCGGAGGCACTGGTGGTTGGTGAAGGTGGCGGCGCACAGTGGTGCTCGACGACATGGGTGAATGGCGGCGGTGGTGGGTGTCGCAGGCAATGTTTTCCGGAGAAGGTAGAAGTCATGGGTAGCCACATGGGATGTAGTGGGTGGCTATTTTAGATGTTGTTGCAGATGTAGTGGAGTTGGTATGGCTGACCGAGGCTAAACGGAAGTGACTGGAGACAATAGGAGACGTGGAGCGGGCCGGTCAGTTGAGCGGGCAAGGTTGGACGCATACGAGTGGGACCTAGTGAGTTTATGGGTTCGACCAGTTTAGTGGGTTGAGTTATGATAGAGGTTCAGATCTGGGTCGGGTGGGGACTGGGTCGGATTCGGGTCAACTGTGGTGGAGTCGGGTGCAGTCAACCATGTGTTGTGTTCGTTTGTGCAGTGTGGTCGACCATGTGGCAGAGTGGAAGGTGGAACTACCACAGGCACAACAACCGTGAATCATGTGGAATGAAAAAGATTGTCATTCCATGGGTGTTCAACCATGGTAATAGGTGTAGCGACCGTGAATTTAGGTCTGTAGGACCCAGTAGGTCCATGGGCTTCTTCATTCAAATGGAAATAACTCATAAATAGAGCATCCAAATGTCATGCCTTCTACTGTAGTGTGATGCTAGTTTTAAGGTTTTATACTCAAGAAAAATTAAGGGTAACATATTTAGAGATTAGGTCCTCCTTTTTCCATGTTTAGACTAGTATAGGTTGATTGTGTTCTCTTGGTCCTTTCCTTGAGGGTACAGTGTGACATTACTTCCACATCACTAGATTGTAATCCCCTCTGAAGGTCAAGTCTGAAATAGAGTTATTGTGTCCCTCCAAGATTCTAGATTGTGATTCTATATCATACCTGGGCGAGTTTTTTGAATTATCTTGACCTCCTTGAGAAGGGTTTTGATCCTCTATCTACCAATCCATATTGTTATGGTTTGTGGAACTGTTGGCATATTATCCTCTGCGCAAAAAGATGATCCAGATTGGGTTTGTGATGTCCCCCAGTAGTTCTGGGTATCACCCCCTCTTTTTGTATCATAGTATTCCTTGACCAATTTGTTCTATTTTTGTGGGGGCCAAATAAGATAGACATCTTCATTGAGTTTCTTTAATGTTATCATCGATTGAGGAGTGAGTTCTTCCAGAACGAGCATTTCTTTAAGAAGAATTATTAGGCTAGAAGTTAGTTGATACTTATTGATGGCATGGAGTATTTTTTGATTAAAACTGGGTTTTTATCTATTTATTGTATTTTTATATAGTTTTTCATCTTGTATTGATCTTACTACACTTGGTTCATTATGTTTAGTGTGTTCGGGGTGTCCTATTGAGTATTATTGAACTCACCCCTGCATGGGAATTTCCTGCATGTGTCATGTCTTGTGTAGACGGTGGCCCATTCATGGTGTCCTAGGAGGACTGGGAGAGGGTGAGGCATAGCTATATTTGGTTAGACCATTTTTTTACCAGAAGTTTACCTTTGACATAGTCCTCTACCTTGGAGTACGTTAGACTTCTACGGTTTTAGTTAGACTTATGTTATGAACTCTTTATAGTGTGCTTTTATTTGGCCCTATTTACTTCTCCTTTACATTATTTTCTACTATTGTCATAGGATATTAGTTTTATGTATTCATTCTATCAGTTTTTTGATATTTTAGTAATATGTGGCTTGGATATGTGTGTGTGTGTGTGTGCAGGTATATTAGGCTAATGCCTCCGGTTTCTATGAAATTCCTAATCAGTGCTAGTCACCATCCCCTGGACTATCAGAGGTGGGTTTTTGGTAGTCATGGAATGGGCCCCTCTGGGATGGGTCATGACTGAGTGGTATCAGATCTGTTCTATTCTACATTAGGACTGAGAGTCTATGCAGTTGGTTTGGGGAAACAATGTTATGTGTTTCGAGTTCGACTTTTAGACTAGGGACCCTTGTGTTGGGGTGGTGGCCAACATATCCACACACCAAGACTATAATCACCTTATTTTCAACTCAGTGCATGAAAAAAATGGTTGCAAGGAAAATAAAGGCTACATGTATCATATAGTAATGGTTGTGTCTTCCATGTCCTTTCTGAGTCAGCTCCCCATATATACTCTATTGATCATGGTACATATTATTTTATTCTAGGATCCCCTACATAGATAGCTATCCAGCATTCCTCTGTGTGATCACAAGGATAATCCACCTAGGCACAAGTCATTGATACATGGTCTTATACTAGAGATAGCACCACTAGGTGGTTTACCAACTATACCACCACCCGTTGAGTGCCAACTATCACCATCACAACCAGCTAAGGATGCGTGTATGCTGATTGTGTGGCACTAGTTTCATTGGTTGTGACATCCGAGGTTTTGTTTTGAGCTTACCCCTCTATGGTTGTGGACTGGATAGAGGTTTTCACCCATGTTTTCTACCTTAGGAGGATACCTACTGACCAGATGGAATTCCTTATCATGAGTCTTCTTCAAGGATCTATGGGGATATGGTAGAGCTTGGTGAATCTATCCCACGATGAGACATGACAATCTTATTCATAATTTTAGCATCTCTTCATAGAAGAGTTCTAACCAACAACATTGTGATTAGTGCACATACATGAGATTCTACTTCTGTAATTGGGTAGTTTGATCATGGCAGAGTATTCAAAAATGTTTATTGATCATCCATGCTACTCTTCGGATATGGAACTTGGATATTTCTTCCAGGATCAGACCATCGATTTGGGATTACTCTCAGAAATCAGGGAAAAAGTGGTATGCCTTATCATTTCTACCTATTCTGGGGTAATTGAGTGAGCCTTGTTAGTGTAATGTCTTCTGGCAGAGAAGACATCAGTAGTGGGAGCTATCCACCGTCACCCGTTATTTGAGATCATGGAAGTAGTTATGTGACAATAGAAACTAGGACCCAAGTGAGTCAGGCTCTTCAGGAGGCGATCCTATGACTCAAGGTTATTGATGCATGGTTCCCAAGGCGGCCCAAATCATCCACGGGATAGGCAGTGTTTCTCTTGCGAGGATTAGGTACATCTGGATTGAGATTACTAAACCCATCATACACCGGAACAGGAGATGGTCAAGGGACCACCTAGATTGAGATAGAGATAAGAAAAATGTGGTATATAGGGAGGTGGATGTGGTAGTGGGGTCGTCAGGGCATCAGGATGTGGTCTACATTTCGACATGTTACCACCACCGCCACTAGGTGGTCCACACTAGGCTCAGGGAGCTGGAGGACATGGGAGGGATAGTCATATGCAGTCGAGGCATATGACTCAAGGGCTCTAGAAATTATGTTTTGTATGATCTATGTATTTTATACCTTATCTAGTTGTTTGATAGACACAGGTAATAGTCATTGTTTTCTTCCCATGAATCTTGTTCGAGACTTGAAGATTTCGATTGAATCATTGACTCAAACCTTAAACTTGGAGACTCCCACTAGAGGAGAATTTATGATCATACACTGGTTCTAATAGTATGAAATGAATCTTTGAGGTGAGGTTTTCAGTTAGGATATATTGGTACTAGCGTCGAGACCTTAAAACTTCATTCATGGTATGGACTAGTTGTCCATAGTTCCAGCTCAAATTGACTATTTTAGGAAAAGAGTGAAGTGTGTCCATAGTGATCGAACCAAGTATTCTGTTATTTTTCAAAAGGAAATTCATGTACTGTAGGATAGAATAACTCATAGGATGGTGACCTCGATTTCTCATCAGTTGGCTAGCCTGACCCTTGGTACAGTTGATAATATGAGTCCTTAGTTTCCTAAAGTTGTGGCAGAGTATGAGGATGTCTTTCTTGAAGATGTTACAGGTTTACCTCCCTATAGGAAGATTGACTTCTTTATTTATCTACACCCTAGGAAGGTATAGATATATACACCTATATATCAGATGGAACTCGCAGAGCTTCACGAGTTTAGGTTAAATTTGGTAGACTTGCTGAAGAAGGGATTTGTGAGATCTAGTGTTTCACCCTAGGCAGCCCCAGTGTTGTTTTCTGAGAAGT